>JAKTQD010000005.1:0-405191 GCA_030579255.1 Kazachstania psychrophila | reverse complement strand
TATTCGACTCCAACTATCGTAATCATTAACATCAACTACATACACTTCATACACTTCATGTACACTATGATACTCTCTCTTCATACACATCAATGTACAACCAGACACCAACTGATCATAATATATATCATACTACCCACATAAGTTATATATATCTATAGATTTATATCTACACATATATATCTACACATTTATATCTATACATTTATATCTATATCTGCATGGTTACTCTATATACTACCGCCTATCCTGCAACAAACATTCTGATTAACACTTTGCACGGCTACGAACGGCTATGCAATATTATATATCCGAATCACATCTATCACTATCATCTATCACTATCCACTCACTTGGATATATCACCCCCACATTGTCTAAACCCACCTGTTAACATCGGTAACTCACCCAAATATCACTTTTCTCACATATTTTGTTTACTCACTCCTTACAAATATTTAATGTTATCAATTATTATAATCTATAACGTATAATGATACACACGTAGTAACAACATCTATTACTATAAATATCCAAAGTATCACAATATACTGACATCCAGAACACACATACCATCAATTCAATTATTATTTACTATTACTAACCATTATTCAGGTTTCAGTCATGTCACTTTTACCGATATGATGTATGCCATATAATATAAAATTCCACTACATAATACTGCTATTTGCTATTTTAGATATCTTCTTAAAAGGAAAGTTACGAAATTATAAAAACATTTTTTTGTTAAATAATACAATTGAAATAAATAATTAAAAGATACAAAACTATCAAACTGTCTTCTTTATTTTGGCACTTTTCTTTGGAACTCGGAATAGATAGTATAAAAGAGTGGCGGCGGCATAATTGAAAAATATATAGCAAATGAAAATACCATAGTTTCTCCATCTTGCTGAGTATTCTGAATCTACACTTCTTAGGTAATCATTAGTACGTGTAATTTCACATAAACTACAGATATCAGTAGCATTGTTATCTTCAAGGTAACCTGTTCCGAGGACGAAAAACCACGGAGCCATATAATCTCCACATGTTTTACCTGTTGGGGGCGTGAACTTCAAAAATTCATTTTCATCACATTGAATAGAAACATTACCAACACCTACAGCTAATAGAACTTCCAATAGATATGTTAAAGGTGAAAGTCTGTACATGAACACCCAGAAAGTTGGCATGGCTGTTTTGGTAGTAAAAACACCACAGAAAGACAAGCACATTGTAAACAGTAAACTAGATGCATATGCAGCATTATCAAGAACTTCGATAACGCAGATAGACAATAGACCCATTGAGCCAACATATACAAAGTAAGCAGTACAACACATCCAGAATAAGGCTCCCCTTTCATATAATTGGTGAGCAACTGAAGCGTTATGATAGAAACCAATTGTATAATAGAAAATGACAAAGGCTACGGTACCGGCCACAAAGTTCCAGATAAGTTCAATTAATATTTGAGATACCATGAAAGCCTTCCATGAGAACGTTCTAGACGGTCTCTCTCTTATTTCATATAAATTTCTCTGTTGGACGATATTTGGTAAATATTGTTGTAATAATGGATTGAATATAACAGTGAACATAAAGATTGCCAAAGTTTGATTTTGTAAACCTTGTAAAGAATTACCGGTGTTATAGAAAGTAAAACCAATGAAAAGCATAGTAAAGATAGTTAAGGCAAATTTCGACCACAGATATTGAGGAGATCTCCAGTATTGTTCCAACAAACGTTTACTAACAATCACACATTGGTACCAGATTGAAGTTTCAAACTCTGTCTTCGAGTTAGATGTTTCAGATTCCATCTGGATTTGACGATTTGATTTACCTTCCAGGAGGTCTAATTCAGCCTGTACAGATTGATATTCTTCTGAATTTCTCCAAATCTCGTGATGATTTTTATTAGTTCGACAACCAGGTGAAGCACCTATAACATCTAACATCCACTCTGCAGGATTGGTACCAACTGGGCATTTTTGAGACCCGTTAGATTCAAAATAATTAATCATATTTTGACAACCATAACCTAAGTCACCAAAATAAACTGTTTTACCACCCTTTTCCAATAGTAATAAACGATCGAATATTTCCATTAACACAGCCGATGGTTGATGAATAGTACATAGAATGGCTTGACCATGGTAAGCCAACTTTTTCATCAATTGGCAAATAGACCACGCTGTTTGGGAATCTAAACCTGAGGTAGGTTCATCTAGGAAAACCAATAATTTTGGTTTAGCAGCTAATTCAACACCAATACTTAATCTCTTTCTTTGTTCTACATTTAAACCTTCCCCTAGAATACCAACAACCGCGTCAGCAAATGTCTCCATATCTAGCATATTTATAACTTTTTCAACGTACATATTCTTTTCTTTAATTGAGACAGCATAAGGTTGACGAAGATATGCTGAAAATCTTAATGCTTCTCGAACAGTTGAAGTTTCTAAATGTAAATCTTGTTGCTGGCAATAACCAATCGATTTTGGGAAAGATCCGTCACGAGGTTTACTATCAACAAAAACATCACCAGAAATGACACCTACAGTAACTCTTTCAGCTAAACAATCTAACAGAGTAGTCTTACCTGCGCCTGAACACCCCATTAAAGCAGTTAGTGTACCAGGTTTTACCCAACCATCAACATTTTGAAGAATTTTTCTTGTTTCTTTGTTAATTTTAATATCATAACATAAATTCCTCCAGTGAAGAGTAGAAACGGATTGAGTTAAATCGATTGTATCGTATTTCTCTTCTTCTGAGTCGTCTGAATCTTCTAATAGAGTGATATCTGTAATACTTGAATCACAGGCCCCAGTTTCTAAATCTTTAGTAGTATTTTCATCTCTAGAAATTGACTTATTTAGTTTTTTCATCTTTCTAACAATATGGCTTGGGAAGACTAACATTTCACCTCTTTGCTTAGTACTGTGACCATATTCACAAGCAAGTAGATAAGTAAAAAAGAAGAATACGACAAAAGCCATACCAATACCAAAATTACGCCATTTATGTCCATAAACATAAGCAAAATTGTTTTTAAGATATTCATCACCTAAAACATATTCTTGACCAGCAATAGCACCACGAGCCATGCAAATTCTTTCTGTACCAGTACTGTTTGCATAGTATGATCCCATTGGAATGAAAGTGGAACATGTAAATTTACGGTCATGGAATTCATTGATCATTAAAGACTCAAAAAGGTAAGCTAAGGGATTTATATACCAAATCCATATTGACCAACTTAGCATCTTTGTACTTGGGATAGCAAACCCTGTAAACATGGCCATACCTAGAAGTAGCATTGATGCAGGAAACATAGCTTGTGATAATGTTTTAGTTACTGAACCAAACGTTCTGTAAATGTAAGACATGGAGAAGATAGTAACAAGATTAATTAGCATGTAGAAGAAGAATGCACCAACATCCCTTCTAAAATTAACTAAAAAGTAGAATATGGTATTGAAACATATAGCAATAGCTAACTTGGTAGGTAGTTGTGAAATAACAGAGGCAAGGGCATCTGCACTCGGGTGGTATAAGGAATATAATCTGTGTTTTTCTACAATTGGTCTTACTTGATATAAGGTGAAAACCTCTAGCAGACAAGAGAAGGCATTGAAAAGAACCGCTGAAAACATTGCTGCACCACGAAAGTAAAAGGTATTTGTGTTGTCGTGTAGCATAATTTTGTAAAACATCGAACCTAAGATAAGAGCCATAACTACATTACCGAAGATCCTGAATATATCTATACTTGGATTGTTTTTTATGATCCAAAATTGTCTTGCCAATAAATACTTTATTTGTAAAAAGTAGTTAACTGTATATGGAGATGAATTTCTTGTTGATTTAGATTGTTTGGCAATGTGAGCTTCCTTAATAGTACGACGCGATAGTTCAGTGTTGGATAATAATTTGTTATTGATCTCGTGCATTAAGTTTCTGTAATCTGTTGATTGTTTCCAGTATTCATTCATATCTTTTGGAGTTTGTGGAATCTTAATACCTTTTTTGAGAAATTCTTCATTTATTATTCTTTCAGATGGACTAGTAATCGCAGTTAAGAAATCGGCAGTAGTTTGTCTGTCAGGACAAATGTAACCCATATTTTCAAAATATCTCTTGGCTCCATTACGAGGACCAAAATAAAGTTGGTAACCTTGGTCTAAAACACAAACTTTGTCAAAAAGACTAAAGGCATCTTCAGAACAATGATAAATAGCTAAAGCAGAACCATAACCAAACATTGTTGAGTTAGTTTTAAAAGCACGAATGACCTCAAGAGCTGTGGCGGAATCTAAACCTCTGGTTGCATTATCCCAGCATTGAAATTTGGCACCACAAATAGCTACTTCAGCAATAGATACACGCTTACGTTCACCACCAGAAACACCTCTTATTAAGTCATTACCGATTCTTGTGTCTCTTGTATGTGACAACCCATAAGTCGCCATTGTGACTTCGGTTATGTGTTTGGCAAATGATTCTCTGTCAACGCCTTTAACTCTATTTTGAGGTGTCTTTAATCTAGAAATAGTATGTAGTGTTTGGTATACTGTTAGACTAGGTAAATGGACATCTATCTCCGCATTATAAATAACTTCACCACGATAGTGTTGTTTAATTTCTTCAGGAGAAAACCCACTGTAAGAACGAACAGATTCCTTGCAGATATTGAAACCATGTGTATTATTTGAAATTGACTTTAGTAAAGTGGTACATCCAGAACCTGGTTTCCCTAAGACAACTAGAAGTTCGCCTGGATTAACAGAACCTTCCATTGGTTTTAAGATCGTAAATAGATTCTCCTCTTTAACAGGTTTAATTGATCTATAAAAACTATGAATAAATTTTATTGGAGCATTAATAATATTAGCTTGGGATTCAATACCAGATGTTGTTCCTGAAGCAGAGAGGTCTTTCCAAACACAGTCTAAAGTATGGGGTTTGTAATAATCTGGATCGGCTCTCATAAGTTTACCTAAGTTTTTCACCCAAACAGCACTTGAAAATCTTTCATTATTTGGATCTAATCTGGCATCATAACTAGGAGCAGATGAATCTTTTAGTACCGGATTAACACCCTCTATGTTAGAAAATATTGATTGGTGATCATCAATACTTTCTATATAGTTTGATTTTATATCTATGTCGCTGTTTATACTACGAGTAGTCAGACTTTTAGCTAAGTTCCTTATAGTTTCCTCTGTACCCGAATCAACTTCATTGTAAAATTGTGCTTTTATTTTAGTTTTAAAGTCGTTAACCGAACTCATTTTTATAACTATATTTTATTTTTGAATATAATATTAGCAGTAAAATTAATAATAAATATCTTGATGGTTCTCTAAATTATTGATTAATATTTCTCAATTATTTTAATTCATGTTCTCTTATATTACATCTTGAAAATATTTGAGATTCAATCGACCGGAAGAACTTCTGCAAACTATTAAATAGCGTTCATAACTTATTGCGACTAATTTGGTGATATCGTCTGTTCTTCTAATACAAAGAACAAAAGAGGTATCAAGCCATACAATCACGGTTTATTTTACCCGGGTTACCTTAGAAAAGTAGTCATCTTACTAAGTAAAACTATAACATTAACTGACATGACTATTTCTCGTTTGATCTTAACTATCTGAGAACTAGATCCGATTTACGCTTAAAGAATTTTCATAATTTTCACTACACAGCTTTCTAGGCGGCATCGCAATGACAGTTTCTACATATATCCGTTTCGCGATTCTAAAAATCTAGAGGAAATACGCAGGCCCTAAAAACAGAAGTGATCTACTATGTTAGATATCTTTTGTGTCCCAAGCGGATTGGGTTGTTCCCAAAGAAACAACGTTTTTGGAAATGAGACATGGATTGATTTTGCACTATAGCCCTATATCATTTTTCAGAATACCTTGATTACAATCGACCGTTCCCAATAAAGGGAATTAATTATATATATGATTCCACTCTATTTTGAGCTCTTATTAACCTATGAATAGTCTGCAATCTACTTTTTGCGCTTGTTTATTGTGATTTGATTTACATCAATTCTGAAAGATTAACTCAGTTATCGGTTTGAAATGGAATATTTACTAACTGAGTATCTGATGCCAAGATATGATGAAATAAACTTATCGCACTGTACATTCAAGGAGCATAAAATGCGTAATTCTGTCCCAATTAAGTTTCTTCTGGTAAAATGATATGCAGATATCTTCATGCCCTATTTATGGAAATTAATCATGATTTCTTATTAATAAGGTAGCCATGATTCTGAGGGTAACACATGATAGGGTCAGTAATTTATATGAACAATATTAGGGAATATTGAAAGAATTGTTAATCACTCTTGGGGAATGAAAATAAACATCTTGAGCTATCTCAATAAATAAATTTATTAAAGTGTAAGTAGAATAAATTTTCATTATTTATTTTCATTCCGATAGGAAGTGATATCTAAAATTTACTCTTGATACACATTGAATTGATGATAAATATCGATATACTGTTTCTTAGTTTTTAATTCAGAATATTCAATTTAGAAATATTATTAAGTTGATATTGCTGTTGTTTGCCAAATAATAAGCAAGGTACATAATATATTATAAAACACTAAATACATCGTATTAGAGTTAAAGAGGTTCGAGTGAGCAACCCGAATAAAACATGGGAAGTTAAGTAATCTTGAGATCCAAATTTTACAGATAGGAAAGCATTCACAATATCCATTGAGTGTACTATAATTCAAAAAGCACCTACTCAGTTCTAGGGTTGATTCAAACTATACATATTTTCTTTCAAGCTTCCTCAGATATAGCTTTGCTAAATCACGAATAATAATGGTTTAACTGAAAATTTTTATTCATGATCACTGTTTTTCATCCAAATTACCCTAGTAAGGCAGGCCTTAATTGAACTGGGATTAAAAAAAGTAATACGTACTATAAGAATTGTACATCTCAAAAATATTCTATGACCACAGGTGGATACCTTTTCAGCTGGTTCTTACTCGATACTATTTTTAAACAGAGTGCACCTTTGTTTTAGTGCACCTTATTCCGAAAATGCGACCTATTGTACGGCACTATAGTTGCGGCTAACCTCTTGGCAAAATATTTACAACAATGGAATGAAAAATAAAGATGATGAGATCCATGTTAACACCAAGTTATCTGCACCTTCATTTATATTGAAAATGGTATAAATGTGAAGTTTATTGAGTACATTTTCGGGTAGGAACTGTCAATTATTTGTTGAACATAGTTTTCTTTCTCAAAATGTTCAAACCCCATAAGAAAATAGGAGATCAAGATGTTGCTTCAAGACAATACCATGGAAAATGAAAGTGTATCATCCGAAAATATGGATAAGATTGTACTAGAAACGAACGAAAAGTATATTAGCATTGGGACTGATACTGCGACTGAGACTGAGACTTGCTCGACTATATATGTTAATCTCAATAATATCAAAGTTTACTCTGAACAATATAAGAGTCCAATCTACAGAATTATACTTTTTTTTTCTATTTTCCTTATTGCTTATGCGTACGGTTTAGATGGTAATATTCGTTACACATTTCAGGCATATGCAACATCTTCATATGCACAACACTCCTTGTTATCTACTGTAAACTGTATCAAAGCAGTTATAGCTGCAGCTGGTCAAGTTTGGTTTGCTCGTGCTTCTGATATTTGGGGTCGTATGCCATTACTATTTGTCGCTGTCATATTCTATATTGTGGGTACTATTATAGAATCACAAGCCACTGATGTTTCGAAATTTGCCGCAGGTGCCTCATTTTATCAATTAGGTCTTACTGGTATTATCCTTATATTGGAATTAATAGCTGCAGATTTTTCGAACTTAAATTTTAGGTTGTTGGCTTCCTTTGTTCCGGCTTTGCCTTTTATTATTAACACTTGGATTAGTGGTAACGTCACTGCTGCTGTCGGCACACGTTGGAAATGGGGTATAGCTATGTGGGCTTTTATTTTGCCTTTAAGTTGTATCCCATTATTGGTATGTCATTTACATATGAGATATTTAGCACTTAAGAATGCCAAAACTAAATTGATGAAAAATGAAATTGTTTTACCTAAAACGGTTAAAGGAATGTTTAACTACGTTGTGGTTGAACTTTTCATTGAGAAGTTGGACTTTATTGGTTTGTTATTAATCGTATTAACTTTTGGTTTAATCTTAATTCCATTTACATTAGCGGGTGGTATAAATACGGATTGGAAAAGAGCCCATATCATAGTCCCAGAAGTACTAGGTTGGGTTGTATCATTCCCATTATATTTAATTTGGGAAATTAAATTTGCAAAATATCCAATTACACCATGGAATTTAATCAAGGATAGAGGTATTTTCTCAGCTTTGATAATTGGTTTCTTTATTGATTTTATTTGGTATATGCAAGGTGATTATATGTATACAGTTTTGATTGTTGCTGTGAATGAATCAGTGAAATCGGCTACTAGAATTACATCGTTGTACTCATTCGTTTCTGTAATTACAGGTACAATTCTAGGTTTTTTCATTATTAAGTTTAAGAGAACTAAACCATTTATTATATTTGGATGCTGTTGCTGGTTCGTCTCATTTGGTTTGCTTGTCCATTATAGGGGTAGCTCAGGTGCTCATTCTGGTATAATTGGATCATTGTGTTTATTGGGTTTTGGTGCTGGTTTTTTCACATATACTACACAAGCATCAATCCAAGCCTCTGGAAAAACTCATAAAAATATGGCAGTCATTACAGCCTTATATTTGGCATCATATAATGTTGGGGCGGCAGTTGGTGGTAGTGTTTCGGGTGCTATTTGGACACAAGTGTTACCAAAAGAAATTAACAAGCGTATAACAGATCCAAAATTGGCAGCTCAAGCATATAGTTCACCATTCCAGTTTATTGTACCATATCCTTGGGATACACCAGAAAGAATGATGTTAGTTGAATCTTACAGATATGTGCAGAAGATACTTTGTATTGTCGGGCTTGTTTTCTGTGTTCCATTAGTCGCCACATCCTTTTTATTACGAAATTATAAATTAACAGAATCAGTTTCATTAACTGATGATGAATGTGATGACTCTGAAGTTGAAAGTTCCGATATGCAAGAGGCGAAGGTAGTTTCATCTATATAATCATTGTAAATAATTGAGAGGTATTCCCAATATTTAATGAATATAAGAGAACTTGTATCTCTTAATCTAATAGATAAGATAGTTTTGTATATAACCTATGTTGTAAAACATAATTATTTCTAAGTGATATTGTCTATTCTGAATGGTATCACTGTCATCTAATTTGAATATAAATTAATAGCAGCTTCTTTGTTTAGCCCTATTACCCGACCCCCAGCCATCAAGGCGTACCATTTTTTGAAAATGGAAAAGGAAACGAGATGGTTGTATAAAAATCGATGCAGATGGCTCCTGCATTAATGTCTATATATATATATTCGTAGTTTTATTATACGCAATATTACCAAAGGACTATCATTCTAATCAATATATAAACATCTTTAAATATGTCAGATACTCGTCCTAAGGGGACATTTATGAAGACTTCCATATTTGTTACATCACTTTCTGTATTGCTTGCATACTTAGCAACCAATGATGAAGTTGCACCTGCTGAGCATATGCAATTTCGTCAATATAACCATATTAGATTGCCATTGATTGCTATGGCTCTATTCTTTTCTAATAACAAGACTATCGGCTTCAAGTTATCTATAATTTTTGCGATGCTTTTTGAAATGGCTGCATCTTTAATTATAAAGGTTCCACGCATTAATCAATATTGTGCTGTGGCGATTGATGATGAAAAGGGGTTATTTAATTGTGTTATAAGTAGCGTGGATGTTTCTGGTACATTTTGGACAAGTTTGTTATCTTTAGTTATATTTGGATTCTACATTCGCTATCCGGAATATTTTAAATTTAATAGAGATGTTGAACAGCAGTGTGAATATGATGAAGGCATAACATTTAGTCATCTTAAGGATATTAAGTCATACTGCAATATGCCTCTATTAGCTATTTGGATTGGTTGTGTATGCACGCTACATTTCTTCAGAATAATTACGTTAAATAGTGATGTAATTGCGGTTAGATGGACATTAGTTATCTATTGTCTATCAAGAATACAAAGTACAGACTCTATTTTAGTTCGCTACATGACTATACTGTTAGGGGAAGAATGGTCATTATCTGTTTTACTTTTTTAAACATATGCTACCTAGTATATTTTGATGCAGAAATATGCATATACGTCATTCTAAAATGGTATTTAATAAGCAACAAATTATTTATATGGTCTGAATATTGCGTATGGTATGCTTATTGACTATTTATGAAACACAGCACTTCGAGTATAAAGTTTTATAATTTTTGAATATGCATGAATAAGTATATCTAAATAACTATATCTATTTTAAATTTGAAAGATCAGATGGGATTTCATTTTTAGTGACAATCTCATCGTATAATAAAGTTGTCAAAAAGTCACTAAATTTTTCACCTGTGATATCTGGAAGAAAGTATTGAGCGGCCAGGGCAAATTTATTATCAGGACCTATTGGACTCTTTGAAGATAATAAATCGACTTGTTCCTGTAAGATCTTCGAAGTGATCTCCGGTGTGATTGGTTCATTAGTATCAGCCAAAATAACAGAATGTCTAACCCATTGGTATAATTGACACCTTGATACCTCAGCAGTAGCAGCATCTTCCATTAGATTATTAATTGGAACACAACCCGACCCTCTTAACCAAGCTTCCATGTACTTTAAACCAATATCAAGATTTACTCTAATACCATCAGACGTAACAATAGCATTTGAAATATTTGTGTTCAATAAGTCGTTTGAAGAAACATTAACATCTGGGATAAAGTAAATTTGATTTGCAGTACCCATGTTACTGAACACTTCGTTACAAATTGGTGCCAAAGCCGGATGAGCAACCCATGACCCATCATGACCATTAGTTAACTCTCTTATCTTATCACTACGCACTTTTTTCATAGCAATTTCGTTTGCCTTTGGATCATCTTTAATTGGTATTTGGGCAGCCATACCACCCATTGCATGAACACCCCTACGATGGCAAGTATTGATTAATCTCTTAACATAAGCATCCATGAAAGGTGAGGTCATGGTAACTAAATCTCTGTTTGGTAAGACATGTTGTGGTAGATTTCTCAATTTCTTGATAGTTGAGAAAATATAATCCCAACGACCACAATTTAAACCACTTGAATGTTGTCTTAACTGATAGATAATCTCTTCCATTTGAAACGCAGCTGGTAATGTTTCAATTAGAACAGTAGCACGGATGGTGCCTCTTGGGATACCAAGATAATCTTGAGAGACATTAAAAATGTCGTTCCACAACTTCGCTTCTAAATGGTGTTCCATTTTTGGCAAATAAAAGTATGGGCCTTTTCCTAAATCGATTAGTTTCTTGGCATTATGAAAGAAATATAAACCAAAATCGAAAATGGAAGCACTCATTGGCTCACCATCTACGTAAAGGTGTTTTTCAACCATATGCCAGCCTCTAGGTCTTACAATGATAGTTGGTAACTCTGAAACCTTCATTTTTAACTTATATTCTTTTCTTGGAGTTTTAAAATCGATCTGATCTCTGAGAACATCGTACAAGTTAACTTGACCATAAATAATATTTAGCCATGTTGGAGCTAAAGAATCCTCAAAATCAGTCATATGTGTCTTAACCTCCGAGTTTAAAGCGTTAATTAACATATGTCTTAAAGGAGGGCCGGTGATTTCTGTTGATCTGTTGATCAAGCCTGGAGCAATTATAGGACCTTTCCAAGTAGGGTCATCTCTGATGACTTTAGTTTCTGGAAGAAAATCAAATGAAAATTTACCGGAATCTAGATTAGCTTGCTGAGCCGTTCTGTTCTCTAATAATTGTTTACGTGTTTCATTGAAAGTTCTGTGTAATAGAACAATAAATTCTAAAGCATCTTTAGTAAGAATATCAGCGACTGTGGTAGTGGATGGCTCGAATTGAGGTGTATCATAAATGTCAGCATACAGCTGAACATTATCTAGGTTAATTTTAACCATTATTTTTTTTTCTATGAGGTGATTTATTTAATCTACTTTAAAGTCGAAATATATTTACAACTTCTATACCATAACTTTCTCAAGGGCAGTTAATATATCTATTTTATATGTCGATATTTTCAAAACCTAAATTGCTTATTATCTTTAACTAGTCATGCAGTTATAACATTCCCGTTCCTAAGAAGTGTATTATATTACATCGGATTAATGGACATGAATTTTTGATTAAATTCGGACCGAATCGCTCCTTACCCTCATGGCGACTATTGAAAAGCTCCTGTCCAATCATATTCAAATTAGTTATCGCCATACGTTATTGGTTAAGGGGTCACAAACGCAAATGGACGAAACGTTAAATGGCGTATCACAGAATTGCGTATCGCAAAGAAGCGTTCGGATAAACAAACAGAAAATATCGGGAGGTCACATGATTCAACATTTTTATGCCAATACAATAAATATTAATGAAGGTAGTCATCAGCTGACTAATATAATGCAGTCTTTTCTGGGGTAATATAGGCCCTAATTTCCAAATCAGGGAGAATTGTAAAGTAATGTTAATGTTTAATTCAGAAATGAACGGAAATGAACTGTCAAACGTGTGTTTTAATATATCTTTAATGAAGCACTAATAAACTACAATATAATATTTGGGTTCAATTGTTCCAAAAAATATTATCGTTAGTTATATACGTCTTAATATACATTGATCTGTTACATGAGACACACGAATCTAGTAAATTTAGTCGGTTTATGTCTCTTGCCGCTTAGGAATGTCTATTCATTAGATCCGCGAATGGATATGGATATGGAAAGTGATACAATGGGTTCAATGGGTTCAATGGGTGCCATAGATTCCAATGAGAAGGACAATAATGCAAATATTATTCCAGTACCATATGAGGTTAAACATCTGCATGGTATTCCTATCTTACAAAATCCTTCACTAACGGTTGCAGAAAGACTTTATTGGGAAAGTTACAATACAACAACATTTTTTACAACAGATTTAGGTGACAGGTTTGCATTACGTTATCATATTGTTACAATTACTATAATACTGTTTGTAATGTATCCAATTGGATTGATATTAAATGCAGTTTCTTCCTCATGGTATCTACCGATATTGACAATAAATTTAGGCCTAACAGTGTCATCATTGATCTCTCTATCGGTATTTGTCGTTTCTTTTCCAAGAAAAGATTGGTATCCACATAATATTTATCCGATTACTTCTACAATACTTTTATTTCTCACAATAATACATTTTGTTACAGCTGTATTCTCAAATCTATCCAAGAATATACTACTAGAAGACAATTCAAGCTATTCTCCTCTTGAAAATATCGCATTAGACCAGTATAATGATAATAGCACTGAAGTAAATGAAGAGACTCCAACTTCAAAATATAGCACACAATCAGTGTCTAACGATACAGATAATCAAGATATATATCAAGAGGATACGTATATGTTATCTACAGGAGATACAGTTAACATTGTAAAGCCAATTTGTGTTAACCCACCCTCCAAATTCTTTAAGTTAAAGTTCTTCAAAAATCCATTGGTTGTAACTTTTGCAGAAACTTTCGGAGGATTTTGCACTCTTATCTTTAATATATTAAATTACCCATTACTAATTTATTTATTAACCAATTTTTGTATTGGTTTAGCAATTGGTAGTATCTTTGGTAGAGGAATTAGGATTTTTAATCTTTTAGCTCATTGGATTAAAGGTGCAGTCTTTTTACTTTTGGGTACTATATCGCTTGCAAGATACTGTGGGTTGGGCGCAGGGAAGGGTTGGGCCTGGAATAAAGTGATTTACACTAACAATCAGATATATGGCTCACCATTAGCAAAATATATGCCCCGCGGTACTATCACAATGGAATTTATGGAAGCTTTCTTAATTTTCTTTTATGGTATAACCAATGTGTTTTTAGAGCACTTGGCTGGAGCTGGTGGGGCTTGGACAGCAAAGGACCTACAGCATATTTCAATTGCTTTTATGTATATTGGAACCGGGTTATGTGGTTTGTTAACTGAAATTAAGTTAAACTCGTGGAGATATTACCATACTCTAGTAATTTCTAATTTAAGCGATAAAGAAGTGTATGCAGCTTCGCCAGGCTATAGTCCAAATCCATTCCCAGCAATGACAATTTTCTGGACTGGTATATTGATGTCACAGCATGCGCAGGCATCCCATATTTCTACACAGGTTCATATGCAATGGGGTTATTTGCTATCATATGGTTCATTTTTTAGAATATTTACATTCCTTCTATTATATTTCAAGCCAATAAAGAATAGTATACCAGCTAAACCTCTAACGGAGCTTATTTCGTCCTTCTGTTTGATATTAGGAGGATTTATTTTTATGGAGTCTACGGATCAAGTTATTGAGGCTATGGAGTACAGGGGATTCTCTCCGATATTTACTTTCAATATCAGTATTGGCCTTGTTATGTTATTTATGGCCTGGGTAATGATGTTGTGTATGTGGAAAGAATGGTTAGAAAAATGTAAATATGAAAGATCTCGTGTTTAATTTAGTCGAAATAATTTACACTTCCTAAATATAATAATAACTTCTTAAATTATTTAACGATATGTTCTCTTTCTTATTTTTTGGATATTAATTATTTTTAGTTTCTACTTTAATAAATTTAGAGACTTATACATAATTAAATAATTCAGCATATTTGGTAAATAACCCAAAATAGTATTCCCTCATCAAACATCAACAGCTCAGCTAACGGTTCCAACCATCGGGGTCAATTTTTTGTAGTATCAAAGAAATTTTAATAGATCATGTTTGAGTTTTTTGCGAGTTATATTTACATGAGTAGAACTAGCTAGTACTAAAGATCAATGCAATTGAAATATATTCAGTTGTTTAAATGGCGGCCAAATAGCTCTTTTTAAACAATTTGATCAAGACATACGACACGTTTGGAGAAATACATTTCGTAAGAAAAGTTAAATTTCATGGCACTATGGCCGAGTGGTTAAGGCGAGAGACTCGAATTATATATCTTCGGTTATCTCTTGGGCTCTGCCCGCGCTGGTTCAAATCCTGCTGGTGTCGTTTGATTATTTTTTCGTCTTGGAAATAATTTTTTATTTTTTTCGAATATATACAATGAAAAATATAGGTGATGTCTGTACAAAGTATATACATATTACAGTAACAGAAAGTCAAGGAATGCTTGTTTGTAATGCCTAAAATCATCACCAAACAATCAAAGAAAGCCCCTGAAGGTTTTGATAAGATCAAACCAACTTTGATAGATTTTGAGCTACGATTTAAGGATGTTCAAGATAAACCTGACTCAAAAGTATCTGTAAAAGCCAATGAAAACCTATGGAAGATTATGCAAATACATCATGAACGATCCCGATACGTGTATAAGCTATTTTATAAGAGAAAACTGATTTCACGTGAGTTATATGACTGGTTACTCAAAGAAAGATACGCTGATAAGCAACTAATCGCAAAATGGAAAAAAAAGGGTTACGAGAAGCTATGTTGTCTAAGATGCATCCAAACTACGGAGTCAAATTATGGTAGCACATGTATTTGCAGAGTCCCTAGGGCCCAGTTGGAAAAGGACGCCAAAGATAAAGGCATAGAAGTAAATTTCAAGCAATGTGTTCATTGCGGTTGCCAAGGTTGTGCCAGCACAGATTAAGAAGGAAATCTCTCCAATAGAAATCCAACAAATAAAAACGGTAAATCATAACTCAAAACTGCCTAATGCAAGTCCCTGTAAGTGGGGACAGATAGCCTTTCGAAGAACATTATTCAAGAATTCGATGCATTAATTGCCTACGAGATTAGAGTTTCAATGACTTGTATTTCACGTGACTGACGCGAAAACGCGACGCGCTCTCCATTTTCGTTTTTTTTTCTGTTCGAAACTTCTGTGGGATCTGTTTTATTTTTTTTAAAAACATGAACAGATCGCGAAATGGAGACTTAAGGCTAAAGTGGATTAATTGGTGGTATTAAATGAATGTATCAAATACCTTGCAGAAGGGTCTTTCTTCTTCCCGTTTTACTACGCGTATACTTGGGGATTGGAGAATATATAATATATATTTATTTTAAGTGGCAATTTACGCGTTCTTTGAGGTTTTCGTTACGCCGGTGTTGAGTTCTATTTTACGTATAATATATATATATATAGAGAATTTTACCCAGATATTGGTACTACGGAGTGATTTATTAAAGACCCACGGTTATTATATCCTTTTTATCTTTCAATATAGTTTAGCAAGCTATTATCAGTGCAAGGTATATACCTTTTATAAAAAGAAGAAGGATTTTAGTATAAGATAAGATAAGAAATTTTTACAAGACACGTAAAGAAGAACAAAGATAAGCCATTAATAATAAGATTTAAATTTTTAAAAAATAATAGTTTTTTTAATAGAAACAGACCATTCATTCTAAATTAAGAACGATGGAAGGGGATATTACTCCATTATATAATATTACAGCTACGAATTCTTCGCCATTTGCTGGTGACTCTAGTAAGAGATCATTAGATGACGCGTTTGATTTTAATACTACAATTATTAGCGATAGCAATGAAATAATTACTCCACCAAACTCTACCATTAGAAAGCCAAAGAAACAAATTAAAAGAAATTCAGATGATGGTAAGGAACCATTATCTCCTATTCAATCGTCTCCAATTGCTCCAACTGCAAAGAGACAGAGATCTGAAGGTTGTCCACGTTCAAATGGTAATTTATCTCTAGATGAAATTTTGAAATCATTAGAGAGAAGAAAAGAAAATAATGAACTGGATAAGAAACCACCTTATTCATATGCTATATTAATTTGTTTGGCTATTTTGCAATCACAAGACGGTAAATTAACATTATCACAAATTTATCATTGGATTTCATCACATTTCACTTTTTATAAACCAAAGGATGCTAGTTGGCAAAATTCTATTAGACATAATTTATCCTTAAATGAAGCCTTCATTAAGACAGAGAAATCTTCTGATGGTAAAGGTCATTTCTGGGAAGTTAAACGTCTATCTACTCCAAAATTCTTCAAAGGTGAAGTTGGCGGTTTTGATCTGATACGTCAAAGATTATCTAACATCGAACAATATTTCCAAGTTAGATTAAATCAAGATGAAGATGATGAAGATGATAATGATGAAGATGATGAAGACGACTTACAAATAAGAATTAATAGTCATCTAGCCACTCCAAGAATCAAATTCACCGACGATGATGACGATGATGATAATGAAGAGAATGATGACACTAGTGAACTAACTACCGAAAAGAGTAGTCCTTCTATTAATATGTACCATAGCGATACAGATATCTCTAGATCGATTAAAGTAGTTGGTTCCAATAAAGATATGGCTAGCAGTGCCAATAGAAATAGATCAAGCTATAGTGTATCATTTGCTGATCTTTCAAAAACCGGAATGAATCCAAACTTTGATCCAAATTCTGCAATGAAGAGAACACATACAACTTTAGGTTTCTTACCAACCACGGAGAACTTATTGCAAACAAACTCAAGAGAAATATTCTCGTTAGCAGATTACAACAATAATAGCAGTAATAATATTTTCTCAAGTTCAGGCCAAAACCTTTTAAAATCTCCTAATAATTTGAAAAGATATATTTGTTCATTCAATTCAAGTTTCGATGAATTATCACCACGTCCATTCAGAAATGAACACAACACGAGTACATTATTGCAGCCATTCTCAGATTCACCAACAAAAACCACTGAAAGGTTAGGCCAATTATTACCACATGTTCCTTCTGGGGCATCCAATATTGAATCTCAACAATTAGATTTATTAAAGACACCAGAACTTAACAGGGCACAAAGTCTTGAAAGAACTCCTACAAGATTCACTGCTACGCCAAAGGATACAGACTCTTCAATGTTGAAAAAATGGCAAACACCATCTCATTTATTTGAAGATATCTATTCATCTCCAATATTCAAAGCTATGGGAAATACTTCAAAGGTAGTAGCAACCCCAGGTGGTTCAGCACTGCTTAGAAAATTTTCGCCATCAAAGGCTAACACATTGGTTAATAATGAATCTATGAAATCTAAGTTATCTTGTGGTGGCTTGTTTGGTGTCGATGTCTACTCCGTTTGGAAAAGGGCTACAGAACGTCCGACCTCTAAGAGAGACGAAGATACTACAAAAGACAAATTAGATCACCCTTTTGATTCAAGAACTACTAGGGATCATTAGTTTAGGTATTCTTATTTTTGGTTTTAAATGATCTTATGGTAATTTTGAGAGAATGTTAGTTTTCTCATGAAATAGATAAATTAAAAGTAGACTATTGATTAGTCTTCTCACAGGTCACTTTGGTAATTATTATTCTTTTTCTTCTTCACTTCCTTTTTACTTAGTTTGATTAAATTGATTTTGGTATATTTAGAATGCTGGAAACTCTTCATTATATTAATTCTTTTGAGTACAAACTAATTAGTTGTAACACTATTTTTCCTATATAGTTTTTGATTTTTATTCCTATTATTTGCTTTATAATAATATAAGTAATATTTAATAAAATATTTCAATTCGTTAATTATATATATATATATATATTCCTAATTATTATATTTTTATTTGTGAAACTAATTGTAATTCGGTATTATTTCTCAAATTCATTTCACGTCTTAGATTTAGTTTTAATTTTTTATGCTTACATAATTTTTCAGTTAGTTTAGAAAGGAAGATATTGATATATGCAGTAGAATGACGAGTTACAAAATACAGATAATTAAGCCTATCTAGTTGTTTAGTTGTAATAATATACTTAAATGGACAAAGAAATATCGGATGCTAGTGATTTCTTACACACAAGGATACCGAACCTTTCACAGCTCGACACATTGTTACGATGTCATATATGTAAAGACTTCTTAAAGGTTCCAGTACTAACGCCGTGTGGCCATACATTTTGTTCACTGTGTATTAGAGGTTATATCAATAACCAGGCTAAATGCCCTTTATGTTTAAACGAATTAAGAGAATCAATGTTACGAAGTGAATTTTTGGTTAGCGAGATAGTTGATACTTATAAAAATGTGAGAAGTGACCTTCTGGAGATCTTAAAGAATAATGATAATAGAGATAATAACTCAATTATAGTCCTTGAGTCTGATCAAGATATTTCAGAAGATATAGAACTGAAAGAAGAACTTCTTGATGATGAATCTGGTTCAGATGATATTGAAATTTTAGGTAGTAGTGAAAGAAACTATTTGAAAAGAACTGCTACAGATATATTACCCAAGACCCCCCAGTCGTCATTTAACTCTAATAAAATTGCTAAGAGAAGTTTAACTTCGTCAAAGATTGAATCTATGTTTCAAAAACCTCAATCGACAGAAATGGCTCAATGTCCGATTTGTGAGAAATTCTTTCCTATCAAACAATTGGAGAGAACGCATTTGGATGAATGTTTAACATTACAATCATTAGATTCGAAACCTAAGAATAAAATAACGACAATTACAAGTATAAATTCACAAAGTAAATCTGCAACTTGTGCAGTTAGAACTCAGACAGTTAGAGATTCTTTTCAGCAAAATAGACCTAGAGAACAAGATGTATCACATGTAAACAAATATCTAAATTCTAGTTTAGAAACGGATCATCAAAGATTACCAAAACTTGATTTGGCATCGATGCCTTTAAATCAGATTAAGCAGAAATTATCCAATATTGGTCTCTCTACCCTAGGTACTAAACAGGATATGATATCTCGTTATAACTATTACGAAATCCTATGGAACAGTAACTTCTGTGACTCAATTAATCCGTTAGATGAAAGTGAACTTAAAAGACAATTAGTTTGTTGGGAAATATCACAAAGAAAAAATAGCACTAGGAATGAACCAAAATCGATAGGTAGATTAATGGCATTAAAAAGTAATAAGAATAATAAACAAGATACTTACAAGAAATTGTTAATTAATTTTAAAAATGATAAATTTAGTAGAAAGGGTTGGAGTCGATTATTTAACAGAAAGTTTATATTATTGATCAAAAATGCCAGAAATAAGATTCCTAGAAAGAGCATTTCGATTTGTGATATTAAAGAGCAAGATGGTAGCAGTAATTCGGGTGTTAAAAATAAAGATACAAGCATTAATAATGAGCAATTAACCGATCCTGATTTATCAACAGAATTCATAGAGAGTTTGGAAAAGAGAAAACCGTCAGAAGAGCAGTAATTGTACGAGCATATATGTTATAGATTTTATAGAAGGGCACCCTTTAATATTGTAATTGGAACATATTTCTAGTATTTATAATTATTTATTTAATTCTATTTAATAAAAAAATTAGTTGAAGTTAATGTTATTTATAACTCGTCGTGTGGAATACTTGTCGTTAGAAGATCGTTAGTTTTGGTTATGTCGTCCTTTGAAACATTTGGTACGCTTGCAATTGTACCGGTATTCTCTTCGATAAGAGATGTTTCAGATTTTACTTCATCGATCTCCGTAGTTAGAGATGAGGCCTCCTCGCCTTCAAGGGCATATTCTTCTTCTGTGATTGTGGATGTACTGGTGCTGGCTGCGCTAACTACAGAGCTTGTATTAGAATCAGTAGTTACTTTTTCGATTACGGCTTCTAATTTTGATACCGAAGAGTCTGTTAAGGTGTCCATTTCAAGAGTCTCGTCCTCTATACTTCCAGCCAAGATTGTAGTAATTTCTGCTCTTGTGTCTGATTTGATAATAACAGTAGAAACAGCTGTATCTACTTCTTTCTCAGTTGCAGTGTCAGTTTTGGTTATTGTCTCTTCGATACTTAGTGTGTTAACTGTATCTTTTGCTTGTACTGGAACTTCAATAGTAACTTCCTTGATTATAATGGATGTGTGAACAACATGATGGATTGAGGTTGATGTTGTTAAATTTTCTTTAATAATAGATTTTATGGTCTCTGTAGAATCTTCCAGTGTTGATTCAGATGTAACATCTGTACTAGAAGTGGATTGTTCAGTCATTTTTAATAAAGAGGAGGTCATTGATGTGCTACGGCCTGTTTTAATTGTCTTAGAAGACTCGAGTAAATTAGAAGAGTGTGTGTTTTCTAAAATAGTTTCTGGAATTGTTGTGGTCACAACCTCTGATTTTGGAATTGGTTGAGAGTCTAAAGTTGTAGATAATTTTGAAGTAGAAGGTATATCTACTGTATTTTTAGAAGTTACTGAAGTTACAGTATCTAAAACTGGAGAAACTGAATAGAAATCTAAGGTAGGTAATTCAATGGATGTTAGTTCTTCTACTATTTTTGTATGAACTGAGTTAGTATCTTGTATTGTCATGGATTCGCTGTATTTTGAGCCTGGAGCTACTTTAGTCTTTGTAAAAGTAGCTGACTCGACCTTAGTTTGAGTGGAATGCTCAGACACAGTTGCTGCCTTAGATATTTCAACCTTGGGGGACGTTGGTACAGGATGATCGCTGGAAATAACAGTTGATCTAGAGCCACCATCAATGGAAATTGTTTCAGTTGAGTAGGTATTCATATCCTTCTCAACTGTTGAAACAACTTCATAAACAACACCATCAATTGTTACAGTTCTTTTTACGGCTTCTTGGGCAGTTGTTGATTGTTTCTGAGTAAGTGAGGATTTTGAAGAAGTTGAGGATTTCAAGGGGGATAAGATTTTAGCTTCCTCTGTTGTGCTATCTATGATCGGTAAAACATATGAATTTAATGATGTTTGGGAAGAAGCAATTGGAGATCGAATGACAGAGCTCTCAGATGCTAAATAAGTTGAATATTCTAAAGAGGATGGTGCAACAGACAATATTAAAGATGTTACTTCTTTAGATAAAGCGGAATATGGTATCTCTTTAAAAGTTATAGTTGTTTCAGCTACAGACAGTTCTGGCTTGGAAATAGTTTTGACTGGTTTTAAAACAGTGTTAGACACATTAACAACGGAAGGCGATGGCTCTAAAATAGACTTTACTACATCTACAGAAACATCTGATACGGTTGGGCTTAGTACACTTTGATCTTTGATAGCAGAATACGAGGTAGTTATAGATTCAGCTGAGAATATTTCAATAGAATTGGTTAAAGATGGGGCACTTTGTATTGGTTGGACTGTAGATGTAGAGGATGACGATAATGGAGTTGACAAGGTTGAGGAAGTGGTAGCACTGGTAGTAGGTTGTTCGGCATAACTGGAAACAACCGATTCAGTTGTGTGAGTTGCTCTCAAAAGACCAAATTCGGTGTCCGTAGCTAAGATAGATAGTTCCTCTTCATTTAGAGTTGGCATTTCCATGATTTTTGAGAATGAAAAAGTGTCAAAATCAACATTTTCAGCATTTCTAGAAGCCTCTATAGTATGCCTTTCGAACAGACCCTCTTGTATAGTAATCTCAGATTCCTTAGGAATGGTAGAGATAATTGGTGAAGAGACCGATAAAGTCTCGATCACAGCGGAAAAGGAAGAAGGCGATGATGGAATAGATGGAATAACAGAACTTGTAGTTAACAGCTCAATTGTTTCTGAGGTTAAGCTACTTTCTAATTCAATTGATTTGTCAGTATTCGCATATGAATTTACTGTATCAATTTGTTCAGTTACAGTTGATATACTTACGATATCATCTTGTATGATATCAGTCGTAGTTCTAATCTGGACGGATTCAGTTAGATGCTGATCATTCATTTGGAAATTAGGATCTACGATTTCGGTAAAATCATCCTTCTCACGCATAGCTATATATTTAGTCTTCAAAAAATCATAGGATTTCAGGTGCAAGTTGTACTTGTAACCAAAATTGGCGGCAACAGCAAGGATGATTATTAAGATGAAGTTAATAAGTATCTTCTTTATGGTCTTTAGAATTGAGCCTGACCCACTGCTGCCATTTAAGGAGATGACATTAACAGTGTGACCTGCAGAGACACTAGCAATTAATTTTGAATCTGGAGATATAGCAATTCTTGTGATCGCTAAGTTATGAACTTGCTTAAAGTTTTCAATAACTGAAAAATCATTTATTTTAATGATTGCTACAGCATTCTCATTTGTAGCTAAGACTAGAAAATTACCCTTCGGATCTATTTCTAAAGCAGTGACATTTTGTACTGTAGTTGATATCTGCCTTTGACTGGTAACATTAGCTTTTGAATTCTTAACCGATACCTTGAATAGTGCAACACCATCTTTATCATTGAATGAAGATGCAACTAAGATGGTATTATCATTTATGAATCTTACTTTTGAGAGATTTAAATTCTTTGGGAAATCAGTTTTTCTTAAGATGAATTTCCCTGTTCTAATGGAGATCACTTCGAGACTTTGGGTAGTGATGTAGGTTAGGAATTGACCATCTGGTGAAAAATGTAAATCCTTAACGTCACGACCGGTTTGAACTTCGTAATTTTCAGATAAATCTGCTGGATTAATCACTCTAATAACAGATGGTATCCTTGAAGAGGTTAACGCACCAACTGAACCATCAGTACTGATTGATGTCAACTTGGTGTAAATAGATAGATCGCTTGATCCCTCGAAATCAATAGCTGAGATGAATTTCAAATGTTCGTTTTCATAGATATATTTTCTTAAATGATGGTTTGCACCTGAACTTTGAACCTTTTCGGGTCCTTCATTACAACCCATTAAAATAACATTTTGAGCAGCATCCAATGTAGTTGGCGAATCATCATTGGAGTCTAAAGTAATCTCTCTAAATCTTTTAATAACTTTCTTCTTTGAAAAATCAATTCTTAAAGCTGTTATTTTATTTGGTGTAGCATTGATATTACTCTTTTCATTACCACCACCACCAGCAACAAGTAAGATATTTTCCTTGAGAAACTTCGCACCATAAATTGGGTAACCCAAGTTATAAGTCGAATTTGGACCCGTCATGTGTTCTAATGTTTTCAACGTCAGAGCTTGTTTTAACGTGTCCTTCGGTATTATTCTTTTTGTTCTTGATTTTTTTTTCAACAAGATTTTAATTTTCGATAATATTTTAAAAGCCATTAAATTAAATATGCTGATATTTTACATAAAATAGGAATAAATAATAATAATTCTGGTATTAAATAGGTTGGTAATCTAGTTATAGCAATATTCGCTTAATACTATTTTCTTGAGAAGTGTTTCATACATATATTAACCCTTATTTTCTTTTGTATATATAACAGTTGATTTCTAGACAGCGACAAGGCGATTGACAGATTATCTATGATAAGGGATCGCCACATTGATTTAGATACAACCAGACAAAATAAAGGAGCAATAGAAGCCATAAGAGTATTAAAGAAAGCATGCTGGTCAAGAACAGCCCGCATACGAACCGTTGGGCGAAAGCACTAGAATGGATTCTAATTGTACTCTGCATAACTATTTATATTACTTACCATTACAGATATCGATACACATATGATAAAAAGGATCATATAATAGACACATTACAAGATGAAAATGGAGACTCGTATTTCCAATTGAAACATATATATAGGCATGGGATCGGTAAGGACTACAAGCATCATCAAAAGTTAGAAGTTACACCACAGTTAGCCTTACAGGCAGGATTACTATTTCAACAGCTGGAACTCAGCATATCTCAGGATGAAACCTCGGAACAAGAACTTCTTTGGTCTTCAAAAGCTCAGTATAAGACTGATAATCCATTTTTATACAAATTTTCTATAAAGAAGCAGCATATGTCTATGAAGCGTATGACACAAAGGGATCCAGCATATATACAAAGTCTCGTATACAATGAAGACAAACAAATGCATGTAGAGTGGTATGACGAAGAAATACTGGCTCCAAATATTACAGATAAGGGGTCGGTGATTGCTATGGCATTAATGTCTTCAAATGCATACGTGGGGATACCTGACACAGGTGATTGGCGTAACGTCACTGAACCTTGGAATGAAACTGTACCTATTGGTTTTGGTTGGGACGGCACAGGTATTAGAGGTCATATATTTATCAATGAAAAGGACAACATTATTGTTTTATCTATAAAAGGTACAAGTGCATCAGGTATACCTGGTGCTGGTGATGATGAGACTACTGCAAGTGATAAATTAAATGACAATATATTATTTTCATGTTGCTGTGGTAGAGTTAGTTACTTGTGGAAAACTGCATGTGACTGTTTCATTAAGGCCAAGACATGTGATGAGACATGTTTAGAGAAAGAGTTAAGACGTGACGACAGATATTACCAAGCTGTACTTGACATATACAAAGACGTTTTAGAACAGTATCCTACGGCAGCAATTTGGTTAACTGGGCACTCACTTGGTGGCTCACTTGCAAGTCTAGTGGGACGTACTTTTGGGTTGCCTGTGGTAGCATTTGAATCACCTGGAGAGCTATTAGCATCCAAAAGATTGCATTTACCATTCCCACCAGGTTTACCATCATACCTAGAAGGTATTTGGCATTTTGGACATACTGCTGATCCAATTTTTATGGGAACATGTAATGGTGCAAGTTCTTCGTGTTCCATTGCCGGCTATGCTATGGAAACATCATGTCATACTGGTAAAGTCTGTATATATGACGTGGTAAAAGACAAAGGCTGGCACGTGAATATGCTGAATCATAGGATACATACGGTAATTGACAACATATTAAATGCATACGACCAAGTAGCAGTATGTAAAGCACCAGAGCCATGCGTCGATTGTTATAATTGGAATTACTGGACTGACAGAGATCAGAATCCAAAATCTGCCACAACATCAACTACAAGCACATCATATACTTCAACATCAACTACAATCCTATCATCTACCTCTGCCAAAGTATCACCTACCTGTATCGGTAGAAATTGGGTTGGTATCTGTACTGAATACGGACCGATACCACCAGCAGAGGATTCCTCCCCCGAATTACCTTAATCCAATTGGCTATATTTTTCTATAAACATAAAAACATCATAATTAATATTCACCAAGATTGTTATTTATTTATACATCTCTTATATATCAGCATCATCATCATCATTAGATATCTGTGAACAATCATATACTCTAAGTTGTATCTTATTTTTATTGGCTATATGCTTTATTTTATGGCTAAAGTTCGCTGACTTCTTCACGCGAATAACTATTTTATTTTTTATAACAAACAAAATGAAAATTATTGAACAGCAAACGTGTTCATATAATTGACTATTTAAATACTTTGTTGTTTATCTATTATTTAATCATATATTCTACTTAAAGATAGTGCAATAATAATAAAAGATAGCTGAGACATAATGTTGTTAAAGTGTATCTTAGTATATCTATCCGTTAGTTTAGCATCTTTAATTAGTGCTCTTCCAACTGAAGAAAACAAAAAAGTATCTAGCAACTTAGATCTAACAAAACTTTACACACCAAACCCACCAGCTACTCATCATGTTTCACTTACTGTTGAGTACACTGATCCATGGACTAAGGATGTCATGAGACATACCATGGATGTTCACTTATATGGTACAATTGTCCCTCTAGCTGTTAAAAACTTTGCATTATTAGCAAAGGGTGTTAAGGCCCAAGTTCAAGGTGAAGATCCAAAAAAGATTCATATTTTAACTTACAGAAAAAGTTTATTCACTGAAGTTAAGTTAAATTCCGTGATTGTCGGTGGTAAAGTTGCTCCTCAATATGGTCCATTCTCAATCCACGGTCCAAAATTCAAAGATGAAAACTTTATTTTAAAACATGATAGACCAGGTAGATTAAGTTTAGCCAATGCAGGTACTCCAGATAGTAATAACTCTGAATTTATGATTAGTACAAACCCAGATGGTGCCCCAGAATTTGATGGTAAACACGTTGTTTTCGGTCAAATTACCGCAGGTTTAAAGGAGTTATTAGACATTATTCAACATGTCGAAACAAATGCTAAATCCGAACCAGTACACTCATTTAGAATCATATGGGCTATCCCAGAAGAATATAGATTAGGTGATATTGAAGGTATTAACAAGCAATACCAAAAAGACTTAACTAGCTTCAAGTCTGGTGATACCTCCAATGGTGTTACTTTAGCCGATGCCATGAAGCCTGTCAAGGAGTACTCTGTAGCTAATTCTGGTAAGGATGTTATCTTGTCTGATAGTTATGCTAACTCTGCTATGACAAACCTGTTATTTGTTGTTTGTATCATCGTTACTGGTTTCGTTGGTTACCAATACAAGGACGTCATCTTAAGAAAAAACTCAAACATTGTTTCTATGAGATAAGAAGACATTAGATTTACTTAGTATGGTTATATTTATTTCTATATATTAATAATATATACTGTTTTATATTTACACGATAACTTGTATCTTAAGGTTTAAAGGAATATATATATACATCACTAAAAAGATTTGGATAAGACAATTTTAACTTCTTTAACAGCATCACCACTAATGATAATTTTACTGGAACGTGGAAATACTTTCCATTTATCTTTAGGGATAAATGGTAACTTTTCTTGAAGGTCATTTCTTAATTGCATAATGTCACCTCGTATTTTTCTGATTTCCGTGATTACTCTAGTACCACCACTCTTAACATCTGAATAAACAGGTAGGTTGCCTGTCTCACTTCTGTCTATGAAATAAGTGCCTCTTAAGGAAGTACCGTCTTTGCTCATTAAGTCGTCGAGCTTTACATTTTCTAATTTAGGGAACAACTCAGTTTGTTGCTGAAGTTTTATAGGATATGTAGCAGCTTTACTTGCTAAGCTTGACTGAGATCTTGCGAAAGATTTAATCATCTCTCTAGAACATTGTCTAAGACTCATCTTTGGTTGTGTAATGTGTAGTGAGTTCCTCTGATACTTTCTTTCTTATCTCTTGATTCTACAATAAATTTACTATTTTTTTTTTCTGTAGACATATTTTTTCTTAATTCCTTCAAATTTGGTTTGCGAAAGAAAAATTCCTATATACGCCAATTATGTTTTATATATATTTTACAATGATAATGAGTGCAATATTTATCTATAGAGATTAAGAAACTTAATGGGTCCATATACGAACCATTTTGTCTTTACCAGCACTACAGACTCTCTTACCGTCAACACTCCAGTCAACGGTGTAGACTTCGTCTTTATGGCCAGGTAGATCAACAGAAAGCTTTCTTGTTCTAACATCCCAAACCTTTAAAGTAGTATCCTTAGAACAGGAGACTAATAGTCGACAGTCTGAAGACCAAGCAACTTGGTAAACACTGGCAACGTGACCTCTGAAACTTGATAAGAACTTACCATCTCTACCATCCCATAATTTGATGGAGTTATCGAATGAAGCGGATGCAATATATCTACCATCTGGACTGAAAGCCACATGGTTGACTAATTTTTGATGACCAGTCATTCTTGCAACTGGCTTAGTAGACTTTAATGGATTCCATAAGAACATAGTGAAATCATCACTAGCAGTAACCATTAATTCTTCAAGAGTACCATTCTTCTTTACAACCTTTTCATAATTTAGTAATGCTTTTGCTTGTGCTTCTTCTGGAGTAGCTGGTTTGACACCAGTATGGTCAAATGCACCAATTCTTAGTGCAGTGTCACTGGATAACGATAGATGATTAACCCAATGTGCGTGGTTCTTTAAGATGTTGATGCAACGGCCATCATTCTTAATATCCCAAGCTCTAACAGTTTTATCGTGAGAACCAGAAAATAGGATACCTTGACCACCCCATTTTATACATGATACGGAATTAGTATGACCACTTAATGTATATAAACATACTCTTCTAACTATGTCCCAAATTCTGATAGTACCATCTTTGGAGGCAGATGCTAATCTTGGTTTCTCACCCGGTTTAACTAAATGAATAGGTTCCCAAGACAATGAAGTAATCCATTTTGAATGACCTCTTAAAGCATCACCTTGTGCGTTACCACGTTCACCTTCCCACAATCTAATGGTATTATCCATAGAACCAGTAGCGATCAATTCACCATCGGGGGACCAAGAGACACAAAGAACCCAATTAGTGTGACCCTTTAAAGTAGCCATCGGAGTTTTGGTTTCACAATCCCATATACGGGCAGTATTATCACCTGCACCAGTAACCATTCTGGAACTAGTGTGAGGAGCAAACGCAGAACATAAGATGGTAGAACCATGGCCTGCAATAGCGGAAGAACTTCTTGTAACTGGTCTAACTTTGAAGACAGCCTTTGGGGTGAATACTAATGTAATGGAATCTTCAGTAGTCTTGTAACCTGGTTTTAATAATGAGGAGTATAAGTCGTCAACGATATCAATGGTTTGTTCAGGATCAGTTGGCTTCTTACCGGCAACATTACAACTGAAAGTGTATGGAACAGGATCGTCAGATGTACCACCTAATTGATTCAGTAGCTCTTCTAATTGCTTTTCAGTAATACCCGCTGGTACTCTTAAAGAACTACCAACATTTTCACCAGAATCTAAAGCTTGGAACTTAATAGAGATGTTTGGAAGAGTTGTTGGAACTAAGGCAATTTCACGAGGCTGTTGAGCCAGTCTTTTTTGCTTCTTCGAAGGAGGAGGAATTAATGTAGACATTCTAAAGATTAAACTTGAAGCGTTAGTTAATTTAATTACTTTTCTCTTCTCGACGTTCGTTATTTTAGTATATACTTACTTTCTACTAATAATTTTACCTCATCTCAAAATTTTCCAATATTGAAAAATCACGTGCAAAAAAAATAGATTATTATAAAAATTGTATGAATATTATATATCATATAAGTAATGAAGTGTTTGATATGAATGAAAAGACTATCTGCTTGTAAGTTTCGTATCTGCTTCATATATGGATGATGTTGTCGATTGATCATCTTCAGTTGGTCCAAATGCCAATTCTCTGATTTCTTCTATCCATGGGTCCATTAACAATTCAACAGCAGTGGCTCTCTTGCGTGGATCTTGTACTAAACTTTTCTTTAAAAAGTGTCTCCCAGCTTCAGAGACCTCTTCTTTGGCTGGTAACTGAGGTGTATGACCAGCTGCGACATGGTACATGATAGCCCATTCGTTGTCTAAATTGAACCATGGTCTCCTACCTGTGATCATTTCTAAAACCACACAGCCAAGAGACCAAACATCATCAGTACCAAACCTACCTTTATTAGTAGATCCGGTAATCGATTCAGGTGCCATGTACATCGGAGTACCCATCATTTCTTGTACTCCAGTTGGATATTCGTTTTCATTATTCGTCGCCTTACTTGCTGATTTTGATTGTTCCTTAGCACTTTCAATTGATAGATTTGACATTATTGTACTATTTCTAGCAATCTTCTTTGCAGCACCAAAATCGACATATTTGATAACACCATTGAAATCAAGTAGAATATTTTCTGGTTTAATGTCACGATGGACAACACCAGATTGGTGTAAGTAAGCCAACCCTTCTAGCAATTCTAACGTATAAACTTGGGTCACCATTTCATCTTCGATTCTACCATGTTCTAATAAACTTGCCAACGAGCCACCTTCACAGTATTCCATGAAAATATTAACTTTTTCTCTGTGAACCTCAACACCATAATATTGGACAATGTTTGGATGATTTAACATTTCAAGGACGTCCATTTCTTCTTTAATAGATGGAAAAATCTTCTTCATTGTTTTGGTATCTTGGATTCTAATTTCTTTCACAGCCAAAATTTCACCATTATCTAAATTAACTGCAGAATAGACTTTACCAAAAGTACCACCACCCACAAAGGCTCTTTTTTGCCATCTAATAGAAACATTTGATAAAGAGGAAGCCAGTGATAATAAGTATTTATTACCTTTATCAGCATCGTCCAGAACTTTACCAATTTGTCTTGGGTTTCTCTTATATCGGTTCTCCAATTGTTGAATTGCTTTCAAACGTAAGTCAGAATTCAAAGCTAACATGGCATCATCATTAACATCTTTATGTATATCAATGTTTATTCTCTGTTGTTGTGTGGTTTTCTCTGCTTCGAGGGCTCTGGCACCCATCACATCGAAATGTGAGATCAATAGTGACATACAAGCCGCAATCTTCTGCTTAACTGCATTGAATTGGGATTCGTCTAAAGAAAGGATATTATATCCACCTGTCATATGCATCGCGAATTCCATAGCTGGGACACACCAACGGAATGTCTTTTGGTCTGTTGGATCACAGTCATCGACAATGAATGACAACCACTTGATACTTAAGCGGACCATTAAAAGGATAATGATAGACTTCTTTTCTAGGTTAGCAATATTTATCTTTAAAAAGTTACTACCAAAATCTCTTGTGAATAAAAAAATACTGTTCAGTAACTCTAAATTAGGACAATTTTCTTTGAAGGTATAAAAAATTTTAGGATAATTGTTCAGAACATTATAGGTAAATCTGAAATATGCTCTATTGATCCTTTGTAGATTACTTTCCACAGAACTAAATGAGCATCTTCTCTCAATAAACGAAACAGTGTCGGATGCTACTTGTTGAAATCTGTCCGTTTGATATTCTAGTGCATAACTTGAACCTTGGTTAAGCAATATTAACTTGTTTGGTTTTAACTTTAACTTCAATTTCTCAATTTCAGGAGGAGTATCACCAGATAAGTTATACATATCACCTTCCCATAACATAGGTTCTGCTGGACAAAGAACCAAAATGTAACCAAGAGATTGCAACTTTAACTCTAATTCAGCCATTTCTTTTTCTACTTCATTGTAATCATTTCCAGAAGGATACAAGCCAGATGTATTAGCTTTATCTCTCTCAGATTCGTTGAAGTTTTTATTCATAGATGAGTTTGAGAATACATTATGTATTGATCCATTTTGGTATTTAAGGTTATCCGGATAACCACTTGTATAGTGAGACCTGATATTCGGTTGAGAGTAGTTATCGATAGTATTAAATAAGGCCAAGCTATTGTTTATTTCAATAGTTGGTATTAAATCACTACCAATGTCGGAATTGTTCAAAATGCGCATAATTTCTTCATCCTCGCAACCCAGTAATTCTGAGCTACCGATTAAGTAAACACCGTTACCTTCGAGATTACCACCTGTATATATTAAAAAGTGGTCTGAATCTTTTAAGTAGGTTAATAGATCTTTGTGATTTTGTATCTCATAATTAACAGAATTTTGGAAAGCCCTCGTTAACACATTAGTAAATCTATTTAACTTTCTCTTCATTGAACCTAAATTTTCAAAGACTTCAACTAACCACCTCTCTGCATCAGATTTATTGGTAAAACTTGGAGGTGAGTCTTGTTGGTGTAAAAGATATGAATTTAATTTGTGTAGTATTCTTAGTGTTAATTTATTGAATTCGTTGGCAATCAGTTTCCCTGCATTATCTATATATTGGCCAACATTTTTCAATTCTTCCCAGTATTTCAAAAGGATTTCAGGCTCCTTAAAAGTTTTAAAAGATCTTTTAGTGTAATCTAAAATCTTTAAATGCAATAGAGTGAATAGGTAACTTATAGCTTCCAGGACTGTGCTATCAAACTCAGGATCTATCGTATAATTTAGAGGTAAATCTTTACAGTGCATTGTTATTGAGCATTTCATTTGCACAGATAATTTGATATATGACGAAAAATCATCAATCATTTGATCAACCATCATCATTGTTGGATTTTTTAATCTTTTGGCAAAGTCCAATCTAATTAAGATAATTTCCTTGATTAATCTTACAGGGAAGAACAGTAGTAGACCCATTATATCACCATCGATCTGAAGATTTATATCTTCGATAGTATCTTGATATTGCAATAAAAATATTTTTGTCTTTGAAACCCATGGCGATATAGGTGCAAATATTTTCTTTTCAAAAATATCTTCTATATCTTTCTCTTTCATAACTTGTTCAGCAAAAGATCTGCTAGCATGAGGATATATAGAAGTTCCAGAACTAGTAGTAGAGTCTGTTGTTTGTTTAACAACATCCAATTCATCATTACCAACCCAATTTTTTAAATTTTCTGTCTTGATGTCACAATTAGTTTTGATATTCAACCAACTATTGAAGACCGCGATTCTATTTACAAAAGTCTCGGATTTTGTAATTGGTTTTTCTTGTTTTAGCTGCTTTAAATTTGGCCAATAATTGATAACTCTATAATATTTGTCGGTAATATCTAATAATAACGACTCAATTTCATCTGCATTTGTTTCTGTTTCATCAGGGATTCGAAAGTTTAAAATTTCTTCAAAAATAGAATCAGAAGAATCTCTTAATATCTTTATCGACTTTATCATAACTTCTTTTGTTTTACCATTCATCCAACTTTTTAGTTCAAACCATATATCATCGTTTATTTGAGTATTTAGAGCGGGACTTTTAATTTGTTTGGCTATTTTACTTTTTTCACTTAAAACAATGTCACCTTTAAGAACATTGGCTAGCATTGTCTGCCAGTTAAATCTCTCTGAGATAGGTGGATAATTTGATAATTCAACTAGGAATTCTTTTTGTAGATCTAAAGTGGGTAGTTTATCTGTGACGTTATCAGTTGGTGTTTCATATTCAGGTTTTAATCCACTATTTTGTCTCTTCATATATGCATATTCCTTTTCTTGGATCTTTTGAAATAGCTCATTTACGGTTTGGTTATCTGGGTCAGATTTCTTTAACCACTGTAATCTATGTAGGACGTACTTTGGACTCATGGTAACTAAATTTTCATGATTCACCAAGCTACTTGATGTGACAAATGTCGTTCCAAATTCTATAGCGTCATCATCTAAATTTGGGGTGCCACTGGAATTTTCACTATTAAAAGGATCATCGATATCAATGTCAATATCGTCGTAATAATCATCATCATCGTTTATTGATGACGGTGGCCCGATCTTTCTTGTGTAATAATCGTCTCCGTGTAATGAGTTTCTCATTTTATCCAGGTATAACTTTTCATTTAATACATATTGCTTCTTAAAAGCCCTCAAATTTAGAGTGCTTGATTGTGCGAAACTAATAGACCTTGATGAAGAATTAGATGATATGGCCTCTTGTGGTGGGGTGCTCGCCGTGTTATGAATATTATGGTTTGGGTCATGAAATGATGGAGATCTATGGATATTTGGATTTGTAGCTTGTTGAGGAGATGTTAACATACTGGAAGACTTTCTAGTGGTTAAGCTTGCAAGTTCAGCTGGTAACACCAAAGTAGGTGTACTAATATTTGAATCGGTATTAGAACCTGGCAAAGAGTTTCTCTTTTGATTTTCACTAATTAAATTCGTCTCTAATTTCATATTAACCTTAACAGGTGACGTTAATTTTGCTAAATTTGATAAGTTTCCTGATGAGGGTCTTCGACTTGAATTTCTCGAAGAGTTATTGGAGCCACTTGGAAATTGGTATATGGATTTTGTCGACGTTCTCTTCGTATTCCGTATTGAGTTTACTGAATTTTGTGGAGCTAAGAATTGGTTGATAGTTGAACTACTATTGCTATTATTTCCAATATTATTAGGAATAATATTACTAGGTACTGGGATGTATTTGGAACCGGGACTCGCTGGATTTGAAGGCCCCTTACTTGGGGGTGATATAGCTGTGTTTGAGTTAAGTCTAAAATGTTTTGATACTTTACTTTGATTACTGCCAGATGAGTGGCTTTGATTATCCTCAGCTTTATAACTGAAATAATCTGATTCAGACATCCTTCACTAGAATAATGTGTATAAGGAATGTAATAGTTTTATCTTGAGTATCTCTTCTCACTTAATAATCTTTTAAAATGTGTCCCTTGAATGGTGAAACTAACCGATGCTATTTACGGAATCTTTCAAATAAGCACTATTCTCTCGGAAAAAAAAGGAAAGAAATGGTCTTGCTACAGAATTCAACAGTATATACCACTAAACGTAACTTAATATCAAATGCGATACCTATCTTTACTTCTAAAAGCTATCCTCTCATCTCCCCTCTCCAGAAAGCAACTCTTCAATATCTCTTGTTCCTTCCAAAAATGACAGTTTTAGGATCCAAATCATGCGCGGGTAACAAAATTATGTTAAGTAAATTAAATGGTGAATATAAACTATAATATGGTATTTAATATATATTATTCACAAACATATCTTGTGTTATGTGTGTGTTGTGTGTATCATGTTTTATTGTTTATGTTTAATCTCCATAGAGTAGCCACTGTGATATAAAGATAAAATTAAATATGAGAGTGACTAAAGCAAGACCAATCTTACCGAAGTTAGTAAGGAATGTCATAGCTGAGAAGCCCTGATCATTTGATAGTTGTACAAGTAATTGTAGTATCGATGCACATCCACCAGATACATCTAGGATTACACCTTGTATGGCAAACCCTTTGAGGGACTTTCTATCGTAGTTATGTTTGACTTGTGGAATATATTTAATTAAAGACATTGAAATCTTTAGTAGAAACAGACTGTTACAATATGAAAGAGTTTTTGTATTATTCCAGCCTAAGTTAATATTAGTATATGTAAAATTTAATGTTAGCACAGAGAATACAATTAGTGACACCACTAGGATTCTATGGTAACTTGATTTCATTCTTCTATATTTACTATCATTGACAAATTTCCATAGTGTTCTACCCCAGAGGATCTGTGACACTAGTACAAAATTCATTATAAACCCATGTAGACAATACCATAGGTCAAAATTAGTTACTTTTGGTCTAGCTATCAAAGCCTCTATTTCAGTTTCACTCTCAGATAGACCAACTTTCGGCAGTTGCCAGAAATACAATTGTAATATCATTGAGATTACTAGATACGTGTAGCCTGCTGTGTTTAACATAACAAAGTCTACTGATATACCTTTTGTTGATCTATGTTTATAATTCATGAGCAATGGAGGGTACATTGAAATCGACCATGCAGTCACGTAAATACTACCCAATACATTGTCCAAGGAGAAACCCATCGCCTATTGATTTGATAATGTTACGTTATGTAACTATTAACATCTTAAACTTTTCAGTTTTCAGTTTTGTTTGCAGCCTGCCTGTATTTGTTAAATATTTATATATTGAAAAAAATTACATTATAAGGCGCAAACACTATTGTTATTTCATTAAATTGTGATGATTGTTTAGATGAAACCCCTAAGTATATAATCATAAACAGACATATAAGGCTTATATCGATGAGCCAGCAAGCAGATATTATAGGGACAATAACATTTGATGAGAACACAAATATAATTCAATGTACAGGTATAGGTGAATCCCGTACGAGCGATGTTACACAACTATCTTCATTGCAGTTAGATAATGAGGGATTCGGTATGGTTAAAGATCAGAGCAATGGCATTACCATAAGCCTATATAGAAAGGATGACATGACAGTCGCAACGTATGCTGAACAATGATGTCGGGTTTTTTTTATATCTATAGATTTACTATATATGATAAATAACCTAGTTTGTTAAAATAAAAAATTATATCCATATGAACATACTTCTCAAAACCACATACCTGACCCAGCTCCTGAACCAGATCCAGATCCAGATCCAAATCCATTTGGCCCAGGTGGATTCATACCACCACTGTTAACTCCTCCAAATGGATCATCATATTTAGATCCTGGCATCCAGCCAGGACCCCTCTCTCTAAGGTCTTTCAAATCACCACGCATATTACTTTGATTCTTACCAAATGGATCAAATGTTAAACCACCTTGAGAGTTGATTTCGTTAAAATTGAATGGATCTTTTTTACCCATCGGATATAGATCTGGGTTACCAAGTTTTGAATCACTTCCTAATTTCTCCGGTAAATTCAATCCTGGGTATCTATCAGGATATCCTTCTTCATTTTGGTTGATAATCTCATATTCATCGTCAAACTTAGGCATATCACTTGGTCTGTTACTAGTAGTTTTAGTAGTACCAGGTTCTCTTTCTAGGTTAATACCCTCCGGTCTTTTCACTTCTACTGACTGTCTTTCTACATCTTTACTGTCATCACTATTTCTTCCATACACCTTACCCATAAATATGTTGGAAATTGTAGTGAGAACTTCTTCTACATTGTGCAACTTACAATATTCTGCAAAAGAGAGAGGGTATATTAGATTTATGGGTATATTTAACTCGCATTTGTATTCAAAAATATACGACTCTACTATACGCTTATCAGTTTTCTTAAACATTGATACGATACATTCTTCATCTTTCTCTAGTTGTACGGCAATAGTTGTATATTCAACGTTTTCCTTTAGAGAATCGACTTTTAACACATTCGAATCTCTTACGGCACTACTGTTGATTTTAATACCCTGAATGGACTCCAAAGATTTTAACACTAATGCTAATGCTAACTCTAGTTCATCATTAATAGTTTCCATGGTTACTGAGCTCTCAAATAATTACTACCTATGAGAAAGCCTTATGTAATTAGTGTTGGCATTTTATTACAGGTTCCCATCTTCCCTTACTTTTCATTTATAATTAAATAGAATCAAAAAAATCTTGCTAACTATACATGAATTAAAATATACAAAAACGATTAAAAAAAATTATAGATTATTTATACAATTCATTAATGATGATATCCGATTATTTTAGTTCGGTAATTTCACCATCTCTAGAAACTAAGCCCATAACGTTCAAGAAGAGATTCAAGTCTTGGTATAATTTCTCACGTCTATACATTATATCATCTTGAGTTACACCATTGTTACTATTACTCGTATCCTTCAAAGTATCGTTTAATTTCTCAGCAAAGTTTATAGTACCAAAGATTTGGTCTCTAACTTCATCAATTATAATACGTTGGTGGTTTAATTTACCACTTAGGGCTAATGAGGCCAAGAATTGCCATATGTAAGCTTGATCGTAATATTGTGGAGCTGAAGAAGAGGTTGGACCAGATTGATTACTCTTAGATATATCGATGACCTTGTTTATATACTCTTCTGGTGGGAAAACTAATGCTAGTTTACTCTCTAGAGCAGTGAATAATTTATCATAAATTTCATTCCATGTAGAGATTTCTGGAGAAGATAACATGTTACTTCTGTTTGTATCTTGTCTAATTAAAGCAGCACGAGAGATTAAAACTGTTATTAAGTTTAGACCTATCTTTGAAGTTGAAATAAATGAAACGTTGTTATTCTTAATTAGATGTAACAGTAGACCCATAATTTCGATGAAATTAGAGCTGTTAGATAAGAATGAAACGATGATCTTTAAGAAAACTGTTTGGAATAAATCGATCTTCTTTAATTGACTATCAGTTGGGGATGGATTGGTCTTGTATGAACTGATAATAATGATGTTTAAGTGAGATAATTCAGAGAAGAAAGTTTGTAGTAACTTTAATTTTTGTTCTCTGTCTAAGAAGTTAAAGATTCTAGGCATTATCTTAACACCTTTATCGAATGACAACATAGAGATGAAAGGACAAACTTCATAAACTTCACTGTTAATGTGTAAGGCTTCCCATAACTTTGAGTTATCGGTTGGCTTTCCGCTTCTTAGATTAGCTTCTAATTCTAAAACTTCTTCGTAAACGGTTTCGATTAATGATAAAACGAATTTTCTACCACCGGAACGTGTTAAGACAGAGTTTTGATCGACAGATGTGAATGCATATGCGGAACCTCTTCTAACCTTTGATTGTTGATTTAGATCAACATTACCTAAGGATTCGGTGACTTCAACTAAGGCGTCAGGAGTGGATGCGTTGCTTCTTAATGGGATATCTTCGTTTGATAGTAAAGAGTTAATTAAGTTTCTGCTTGTAGTTGGGATTTGCAATTGTCTACGTGGGGCCTTGCTGTTTAAGGAAGAGGATATCTTACCTAAGACACCATCACGGCTATCACTAGCTTGAGATGGGTTGCCGGAGTTGCTGCCAGAGCCTTCAGTATTGTTAGCTTCTTTTTCTTTGTTCTTTAATGGTCTTTCCTTAGCGACAGTGACTGCTTTTTCTACTTGACTTTGCATTCTTTGTAGAGCAATATCAGCACGCTTGTATCTACCACCTAATCTGTGACCAGAGTGTTCCAAGTAAGCACGAGCAATTAGGCCCTTGTTAGATTCACCAACGACACCACCACGTTGAATAATTTTGTAGACTTGGAAGTAGAAATCTTCATTGTAAGGATCTTCGGTAACAATTTGAGATAATTGGTAACGAGTAATAAAGTCCTTATCACGAGGAGTCATTAAACCAGAGTGTTTTAAGATTTTTTCGACCTTAGCATGGCGAATTTGTAATCTTTTTTGTTCTTCTGGGGTTAAAAGTTCTCTATTTCTTTGTTGTCTTTGGTGACCACTATTGGATCTCATTTGTTGATGAGGTTTCATATTGCCTTGACCCATTTGAGACTCACTATCCATAATTGGACCGTGGTTCATTTGTTGGGATGGATAACCTTGTTGCATTTGAGCTTGTGGTTGAGGAACGTTTTGGTGCTGTTGCTGTTCGTGTACAGGAGCATTAACTTGTTCTTGGCCTTGGTGTTGTTGTTGAATTTGCATTGGGATTTGACCTTGATCTTGTTGTACTGTAACTTGAACTTGTTGAGGTGGTTGTTGTTGCTGAGGTTGTTGGTTCATTTGGTATTGGTCACGTTGTTGTTGCATTGGAGCACCACCTTGTAATTGAACTTGTTGGGGTTGTTGTTGCTGTTGGTTTGGATTGGCATTAACATACATTGGGTTGTAAGGTTGTTGGTACATCTGTTGGAACTGTTGAGGAATAGGTTGTTGGTTCATACCTTGTTGCATTGGCATTGGGTATTGATTTGGCATACCTTGTGGAGGTGGAGGAGCCATGAAGTTTTGTGGAGGAGGCATACCATAGTTTGGCATTGGAGGGTTCACATACGCTGGTTGTTGCATTTGCATTTGACGTTGATTTCTCTCGATATCTTCCATGGATAAAACATTTGGTTCTTGATACATTGGTTGTTGTTGTTGACCATTAGAATGCCATAAGGATTCCATTGGCTTCATATCAACAGACGCATCCATTTGTGGCTGGTTACTACCTGATGAAGCAGCAGCAACATAAGATCTATGAGGAACATTTTGAACATTGTTACTGTCATTTTGAGCAACTGCGTTGTTGTCACCATGACCAAAATCAAAATCATTACCCAATTCAGCATTGGCACCGAAAGTTTCATTGTTTAAAAAATCCTCCTCATCAGCAGCATTATAGTCATCATAACCTTTATAAGTATCCTCAAAATCTAATGCTTGATTCTTACCGTTGTTATTGTTGGTACCGTTATGATTACGTGCATGAGAATTTGGCACCGAAGCGTCGAAACCAAAGAAAGACATCGCACTTAATCAGAATTATATCAATTGTTTTTATTTTCAATTATCTAACAATATAATAAACCAACTTGATCTATACTCTCTTTAACAAAATATATCCCCTTCTTTAACAACAAACACCTCTCAAGTACAACCTTCCACTTTCCTTTTCAATCACTTTTTCCTCAAAAATTTTTTTTTCTCTCATTTTTGGTTACCCGAATAATGTATCATATTCCACGGAAGCCCTATTTTATTTTCATATTAGGGCTTGTTGCACGGCGGTGTTTTAAAGCCGAAAGTCATCTACAGGAGAAGATTTACATAAGCAGTTAGAAGAAAGGATTGTTTATGTTTGTTAGATTATAATTTGTTTATGGATGGAGGGTGTGGTAGGGTAGTTAGATGAGCGCTACACAGTCGTTTATTCATATCAATCCGGCGAACGTTGGTTTGCTGGCGAATAGGGGAGTTGCTAGTGCGAGGGATGCGTCGTTGAAACTGAAGATTCAATTGAGCAAATTCCCTGGTTTTATAGGGCATAGTTCGAATAGGATCAATCGGTTTATTAATCAGGATACGTATTCGATTAATTTGATTAAGAATAAGATCTTTTCTAATGCTCCGTTGTTGAATTTGTCGATTTTTGATGGGCATGGGAGTAAAGACAGCAAGATCTCTCAGTTTCTGGCACAGGATTTGCATAAGTATTTGTCTATAGATGTGTCTTTGACGTTGACTAGAGATCTTTTTTTTGATCTACTGGCTGATTATAAGAGACTGATAGGAGGTGAGTACTGGACCTCTCTGTATGAGGATAGGTTTGCGTATTATAATAGGTTTATCAAGAATTGTAACACTAAACAGGAACAGATTCTGTTTGATTCGGAGAACTTCGGTACACGAATGTTGTTTGATAACTCGGGGAACCTGATCGATAAGAACTCGTTACTTAATGAATTGCAAAGGTTGCAGATTTATTATACTTTTTTGAAATTTGATCTGGAACAATGTTGTGGTATCGATCAATTGTCCATAGAGGCTCCGGATTTAGGGAAACTAAGTGAAACTCATCCCGGTGGTTCGACTTTATCGTCCATCTTGATTACAGACTTTGATTCTTCAACGGTTACCGATGATGAATCGTTTTTGATGAGCCCCCAGGGTTTGATGAAACTGATAGTGACACAAGTAGGTGACTCAAAGATCTTAATCTGCGATTCAAATGGTATTGCTCATAACTTATCGAAACCGCATCACACAAATGAAACCAGGGAGTTCAAAAGACTCATAAAACATCCAGAGGATGACACTTTAATAAATAAAGACGCTTTCGGTGAAGAAAGATTCTTGAATAATTTCGCTAATACAAGATCGTTTGGTGACATTGTTGGCAAACAAGAAGGTATATCTGCAGAACCAGATATTTACTCTTTCCTGATAGGTAACACTTTACAGTTACCGCATAGTGAGAAATCTAAATTACAATTTGGTGGTGATGAATGTTTCATAGTTATGGTGACAGATGGTGTATCTGATCTCTTGACTGATCAAGAAATTGTGGACCTTATCACAACAACGGTGAACAACCGTGGTTTGAAACATGCAACCCCACAGTTCGTTGCCGAGGAAGTTATACAATTCATAATGACTATTGGTAATAAACATGCAGATAATGCAACTTGTCTAGTTCTAAGATTACCCAATTGGGGCAATTGGCCAGCGGTCGATAGAACCGGTGCCATAAGAGAACAAAAATTATTATCCTCATGATACTAGAAGAACTTTATCATATATAAACACATATTCATCAAAAACACAAATATTCTTTAAATTTTAATAACTATCTCTTATAAATATATACTTGATTATTATTATATCGCATATGTAATTTTTGTCTGTAGTGAATTTGAAAAATATTGCAAAATGGTTATAAACTCAGATCAGAAAAAGAGTTAGTATAAAGGTAATTTATAAGAACTATAGTATATTCAGTCAAGTCAAAATAACCTGAAACTCTCGATCGATAGCATAGTTGCAGTTATACCTTAACTAGGTAAAAGATATCCATCCCCATGACACCACCAAAATATATATTGAAACCTCCAGAGGACCTACACCCTTATATAACGAGAAAATCAGAGGAATTCAATGATTTCTCTTCTAATAAGATACATAACATCGACAAGAAGCATATTAATGATGAAAGCAGATATAAATCTGTATATCCCGATTTTGAACCTTGGAAACATAAAAAGGAAGAAGACCAAATATTCTTAAATTTTGTCTCTAAAGGTTATTATACGACTTCGAAAGTTAACTTCGAAAGCATTTCAGCAAGATCTTCTTTACATGGTTCTTTACCAAAGATATCAGACCAATTATCAGAACGATTTTCAGAAGTTCTACAAATAAGAGAGGAAAAGATTAATAAAATTCCAGTAACTGTTAGTGATGAATCTTTCAATAGCATTAATCCCTTGGCTGGTCCAGGTTTTGCCCTACCAAACAGAGTTACATTAACTGACAACAGAAAAGAAGCATGGCTGCAAGATCTAAGCTCTCCATACGTCTCATTGAATACCCTTTCAAAATATATCCCTCATGGTCTTAAGAGGAGGCAAGTTATCGAACAATGCTACACTAAACAAATTCCTATAAAGAGGGCCATGTGGTTAATTAAATGTTGTTATATGATAGAGATGCAAGGTTTAAAGTCTAAGCATTTACATTCACGTTCAAATAGTGCTCATGGTATCATTATGTCTGATACAAATTTTACCTCCTCCTCACCTTCAACTCCAATATCCACATCACCTTCTTTTTACAATGGCCCTAATAGCACAGATTCTTCATCTAGCACAAAATCACCTTTATATAAAGAATGGACTGATAATTTCATCAATATATTGGAAAAATTGATATTTGAAATGAATCAATATTACAATGACTCGATTAAGCTTAAGGTATGGAAACGAGAAATTTCATATTTTTTGAAACTATTGGGCAATTGTTATAGTTCAAATTTATTAGACAAAGAAGTATTCAATCATTGGTTAATAGAATTCGTTGCAAAAGTAGAGAATTTCGAGTTTCTACCTTTAACCCTGCATATTTTAATTATATTTTGGGATAGTATAACAAATCCAGGTGGTAAGAATAATGAACTCGATAGTCAAAATACTTCTACCTTCCTGCTATCGAAATTAACTGATACCTTATTGCATAAATACTACATTATTTCTAATGCCAAATCTATGATTAATGATGAGAAATATATTATTAATGATATCAAGAAAAATGCAAAGATAAAAGAATCCCTGATGGGAATCCTAACAAACCTAATAATTAGATTGTTCGAAGAACAATCATTGGAGGTTTTCCTATTCCCACCTTCCAGTTGGGAACTTTATAAACCATGCCTTCACGAAATTACAAATAAATTATGTTCAATGAAAAATGGAACTGAAATTCGTAAAATATTAGAGTTAATTAGTTATAGAAATGAAACTTTAAAAAATACTACTCTATTAACAGATGATAAGAAAGATAGTAATACTGAAACCACAACGTTTGAAAAGCAAAAATATTTTACCACAAGTTCTATTGATGCTCATTTAAAGATTATTAGAATCCCTAATTTAAATACAAAATTTACAACTTTATTGGATGATAATCCAACAGACTTCGATTGGACACAATACGTTGAACAAAATTCGTTAAATAAAACAGAGATAATTCAGTTGATACTATGGTCTATCCACCCATCCAGAATTTCTCATTACGAGTCAAATCAATTGGTGGCTAAGTTACTATTACTTCAAATCAACTCGTTTGATGGCTTCCCGGAATATGAAATTGAAGACACACTATGGTCTTTGATTTTCCAGATTGCAAAGCTAGATACTAAAAACTTACAAGACCTGGTTCACTCAGCTTCCCTATATCAATTGTTAAATATCCTAATAACCTATGGTATCATCAAAGTTTCCACATATATTAGAAAGTTAATTAGTTCTGGTATACTATATTTGCAAGATTCTAATGATAAAGTCTTCCATGTTATTTTATTAGTAAACCTGAAGATATCGCCATTAATGAGAAGCCAGTACAATATGGTTCTAAGAAATGTTATGGAGTATGATCCTAAGTTTTACAATAATTACAATTTTGATAATTTACAGACATTGGTGGATCAAGTTAAAGATAAGTTGATTAATAACGAAGACAATAAAGTAATACTATCAAAAGAGTTGGATAATATACCATTTGGTGGTAAAATTTTAATTGCAGAATGGTATTTAAATTATCTATGTTCAGGTACCACTTTACAATCGGTTGATAAAGAAATTTTACTGAGGAACTTCAGAATATTCTGTGTGGATCTAAAGTTTTCACACCATTTTTATAAATGGGTAGAGTTTATTGTTTATCATCAACTACTAGGTAACATTGAGGCAATGGAATTACTTATTGATATATTAATACGTTACCAAAAGTTGTTTACTCAATTCATAAACGATTATGTCTTATTTATGAAGACTTTTATTTTCATCTACAGTAACATATTAAAGGAAAAAGACAGTATTAACTATCAAATTGTATCATTCATGCCATTCTGGAAGTTTTTTATGAAAAATTTCCGTATGACTTTAATAATAGATAATGATTTAAGAAATGAATTATCAGCTATATATGAAGAAGAAAAGAACAAGACACAAAGCTTAGAACAAAATAAGGAATTAGTACGGATTTTATTCAATAGTGTCAATGAGCGTGATATTGATTCATGGTTAAATTCTAATTTTGTAGAGGCTTTCCAAGGTAACATGAAGACCGTTCTGTCATATAAGGTACGTGATTCATTGAAGGAATTTAAGAGATCCAAAACAATTTTGCATCTATTGAACTCATATAACTTAAGAGATTACAATAAGTTCATGGCAATTTTCTTAAAGAGAAAGAATTTTACTGATGAAGACTTAATTTGTTTAATTTCAAATAAGTTATTGGGACTAGATCAAATCAAAAATACCCTGGGTATTGAGCTAGTTTTAAAGCTTCTTGGTCACTTAGAGGAACACATTCAGCAATTATCGAAGGATGACACAGTTTATTATTTTAACATTATCTATTACGAATTTTACATGGATGAATATTGTAAAAATAATTTCCAAACCATTTTATCTTCTTGCGAAAGGAGTATTCCTGAGCAATATAACCTATTTTTAGAGTTATTAATAAAGTACGGTCCATCATCTAGATTCATTGGGACCTCCACCAAGATGATAGCTGATCTATTAAAGAATAATCCATCAAATGTATTTGAGGTTTTGTGCGAAATTCTAAACAGAAATAAAGCACCATCTGATAGTTCAGACAATATAACTGAAGGTTTAGAATCAGATCTAAACAAGCTTGACTGTGGCAAGCTATTTGATAAAACAAATAATTGTGTTCCTTACATCTTTTTAGACTTCACTAACTTATGGATATTCCAAGCATATACTCAATATCAAATCGAAGAAATTAGCAAAAAGGAAGATTATAGTGATGCTCTAAAGCAATTTATTCTCGAAATGATAGAAGCAACACAACAAAATGAATTATGCAGTAAGATATTCGATCAAGTAAGTGATATAACGGTAATTGAAGAAATTATCAAGATCTTTGAGCTTCACTTCTTTAATAGAATATTAAACGAAGATAAAATATTAAGGAACTGCTTAATTATATATATTGAATCCATTATCTCATTATCAAAGAAGGTTACCGAAACTAACTCAACTGGTTTACCAATGACAGATGTATGTCTTCGATTATTGATGTCTATTATATCGCGTTGTAGTAGCATGACAGAGAATGCCTTAATGGAAATGGAACCAGATATTGATGTTCTTATGAAGATATTTACCATTCACCAAACTTATATTCTACAGTATATGGTAGATGCTTTGCAAGATAAACTAACTCAAGATTCCATGTTGACATTTATCGATGATCTATTTGATCTATTTGATAAATTATCTTTCAGTCTGAGGTTAAAATTAATTCTTTATGAGATTTTATCATCCTTAAAATCATACTGCATTTACGTTGCTAATACGGGCAGAACAAATAGTAATAAAGTGGCTGCGATGAGTAATCATAATAGTACTAATATTCTAAACAAGTTGTATGCTGCCAAGAGTAATAATAACTTAGCTCCAGCAAGTAAAAATACAAAATTCAAAGTTCCAAAGAGATTATTAAGCTTACCACCGTTGCAAGTGTCCTCTTTTACTAAGAAATCGTGCGATTCTGAAATGGAAGAAGAACTATCCCTAGGTATTTCACCTATGGATAATCAATATGCATCAAGCTCTACCCCAGAAGAGGGAAAGGATAGATGGTTTCTATACAACAAGAATGAGAAAGCATATACTAGCAAACTAAAAACTGAACCATTTTACAATATCAACAACTATCAAACCAATCCTAACCCAATAAAGTCTATTAACAACGCATGTCTAAATCTAGGTCTCTTTGATGCCAACTTTGAGAATGAAAATCCAAAATAAGACACTTATAACTCCATATAGACGTTATTTACCTTTGATGTTTCCAAGTTTTCTATTACCATCATTTCAAACGAATTTCAACCTTTTTTTCTTTAACTTTCTTTAATTTAGATGTTTAACACCAATAACAATAACAAGAAGTGCAAGCAGTACTTGATTCATTTCAGTTAGAATCTATTGTTGTCATTTTTATTTATCTGAGTCAAAGACATATGTTTAAGATTAGTCTTATGCTGTGAATTTATTAAATAATATTCGATCTAAGATTTAAGAATAGTAACGGTTTAGTTGCATTTATAAGGAAACAATAGACATCGTTTCGGTTATGAGTGATTCAAAGAGTACAAACACAGATGAATTTATAGAGACCTTTCAAAATAGTAATATAGAAGAAAATGATGATCAAAAGTTGTTAAATCAGCAGAAAATCTACTTTGAGAGCAAACTTATGGAAAGGGAGGATTTTAATAGGCAGCTGGAGATATTATATACCCAGATTGACAAAACTAAAAATTATCAGGAGCTAATAGATGGTTTAACCAATTGTAAGCATTTGTTAACCGAGATTTTCACTACAGAAGGCCAATTAAGGAGGTCCGAAGGACAACATCATCTGTTAGATATTGATTGGGATAAATACGGTGTAGATATGGTAGAATTCATTGCCAATAACGAAGAATTGTTATCTCTCTACAGCGAGGGGAAATTATAGATATTATCTCATCGGGGTTCTATTTGCAAATATATATTCTCTGTACTGTATAATAGTTTTAATTTAATGAAACATCAATTTAGTCATTTAATTCTAGTAAATGCATTCGATAATTATATAACATTTACTGTTTAATTAATACTTTTATTTTGTTAATTCCTTCTACTATGACGTTGTTTTTTCTATCGTTTTATATAAAGATGATAACAAATTCAAAAATTATGGAGAAATAACAGAAACATAAAGGAATAAGATAGTTACAAATATTATTACAAAATGTTTCGAACCGCTCTAAGATCATTATCATCGATATCTTTAAGAGGTCCCAATGCATTACGTCTTACTTTACGTTCAGCAGCTAGATTTCAATCAAGTTATTCACAAATCCCTAAATTGAAGACATTACAAGAATTCAATGACAAAGTTTTGCAAAAGAACTCAAAGGGTGTAAAGATAGTTGATTTTTATGCAACATGGTGTGGTCCGTGTAAAGCCATAATTCCTCATATCTCAAAATTAATGAATGAGTATCCCGATGTCGAGTTCTATAAGGTTGATGTTGATGAAGCACTCGATATTGCCACTTCTTGCGAAATCAGTGCTATGCCTACTTTTATGGTGGTAAAGGATGGTGAGGTGACAAACAAGATTGTCGGTTCTAATCCTATGGCATTAGAGAATGGTATTAAGGAAGCACAGTAAATATTAATGTAAATAAATACGTTTTTTATATATTCCTTTTTACAACTATCAGTTAATCTTTCGTTATTTTGAAAGGTTTTAAAAATTTTATCTTCTCTTTTACTTATTATTTACTATCTAAGCATATTTATATATCTTTCGAGTACTTAAACCTCTTGAATCTTATCACTACTACTGTTTTCTCCATCCTTCTTGCTGAACTTCCATATTCTTGCTTTACAATCACCACTACCTGTGGCAAAAATATGATACTGTGGACCTAAGGTAGACTTGTTAGCAATTGAAACAGAAATAACAGAATTTTTATGACCTTGTAACATCAATAATGGATTACTTGTTTTAACATCCCAGAATATAACACCGCGATCCTTAGAACCAGATAATATATATTCATCATTTTCAGTGGTAGCAACAGATAAAACAAAATCTTTATGGCCAATGTATGTAGCTTCACAAACACCAGACTTGGATCCAGAGTTGTTGGAAGCGTTACCAGTTGGATTGACATTACGTAGATCCCATAATTTAACGGATCTGTCTAATGAACCTGAGACAACACCATGGCCATCCTTTGTGAAGACAACACTATATACAGAGTCCTTATGGCCGTTACCTAATTCATTTTCAGAATCTAATCTTTCAACTAAGAAACCTGTTTCAGAGTCCCAGACTCTGACAGCATGATCTAGAGAACCGGCAGCAATAAATTTACCGTCACCTGGTGATACTTCAACAGTAGTAACACCATCTTCAATTGATAAAGTTAAAGAACATTGACCTGTCTTTAAATCCCAGATTCTAACAGTTCTATCACCTGAACCGGAGACTAACTTATCACCACTTGGGAAGTAATCTAAAGAATAGATATCTTGTTCATGACCACGTAATACGGTAACGATTTCTTTACGCTCGATATCCCAAATTCTAATTAACTTATCTTCGGCACCTGTGGCTAGGAATTTACCATCTGGTGAGAAACATACAGAACGAATATATAAGTCTGTGGAACCATTACTTGAATCATCTTGAGTAGTAGTATTAGCATCATCTCCAGTCGCAGATTGATTATTTGTTACAGAGTCATCTGATAGTCTGGCAACTAAGTCACCTGATTCGACATCGTAAACTTGTGTAGTCTTGTTACAACCAGTAGCTAAGTATTTACCATCAGCACTGAATCTAACACAACAAACAACAGAAGAATGGTCTAAAGACTTGTGTAATTCAACATCTAGGTTTACAGGTAAAGCTGGGTTATATAACACGTAGTAATCCTCATTTTGCTTCTTCATATTACTTGGAACGGAAGTTGGATCCAAATCTAATAAGAAATGTGGGATAGGTTTTGTGTGACTAGCACGTTCATCAGCTGGTACTAGGTAGTTAATTGACTCGGTTTCTTCTTCTTTACTTTGTATATTCTCTTCATCCTTCTTTTCAACGGCTTGTTCTTTAACTTTTGCTTCTATAACTGGTTTTGGTAGAGAACCTTCAGCAATAGCATTTGTACTAGCCGCAACAATAGTTGGTGGTTGAATAGGTTCAATGGGAGGTTTTTGCTCAAGTACTGGTAATGTGGTGGCTATACTCTGGTTAGCAACTGGTAGAAGAACTGGTTGACTTTGAATTGGAGCCATGTGTGGTTGTTCGTTAACATTACCATTACTAGATACAACAGGTAGAGTAGTAGTATTTGGTAACTGCGAAGGTTGAACTACTGGACGTGCAACTTGGCTTGGGAAAGTTGTTGTAGTTATAGTTGGATGTGGTAAAGGTGGTTGTGTTTGTTGCTGTTGTTGTAATTGCTGTTGTTGTTGATGCTGTATAGTTAAATTGTTAATTTGACGATCTTTTTGTTCGGACTCAATCTTAAGTCTGTTAATTTCTTCTTCGTAGGAGTCTTTCATTTTTCTATGCGTCATCTCTAATTCATACACTGTATTTCTTATTTGTTGTAATTCTACTAACTGTTGATTGATTTTGAAATCGTAATCCTTTTGATTTTGTAAACGGTAAGTATTTGCCTCTTGAGAGACTTGTAGGAACTCGTGTCTAACTGCATCTAGCAATTCGTCCATTTTATTTTGAGTGGCCGGTACTGCAGCACTCATCATCAAAATTAGTTGTTTGTAATATTAAATGTTGGGAAAAAGGGGAATCAATCTCGCTAAAGAACGGAATCTATCGGTATAAAACTGTGTGTTTTAAAGTAGCTATTCAACTAAGGTAGTTTCTTAGCAATTAGCGAACGATTTTAATCTGATGATAACCTAATGATACCTCTATTTCTAACTCTAAATAACACATCTGTCAAATATAACTCTACATGAAATTTATTTGTTTTCTTTTGTCTGTTTATATTCTCAAAATGACAACTCAATGCAGGCGGGTAATATCACTACATACGTGTTATGTATATATAAATTTGAATAATAATATAATATAATGAAGTTGATTATGATTTAACAGTCTCGTTGGATGTCATAAGAAGGTATTGAAAGGTGGAAGAAGACCAAGAGGGGCATTATAAAGATTGTAGAATGGATCCACTGACGGAATACAAGAATTCTATAAAGGAGCGTTTAGATAATGCTGAGTTATTGATCGCAAAGTTGGTACATGAGAATGCCGTGCTGACACAACAGGTAGACAACAAAAGCCAGGAGATTGAACAATTAACTTCCCAGTTAACAGGTTTGAAGGAGGAGAACTTAGTATTGAACAAGAAAGTGGATAAACAGGCTGATGATATAGAAGTGATCAAAGATCTGTTTGAGCATTTGTGCGGCGTAAGGGTTCATAAGTCTTATGAGGATGATTCTGGTTTATGGTTTGATACTTCTCAGGGTACTAAAGCTGGTATTATGGATTACAAGCTTGGTTTCGTTAAAGGTGAATCCTCAGAGACTGAAGTAATTTATGTTCCATTATTAAAGCAACGTACTACAGAGGAACTAAGAACATTACAAGATCAACTACCATCATATATGTTTGATACCTTAAGTTTCCCCTTGAAGTCATTGAACCAGTTCTATTCAAAGATGTCTAAATGTTTAAATAAGAAGCGTGGTCGCTCTCAGTCAAATGGAGTCCATACAAATGGTATTCCATCATCTTCCTCATCGGCTCTAAATTCTGAGGCTATGACTACAACGACGTAATGTGCAGTCCATCTTAAGGCAAAACATTTCTCGAATAAACATACACAACATATACAATATATCACCCTTTAGCATATCTTAATTACAATAACTAGTAATCATTTTGAAAAATTTACCCGTTTTTTTAGTAGTATTTACATAGATAGTTATTAATTTATCTATATAAATTATTCTTGTAAGATTAAATGACCATCTTTATCGACAACTAAAGACTTTAAGAAAGTCTTTTTAGCGTCTTTATCCTTAATAGTCTTTAAGATCTTGTATAAGTTTTGACCCTTAGTCATATCAACAGTAGATTTCTTAACTTTGGTTTCCTTCTTTACTGTCTTTTCTTCAGGTTTCTTGGCAGCAGGACTGTTTTGTTTCTGTGGTTGCTGTTGCTGCTGCTGTTGCTTCTTCTTACCATTACCCTTATATAAAGCTTTCTGGTACTTTTCATCCTCACTAATGCAAGAGGTATGTTGCTTGTAACTTACACCATCTTCAAAGGTCTTTGAACAATCGATACAAGTGTAGTAGGCATTTGGACAACGATAATAATGCTTTTCAGTGTTCTTCTTTGGAACGGTATCATTACAGACTTCACAGTTAAAGGTAACCATATTTAATTCCGAGATATTATATGCTAGTTTGGTTATTTAATCTCGAGTTAAACTTTCAAGACTGCTTAATATTCTTTAATAATTTCATTAAAATTTTCGATGTAGTTTTTTTTTGGATGCTCATCGAATATTTCTCTGCGTCTATTTCTGAGAGATGACACTTTAGTTATAAATAATTTAGTTTATCTATACATATGTTACAACTATATAATTGAATTAGAGACAGTCTTGTTACTTGTTATAGTCGATGGTGTTTTATAGTGTAAAAAGGTTTTTTTAAATTGAAATAATCATAATTTTTTAATATTTTGTTATTTGTTTACATAATTTGAAAGAGTCTATCAAGTTTATTTAGTAAAAGATGTCAATGATCTACATAAGATAATAAATAAAATATCATATAAATAAAAGGGAAAGAATGATGTTCTTGAAAATGTCGAAAGTATTATCGTTAATTATAGTAAATATAAACCAGATTATTTCAATCCATGTAAAATTGAACTTATTGATCTATGGCGAATCTTGTGTGGAGTTATAAAAATAAGAGTACCTATATGGTTTAACCTTACAATGATATAAAAACAAGCTACTTTAACTATGCATATTATTCATAGGAAATATAGGGTAATAATCACAGTCCTAAAATTTAAATGGTAAGGACTTCTGTTAAATTCTTAAAATAAAACTCTAGTTAAAATTCTAAATCTAACAAAATGTAACTGAGTATTATGAACAATCTATTCTGGGTTATTTCCAACTATTGAACATTTCCGTCTGGGACTTGATTGAATAAGATTTTACAGCTTGTTTTCATTGAATGGATAGAATATTAGGAAGCACACAAACCTAAGATAAATTTGTGTTATATTTCTAAGAAAGAATATCCATTTTACTCTTTCACATTATAAAGATACCTTTACAGTCTGTTCTTAGCACGGAAAATATTCTAATAATCAACACGCTTTGTAACTTCTCAGAAACAAACATTGGATACCGATAAAATATTCATCCTTGAGATTACCTTAAACTAAAAATGAAACCAAGAATTAGGAAATTCCTAGATACTCTCATGGTTCTATAGATACTGTAATACCCCCAGGCAAAGGTTTAGTTGTTTGTAATTCCGGTAAAGCTATTTGGCTCTCACAGAATCAACGCAATGGATATCGAAAAAAAGAAACGCTAACTGAATCAGTGCCTAGTGCCTATAATATAGTCCTCAGAACGATTTTCCTGACTCTTCAAAGTAGTCATTCAAATATGGTTTAAATAAGTACTACTACGGGCAGTACTGTGTAATGAACTCCCTATAAGTAGGATTAGGATCAGCGATTGGAATAAGGGTTCCCTTCGAATCAATTAATAATACTAAATCTGCAGCTAACTTTGATTACCTAACACGAAATAGCACTACCCATTAAGGAGATTTGTACGTTACTTTCAACTAGAACGCCTTTGGACCCACTTTACATTTCTGCATGATCTCATATCCCGAATAACATTACGTTAAATATCTTTTCAACAGCATTCTTTAACATGTTTTAGAAAGTTTATCGTTTATGTAATCACAGGTTATCAATTTTATTCCATTTTTAGATAATATGTGTCCTGAATAAGAAATAGTAGCAATTATCTGAATAATGCATTTGTACTACAGCATATTATGACACAACAACAATCATTTCTGAATTTTTATATATGTGAGTTTTACTGTAAAAGAAAAGTCCAGCACAGATCTATACTTTGTATTACAGTTTGTTTACTCTAACTCCTTGAAGTCGGATATATGTTTGTTTTTGTATAGGTGGGGCAAATTTAGAGATTCGAAGTGTATCTGCAGGCATTTGCGTGACTTCAAAAAGTAGGCAACTTGTGCAAACAATTAAATAAGGTTTTTGATTACTGGTAAATCTCGGAATATATTTGGTATCTAAGACGATGTGCCTACTAACTTTACTCTGGATATTCTTTGTATCTCCATTTTATGACTACTACTTATCTAAGTATAATCATAAAACAAAGCTTCCAAGATGTATTTTCTAAGATCTTCCTATTGTGGTACAATCTTGGACAGGGATACTTATTTATTTCGTTGTATTAGTTAGCAGAAGAAGGGCCTAGTTTTATTTTATTTTAGGAATGTGAAATTAAACTCTACTTTCTTCAAGTTATATCGAAATTATTCCACAATCTGAAGAATTATTTAATATAAAAGACAACGTACTCATTAATTTCAAGTTAGACATAAATTTTCTTTTCTTTAACTTAAAATAATAAATCATTATCAATTGCATCATCTCATTATCACATATACACAGTTATAATGAAGTTACTAACAGCTATTCTATTTTCCTGTATGGCTACTGGTGCTGTAGTTGCGCTACCAACCCCAGAACAAACTTCAGAACTATCTTCTGAAATTGCTATTGTCATTGCATCTAATAACATATACCGTAGAGATACTGCTGGTACTGCTTCAACCGCTCCAACAGCTCCAACAGCTTCCACTGCTTCCACTGCTGGTACTGCTTCAACTGCTCCAACAGCTTCCACTGCTTCCACTGCTGGTACTGCTTCAACTGCTCCAACAGCTTCCACTGCTTCCACAGCTTCAACCGCTCCAACAGCTTCAACTGCTTCCACTGCTGGTACTGCTTCAACAGCTCCAACAGCTTCAACCGCTCCAACAGCTTCAACTGCTTCAACTGCTCCAACAGCTTCAACCGCTCCAACAGCTTCAACTGCTTCCACTGCTTCAACTGCTCCAACAGCTTCAACTGCTCCAACAGCTTCAACCGCTCCAACAGCTTCAACTGCTTCAACTGCTCCAACAGCTTCAACCGCTCCAACAGCTTCCACTGCTTCCACAGCTTCAACTGCTCCAACAGCTTCAACTGCTCCAACAGCTTCCACTGCTTCCACTGCTGGTACTGCTTCAACTGCTCCAACAGCTTCAACTGCTCCAACAGCTTCCACTGCTTCCACAGCTGGTACTGCTTCAACTGCTCCAACAGCTTCAACTGCTTCCACAGCTTCAACTGCTCCAACAGCTTCCACTGCTTCCACTGCTTCAACTGCTCCAACAGCTTCAACTGCTTCAACTGCTCCAACAGCTTCAACCGCTCCAACAGCTTCAACTGCTTCCACAGCTTCAACTGCTCCAACAGCTTCCACTGCTTCCACTGCTGGTACTGCTTCAACTGCTCCAACAGCTTCAACTGCTCCAACAGCTCCAACAGCTTCAACTTCTTCCGCTGTTTCCTCAGCTGAAACTTCCTCAACTGTTTCCAGCGCTTCTATCTCTTCTGTTGCCTCCACTAACTCTACTATGTCTTCCGCTGCTACTTCTTCAGCCTCCTCTTCAGTTTCTGCCGGTAGAAACACCACCACCACTGCATACTCCACCAAGAGTGAAACCACCACTGTCTGTGATGCTTCCAGTGAAGTTACCCAAACTGCTTACGCTAACTCCACCACCACTGTTACTCATTGTGATGAAGTTTGTCAATCTAAGAAGTCCGCTGCTACCGCCACTTTAACCAACTTATCTACCACCACTGTTACTCACTGTGATGAAGTTTGTCAATCTAAGAAGTCCGCTGCTACCGCCACTTTAACCAACTTATCTACCACCACTGTTACTCACTGTGATGAAGTTTGTCAATCTAAGAAGTCCGCTGAAGCCACCAGCACTGTCACCAAGGTTAACACTGTTTCTACCACTGTTGCCCAAGTTACCAAGAGTACCACAGCTGCTTCCACCAAGAGTGTTGCCGTTCAAACTGAAAACAACGCCGTCAGAAGAGTTGCCGGTCTTGGTGCCGGTATCTTAGGTGCTGTCGCCTTATTATTATAAGAACTTTTACTAAAATGACATTTTCAAGTTTCAACTAAGAGTGGCCCTAAAGCTTTTTTCAAATTAAAAATATATACCCATGGTATTTTTTCGTTTCGTTTCATCAAGTCTATACAATCTATACAATCTATAGTTTTGATATATATTGTAATTTTATAGTGCAATTATTAAATACAGATAACTGTTAAACTTCTAAACTTCTATATACCTGTTTCAACAATAAGATTTACTACCAGGTACCAAACAAGCTCGTTCATATATGTGGGGTTGCACAAATAAATACACTCCAAGTGCATTGTTTATGTTCGTTTACCTAATGTGAAACGATCGATTATAGTCTATATTGCTTTTCAGAAATAAGATGGCTGGGTTAAACTCGTCTAATAAGACCAAACCATAGAGAAAGATCACATTATGACCGGATTAAGAAAACAATTTGCCTAATTAAACGAAGTTCAAGAAGACAATTAAACCTGGTCTTATGCAACTTTCACATAAACATTGGAGTCCTTTTCACAATTCCATGACTCCAGGCAATGATTGAACGAGACATAGTTGGTGCAACGAGTACTGAAACGAGATAAATCAGGTAGAAATAAATAGCTACCTTAGTTTCTATATATGATATAAAAATATCTCTAAAAAGTTATACGTACTTGTGCATATTATTATAGAAAACGCGTTCTACTAAATGAAAATTTTTTCAATCTACAATCCCATCTAAGAAAGGCACAAAGATCTGGAAAGAAAAAATGAGTTCCAGTACATCACGTTGACTCCAACATTTCCTAAAAGGAACAGTCACGTATCTGTTGATTATCATTCTTCTACTGTTATTTCTGTTAGGATATTAGGACTCGTTTACAGGAAAACGCGAGTTAATCATAGTATTAATAGATGCTACAGCACCTTTTTACTGAACTACAATTATCTCATACGCATTCTTATGAAATCCGTAGTTGTGCCTTGAAGGAAAGCCTTTAGAAAAGAAATTTTACTTCGTAAAGGCACAATACTATTCAGTTCGTAGAGTTTAGTTTTAGGATAATTTATTAGTAAATAACAAAATTTGTACGATTATTTTTGTTTTCACTTAATAATGTAAAATGCTTGTTATCTTTCATTATGTTGATGCATAATTATACGATCAAATATATTCCATTTTAGGAATACTAAGATAAAAAAAGTTTGTCGAGTTATTATTAAACTTACCTATTGAATTAATGAATTCTTTTGTATATAAAGGATAGATGTTCATTTGGATATTATAATAGTTCCTCCATGTATTTTGTACTACTTGCAATATTAAGAAAACTATAATAACAATCAAACAACAATGAAATTATCTTACGCTGCTTTATTAACTGCTTTAGCCACCAGTGCTTTAGCTTCCAACCCAACCCCAGAACAAACTGCTGAATTAGTTGTTATCTTACAAGATGTTAACACTAACTTTTTTAAGTACACTACTTGGTTTATGACCGCAGGTAGAAAAATCCCAGCTCACATCGTCGATGTTTACTTCGCCGTTCACAAGGCTACCGATTTATCTTACACCACCATGTTCACTCTATTAGATATCGAAGCTTTAGAACAGATGGCTACTGCCGTCCCATGGTACAGTAGTTACTTATCTGCTGAAATTGATGCTGCCATTTCCAGTGTCCAAGCTACCGAATCCCCTTCCGCTGTTTCCTCTGCTGAAACTTCTTCTGCTGTTTCCTCTGCTGAAACTTCTTCCGCTGTTTCCTCTGCTGAATCTTCTGTTGTTTCCTCTGCTGAAACTTCTTCTGCTGTTTCCTCTGCTGAAACTTCTTCCGCTGTTTCCTCTGCTGAAACTTCCTCAACTGTTTCCTCTGCTGAAACTTCTTCCGCTGTTTCCTCAGCTGAAACTTCCTCAACTGTTTCCAGCGCTTCTATCTCTTCTGTTGCCTCCACTAACTCTACTATGTCTTCCGCTGCTACTTCTTCAGCCTCCTCTTCAGTTTCTGCCGGTAGAAACACCACCACCACTGCATACTCCACCAAGAGTGAAACCACCACTGTCTGTGATGCTTCCAGTGAAGTTACCCAAACTGCTTACGCTAACTCCACCACCACTGTTACTCATTGTGATGAAGTTTGTCAATCTAAGAAGTCCGCTGCTACCGCCACTTTAACCAACTTATCTACCACCACTGTTACTCACTGTGATGAAGTTTGTCAATCTAAGAAGTCCGCTGCTACCGCCACTTTAACCAACTTATCTACCACCACTGTTACTCACTGTGATGAAGTTTGTCAATCTAAGAAGTCCGCTGAAGCCACCAGCACTGTCACCAAGGTTAACACTGTTTCTACCACTGTTGCCCAAGTTACCAAGGGTACCACTGCTTCTTCCACCAAGAGTGTTGCCGTTCAAACTGAAAACAACGCCGTCAGAAGAGTTGCTGGTCTAAGTGCCGGTATCTTAGGTGCTGTCGCCTTATTATTATAAGAACTTTTTCTTATAAACTAGCATTTTAACGTTCTTTTAGATAGCAACTAACTTAAGTTGCTTCATATTATTATTTACAAACATTCCCATTTCATTTCGTTAAGTCTATAAACTTTATAGAGTTCTTACATATTGTAATTTTATAGCTACCTATTATAAACATAAATAAATCCATGTTTCATCCATTGAATTTTATCCTTATTTACATAATAAATACTATTACTCATCGCACTTTGTATCGCTTAGCCAATCAGATTCCATTTTGTTGTTCGAACATCGGAAATGTGTGCATCGCGTCAATGCAAAAGTTTTTATATAAATGCAACAGGAGGATTAGATTGATAATAAGAATTATATACTTGCCACTATTCTTAATAAAGTATAAGAAAACGTCGTTGAATCGCTTACAAATACACTTATAAAGATGTCACAAAACGTTCCTCAATATTCCCCTTCTGATTACTTCAAATTCGCTTTGGCAGGTGCTATCGGTTGTGGTATTACACATAGTTCTTTAGTTCCAATCGATGTCGTTAAGACTAGAATTCAATTAGAACCTACCATCTATAACAAGGGTATGGTTTCCTCCTTCAAGAAAATTATTGGTGAAGAAGGTGCCAGTGCTCTTTTAACCGGTTTCGGTCCAACTTTAATAGGTTACTCTTTACAAGGTGCATTTAAATTCGGTGGTTACGAAGTCTTCAAGAAGCAATTTATCGATCTATTAGGTTACGATACTGCTTGTAATTATAAGAACTCTGTTTACATGGGTTCTGCTGCTATCGCTGAATTTTTCGCTGATATCGCTTTATGTCCCTTAGAAGCTACTAGAATTAGATTAGTTTCCCAACCATCTTTCGCTAACGGTTTAGTTGGTGGTTTCTCCAGAATAATGAAGGAAGAAGGTGTTGGTTCTTTCTACAACGGTTTCACTCCAATCTTATTCAAACAAATTCCATATAATATCGCTAAGTTCTTAGTCTTCGAAAGAGCTTCTGAATTTTACTACTCTCTACTTGGTGCTAAGGACACTTTATCTAATGGTATGCATACTGGTGTTACTCTAGTATCTGGTTTAACTGCCGGTTTAGCCGCTGCTATTGTTTCTCAACCAGCTGATACTTTATTATCTAAGGTTAACAAGGCCAAGAAGGCTCCAGGTCAATCTACAATTGGTCTATTAGGTCAATTAGCTAAACAATTAGGTTTCTTCGGTTCTTTCGCCGGTTTACCAACACGTTTAATTATGGTTGGTACCCTAACTTCATTACAATTCGGTATCTACGGTACATTAAAGAAGAGTTTAGGTTGTGGTCCAACTATTGAAATCGGTAACGGTGGCCATTAAGAAGAATATGTGCTAGACAAGACAAACAAATAGTCTTGATCTTATATTCTATGTATTACGTATATATATTTATCTATACACTGTTAGTGACTTGTTTTAAATAATACTAATAATTATATTCTTTATACTAAGTTTTTATTTGGTTTATTAAGTTTATCGTTCTACTTTTGGTACACCTTTCCAGAACTTATTTGAATCGTGAATAGCGAAATATAATTGCTTCTTCCTTTCATCGCCTTCAAAGACATGTGGTGCATCAAATGAGAATTGTGGTAAGACTAATACATCACTGACTAACTTTGGCCTTCTGATTTCGTGAAATTCTTTCCACGTGGTTTTACCTTTAACACCACTCTTAATGTAATCGTTAAAGTATGTAAAAATAACGTCGGTCCAAACACCAGAACCGGTCCAACTCATTAAATTGATATCGTTTCTTAAGTTAACATTTAATGTGTTTTCATTTTTACGTCTTAAAGTAATTTCAGTTAATTGTGCTACTATTTCTCTTAGAACAGGATGACCAGGTTTACTTTGAATGATCCATGTACCGAATTGTAATCTTCTCACGAAATTCTTCTTCCATGCAGTGCCTGGCTTTGCGTCATGTTCGACACAAACAATAAGACCAATTTCATTTGGTTCTAATGCTTCAGGAATCCAGTTTGGAATTGGTTGAATTGGAACTGTATCCATATCAGCGTAGACACCACCACGTGCAAATAGAATCAAAAACTTGTAGTAATCGATCTTTAAGATCAATGATGGTAATACATTGTAAGCATCTATGATCTCTGGGATAGAGGAGTAGAAATGACGAACCATAGCTTCCATGAAGTCATCATTGAATATTTCATGAACAAAACCTGGGTTCTTATCATCCCAATTTTGCTTATTAATAGAATAATCAAGACCGTTGGTAGCATCATTCCAAGTTTGCCAGATATAAGCTGGGAATCTACTAGTTGGGTCATATGGGAAGCTGTAAGCTAATTTTTCACGTAATGTAAGGTCATCAGGTAGTTGCTTCAAACTATTAATTTTTTTCTCCAAGACTCGACGTTCCTTTTCAAGGTTTTTAGTTTGTTCTTCTTGTTTTAGCAGCAATTCTTCCGTCAGTTCTTGAAATCTTGCAATGATATCTAGATCACTTTGTTGCTTTGAGTTAGCATTGTTTATATTCTGTGAGATTTCTTTTGGTAAGTTTTGTAAAATTGTTTGTAAATCTGGAGTTTTTGTACTATTTAAGATTCTAATTAGTACAAAAAGAATGGCTGTTCCCGCTAATGAGAACCATACCACACGTTTAACGTTCCAGAAACCTCTTGATTTAGCCATGATTGCCTATTTTCCTTATGTTTAAACTGGTATGTTTCATCTATACAGCTAAATAATTTTTCATTTTAATATGAATTATCGCTTCTATCATAATATACGGTATATATATATATATAATTAGAAATTTCTAGTCATATATAGTCTATACAAATAGAGAATCATCAACTACTCTGAATTGTTCTACAATCTGTTTTAGGTTGCCATATGCTGCTGTGACACGTTCAGGTAGAATACCTTTTGCTAATGTTTCAACTTCGTGTGGAATTTCATGTGTTACAGGCACATTTATAGTAATGATCACATCTGTATCAACATCTTTGAGTCTGATAAGACCGGTACAGACAACAACGGTCTCCTTTTGGTCCTTCTTGCCCCATTTCAGTACATCCTCAACACAGATACAACATTGTGTCTTTGAATCGATTTCTTCGTATTTTTCAATATGTAATTCACTAGCACCGTTCAAAGTGGCAATTTCATCCACATGAACTTCTAAGGCCTCCTTGTCAGTCTTAACGCCGTCGACTCTTTGCAATAGATCTACAATTATACTTTCATTAAGTCCTAGACCATCTTTGAACTCACCAGATTTGCGACTGTTAACATACACTTCCTGAGTATCAGGAACTTCACGAATCATACAAGCATCCAAAAAACCTTCTGGAATCACCGTCGTAATAGCACCTCCATATAAATCTGTTACCTGCATCGTATACTTCTCTTATAAACCTTGTAATATACTTTTCTTATCTTATTGTACAACTAACATCTATATAATACTATCAATAGCACATCTAATATCTATATAGATCTTTATTATTACATAATAAAAACCGTTTTTACCCGGCCTAAATACACCATCGCTTACTAAATATACATAATAATAAGAATCAAACAAGAGAGTTGCTATAACACATCACATAAACACCGACATCAACCACTCATCTCAAGTCCTATTGAGGTTATCAATCATTAATATATACTTCAACTCTTTAATCATCACAAGGCACTGTCATAAGGCATCACCCACACATCACACAAGTGTGGAAAGTTGCCATATGAAATATTAAGGATGTATTGTGTATATAAAGAGCTTTATAATTGTAAAAGTAGTTGATCTTTGATATTCGGGGTTACATAGGAGGGCAACTAAGATGGAAAACATCAAGAACGTATACGGTAACCTGATTCAGTCAATAGACTTCTCGGAGCCACATTTCAGATGTGCTCTGATGTGCGTCGCCTTCAATCCTATCTTCTGGAACATTGTTGCTCGTTTGGAGTATCACACACATTTACTAACTAAGATCGCTGGTTCTGCCAAGAAGGGCTGTTACTTGTTAGCTGCTATGATCTTCACATTGGGTCTAGGTCGTGATTATATGTTTGAATCATCTTTACGTATACAGGAGGTTTCACCTTTCTTACAGAACGAATGGTTACTCTACATCGGTTACGCCTCTGTATTTGTAGGTCAAGTACTAGTGTTAACCTCCATGTATCAATTGGGTGTCACCGGTACATACTTAGGTGATTACTTTGGTATTCTAATGGATGATATTGTAACTGTGTTCCCATTCAATGTCTCCAACAATCCAATGTACCAAGGTTCTACTTTGACCTTCTTAGGTACTTCCTTGATCTATGCTAAACCAGCTGGTCTAATTGTCACTCTAGCTGTTCAAGTTATGTACTCTATCGCTTTAAGATTCGAAGAGCCTTTCACTGCTATGATTTATGCTAAGAGACAAGAACAAAAGGGAAAGAAAAATTTGTAAATTAAATAGTATATATCAATTTACAACAATTCTCCTTCAATATTATAAATTCATTGCTACTACTATTAATCAAAAATATATATATATTTTTATCAACAATATTGATAAAAATACAATATGCCTCCTGTGGGAATTGAACCCACGATCCCCGCATTACGAGTGCGATGCCTTACCACTTGGCCAAGCAGGCATAAAAATTCAATTTGTTAAGATAAAGAAATTACACTTTAAATATGAACTGGTATCTCGGGAGACGTTAAAACTCTATTTCTTAATAATATACAGATACATGGTAATTATTTAAATATATATACCTTCATCTATAGTGGATGGAACTTCACTAAATCCATAGACACCCTTCCAGGATATTGGTGATTTAAAATCCTTGATTAAACACTCAGAACCAATAGTGGTGTTTTGAATAAAATCATTAAAATGGGAACAGAATAACCTAGCATCAAAGGAATTGTCACCCTCATGTGCAAAAAATGAACAATATCTTACATTAACAAGATTGATTTGTGAATTTAACAAATGATATATTATTTTGAAAATAGGTTGATCGGTGGAGATCTCTTGAAGTAAACTACTGGAAGTAAACGTTAACAGAGAGTTTGTAAAATGTAACGAGGTTTCCGGATCCATCTGTAAGTTTAAAATAGACTCAAATTCATTGGCTAAATGACCCGCCGAACTTATCTCACAGTTACCTAAAGAATAGAATGGATCAATATTTCCAACTGTCTGGCCGAACTTTCTCTTTACCACTGTGTCATCTAAAGCACCATACGAATCCAGTATGGTTACATGTGTGACATTTAACTCGTCTATTAGTGGAATTAATGTTTCCTTGATGAAATTGTTTAAGTAACCTTGAATTACAGGTGTTCTTTGTTGTATCACATATACACCCTTAGACTCACTATAGAACAACTCTAACGCAGTAGAGAACTTCTTTTCAGGAGCTGCAATTGCATATAATACAGGCTCAATTTCTTCAATAGTATGATCTAATGGTCCAACGAATGGATGCAAATATTGGGAATCGATGGACTTAACAAAATTGAACTCGCTAGATAAAGAATGTAATATAAGATCTGTCGTTAGTTGCGGAACGTTACCCGTGGAAACCAACGGTAAGATCAATGTTTTAGCAGTACTCATGGTCTCAAAATATATCAACTACTGTGTTTACCTTCTCACTTCAACCTGTTAAACACTATATATCTATTCATTTCTTTCAATTATATATATAATTTGGGTATTAAAGACCGGGTGACAAATGCGGTGGCATTTTGCCACTCAAAAATTTTCTGCTAAATTGGAAGAAACAATATTCATGATGACAGGTGCTGTTGAACAAGGATACTTCAAAATTGTGTTGCTTCTTTTATAAGAGAGTAAGATAGATATTTAATTAGCATATACCATACAAATCGTGGAGAAATACTAGATACACATAACGTTTAGTGGACAGATTTTATATAGCAGTTAATATACAAAAGCTAAACCCCTATACAACAATATATCTAATTTTAAAGAAATGGAATTGAATGAACCTTCAATTGTCTCCGCTGTAGTAATGGAAGATAACCAATCTACTAGTAGTAATGAAGAAAATAAGCCTAATGATACTGATTTACGACAATTTATTAAATTTTTAAGAAATAAAAATGATGCCTCTACAGGCGAAAATTCAGATGCTCAAAAGGGTCAAGAGGAACCATTCCAATTAGAAGTCATTGAATCCATTGTAGATTACAAACCGGATACTTCTAAGGGTTCTAAAATTTATGTATACAGTATAAACGAATTAATCGCGTACTCCAAGACTACCCCACAAGAATTAATTAATGAAAAGACAGCTGAATTGCCAAAAAAGAAATTCTGGAGGCTTTATCAAAGATATCCTGATAATGCTAACCACAAATCAAGCCATAGAAATAACACTAACTTAAATAACAAACAAAGAACATATTCTGACGAACAATCAAATAATACTCAACTCGAAAGAAGAAACAGTAAAGGTAAAAAACCAAATAGCAATAATAACAATAGTAATAGAAAGTCATTGCATAATAAACAAGCATCCATTAATGAAGATATGGATTTCGATGCAAGCTTCGAATCTACTGGTAACTCAATCGCTGATTTTGAAGCCTGGAAGGCTAAGATGAAGGAAATGGACCGTCAAAAGAAATTCGGTAAATCTGCTCCACCATCTAATGATAACACTAGAGAGACCATCAACAGTAACGATACCTCTGTTAAGCCAGCAATGTCCAACAAACAATCCAGTCTAATTTCAGATTTCCTAAATCTGTCTCAGAGCAATAAGGATTCATTATTAAGCAAGAGCATATTAGAAACTTCAGTGGAAACTACTGCTGCCACTGCTGTACCAGAAGCAAGTCAACCAGAATATCAAACAAAGGAATCAATAGTGGAAAGACAAAGTGATGAAACCGCAAACTCTAATACTAAAGGTATTAAACCTGCTGACATCTCAAGAAGTTCATCATCAAGATTCACTTCCTTTTTCTCAAATACATCATCTTCTTCATCGAAGAACGATTCACACCCAGCTGAAAATAATAACGAACAAAGGGAGAATCAACAAAACGATATACAAGGTAATGCTAACAATGGCCCAGGTGGATCAAGATTAATGAATTTCTTCAATAACTCAAATGCTAACGCTCCAAAAAATCAACAAATGAACATAAACTCTTCACAACAACCACAACAGCATCAGAAACCACAGCAACCACAGCAACCACAGCAACCACAACAGCTTCAACAACTACAGCACCCACAACAACAGCAGCAACCTCAGCAACCTCAGCAACCTCAGCAACGTATGGTACAAATGTTACCACAACAGCAGCAACAATTCATGCAAGGTATGCCGATGCCAATGCCTGGTGGAACAAATAATGCATTCTTTCAAAACTTGTTAAATAAAAATAAACTCTCTGATGACCCAAGAGATGTTTCAACTTCTACACCACCACCAATGCAACCACCTCCAGGTTTGATGGGTCACCCAATGGGAATGCCACAACAAGGTCGTAACGGTAAAGATAAAGGCTCCAAGAACAAGATTAACAACAACAACAATATGCCTCCAAACATGCAATTACCACCTCAAATGTTCGGCATGCCACCTCCAGGTATGCAAGGTTACCCAAATGCGCCAAATTTAATGTTTAATAGTAATGGCAAGGATAATTCAAGAGGTAAGAACAATAAAGATATCAAGAATAACCCAAACCAAAATATGGTTAATCAACAGCAATTCATGCCAATGATGCCACCGCCACCAGGTTTCATGCCATTGATGCCTCCTCCACCAAACATGCAATTCCCACCAAATGGTATGGTGATGCCACCAAACATGCCACAACAACAGATGAAGAATGGCAAAGATGGTAAACCAAACAACCAACCAATGCAACAAAATTATCTGCCACAGATGCATTTAAACCAAGGTCAGGGTTTCTCATTAACTCCACAGCAACAACACCAGCAACAGCAACAACAGCAACAACAGCAACAGCAACCTCCACCAGGTCTAGCAATGTTACAAAACAAGGGCAGAAAATAGTTTCCCATTCAGGTATTATTTTACTCTCTTATTCATCTTTATGTATATATATATAACCATCCTATATGTATAATTTCCCAACTATATATATATCTTTAATGTTTTAACATTTTCATTTAGCGAACTTTTGAAAAATTAATCAAAAATTATACTATATTACTAATCGAAGCATAAAAGCTCATCGCTAAGGGACAAATCACAAAGCATGTCGGATACAAACACTAATGATTTACTAGATGATGTTTGGGGTGATGAATCTGACTCTGAAGTTCAACAAACAACAGAAAATGATAATCCAAACAGCCTATCACAGGATTTGAAAAAATTAAGAGAACAACATCACAAAAGAGGGTACCTTGATGGGTTAGTAAGTTCTAAGGAAACCAACTTACAACAAGGTTTTAATGAAGGATTTCCAACAGGAGCCTACCTTGGTTATTACATTGGGAAAATTATTGGTCTCTTTCAAATATTAAACTATAAGTACGGCGATGAAGATTCAGAATTACGTAAGGACTACAGGAGTGCAACTAAAGATTTGAAAATTGGCAATGTACTAAGTAAAAATATTTTTGATGAACAGTATAATTTACCTGAAGGTGAAGAACATATCTTATTAGAAGAATGGCGAGCCAAATTAAAAAAGTATTCTAACAAATACGGTGTAAAATTTGAATAAGTAGAATAATTACATATATATAAACAATTGCATGTACTTTTATAGGGAAAAATACTATACATAATAATAATAATCTACCAGAATGGACACCAACCAACGTAATGTTGACATAAGTTTTCAATTGACATAGCCTCTCTAATTAACTTATCCACTTGCTCTGGAACATTCAGTTCATGATATTTCAAAATGTCATTACCAGTTAATTTATTGGTAATACGTCTTAACACTAGCACTGCTCTTGCATTTCTAATCTCAATCTGTTGATCAGCTTCCATCTTTGATGCATCTGAAGCTGTAATCGTACCCTTTCTTAGTAGCTCACTTGGATTAGTTAACGGTAATTGTATGCCAGTTTCTTCTATAATCTTTTCAGTAGGTAAGTCAAAACCCCAATGAATTAATGGATCAAAAGCGAAAGCTTCTAGAATAGCCATCAATGATTCTTTATTGTTTCTTAAGACTCTCATCACATTTTCACATGTTATACGGAAACTACCTTCAATACCACTAACCTCCATTGCATTAATTAACATTCTGGTTAATCTGAACGGAACCTTTTCTGGGAATTTCTCTCTTAAAATAGCAGCTTCGAAACAATCACCAAAATCAATATGGATCACTTTACCTGTAATTCTGTCTAACATTAAGTTACTTGGATGACGATCACCCAAACCAAGAATATAACCGGCAATGGACATAACTGCCAGAGATCTTGTGTATACCGTTCTTCTATCTAACCAGGATTCTGACGATCTACTCTTCAACCATAGTACTTGTGCCAAATCTTGTCCCTTTGTATTTTCCATGGCATATTGAAATACTTCAATCTTTTGTAACCACGTTAAATTATCGTAGTCTGGTGCCATTTGTAACATAACCCAATGCTCAATATTTAATGGGACTTTATTAGCATCTCTATGTTCTCTAATCAACACATGGAAAGTATCACTATTTGGAACCCAACCTAATAAACCTGATTTAGGCGATAGAGGAATTGCTGGATACTTTTGAATATCCAAATGTCTTTGGTAGCATTCCGGGTCATTCTCTAATAGAGTATTCACTAAGCCAAATAATTGCATTACCAGGCTGTCCTGTCTGATATCTTCATGGCCCTTCAGTAAGTATTGATAATCTTTACCATCACTACCTCTAACTGAAAACTTTCTTGGTCTTTGCTTCGATGATATAACAGTGAATACGGGGTCAAAATACATGATTCTGATAGTACGCTTTCCAACTGCGTATGAAGCAAATACTGCCAGCTCAAGATTATGGGCTGCTAATAATTTAGGAGATACGTGTTGTAATTCTAAAGTCTGCAATTGTGGTAATTGTCTGCTGATTCTTCGGAAGACATTGTAGTATATGTCCCATGCTTGATTTAGATTTGTAATATCCTTCGTTCTCTTATAATTCAAGACCCATTCGTACGCATCATTTAAGTCTCCACCAAAGGAACTCTGAAATGCAACCTCTCTTAAAGTTTCTGGTTCATGTTTCAATAAATCATGTAAAGGTTCTAAAGTAGTAAACATTTTCTCAGTATTATGCTCACCGAAGAATTGTCTACTTGCATCTTCCAGACCTTCATACCATAGCTCGTGCCATAAGACAGCTACACGGATTAACTCATTACTAACTAATTCAGCTTGGTTTACTAAAATAGGACTATGCATTTTCATCTTTTCAATAATCGATAGAGCCGCTAACTGTCTTGAGACAGATTCTGACTTGATAGCTACAATCAATGGGTTAACCATAACTTGAGGGTGCGCTTTACCTAAATCAGATAATAAAGCTAATAATGATCTACTAACAATTTGATCAGGTTGATGAATACGAGAGATTAATTGAGGTAGCACTTCTAGCCAATTATCAATCTTAATCATACCAAAACCATCATGCATGGCCTGTGCAGCTTCTTGTGCCCCACCAAATGTGAACCACAATGTTAATAATCTCAATGTATCCTGCAGCGAACTTGTCGAGGATAACGAAATAGAATGGAAGAAACCTTTAATTGCAGGAACAACATGACGCTGCAATAGTTCCGTGGAAAAATTCTTTCCATCAATACTGAAAGTTTCACCGGAAATAACACCACTTTCGTTTAATTCATCAGAAATAGTTTCATTAGCTTCCTTAGTAGTTTTATTCTTTAATGTAATGGATGAGATAACTTCAAAGTTAGCTAAGGCCCAATTGTGCCATGCTTTATACCAATTCTTATCAAAATGAGTGGCAAGTAAATAAGAACCCAAAATAGCATCTGGGTTTTCTACTCTCCAATTTGGCTGAAGTACAACTCTCCATTCACCTTGCTTCAAAAAACATCTAGCTAACAGTTTGGTATAATCTTCAACATATGAAGGAGAAATAGTGCTATTTTTGTTAACACTCTGTGCTATCATATTACTAGGATCTAAACCAAGGTCATGTGCCATTCTAGAAGTAAAACCAATCAAATAACGTAAAGCTTCTTGTTTCGAACCACTAGTCCATAGATATTTCAATTGAGCATATACAACAGGTGGTGCTGCTTTTGATGGTACTGAATGAATAGGATCAGATTCATCCGATAAAGAACGTAGGGCTTTTTCGGTTAAATTTAATTTACCACTTTTTCTACATAAGTTTGCAAATTTAATCCATATTTGCATATCCTGTTTAGGTTGGATCACTAAAGATCTAACCTTTAAAACCCTTTGCCAGACGTCGACATTTTTTTGACAACCTAACAATCTTTTATTCCAATTATTTCTTAGAATTACTCTTTTTTCGGAATTCTGAGGTAATCTCTTATATGTTATTATCTCTTCTAATTCTGTTATCAGTTGACTTCTAACAACAACATTGTATGCACGATTATAACTTTCATTAATTAAGGCAGACATTTCTGTAACTAGTAAGTCTCTTGCATTAAAAATATGTTTTTCAGCTTCTTCGAAATTATTGTTATGCAAATAAAGTACGGCACTAAAGAATTCTCTATCAGGTGACATTGGCTTCATTGTTTGGATATAAGGTTCAATCATGTCCCATTCTCCTAGACTCCAAGCTGAACCAGCTGCTAATGGTGCCATCATTCTCTTGACAACTGGACTTGCTGTGGCCCATTGTTCTGATGCCAGTTTTGATAAGTTATCCCAATCACTCAAAGCATGATATGATCTCATATGACCCATAATAACGTCATCTGTATTTTCACCAGCTTCTGCTTTTTTCTTATAGGCCTGTAGAGCATCTTCCCAACGTTCTAATTTTTCGTACCATGTTTCTTGTAGTTGTAAATTGTGATGTTTTTGAACATACTTTAAAATACCTACCGCAGCATCATTTTGATGCATTTGGTTATTAATACTAATCAGTGATTCGATAATAGAATTATCTATTGGTTCTTGTATAAATTTCGTTTCTTTAAAGTGCAAGGCTTTTGCGTAAGCATGTGATTTCTCAGCATATTCACCTAAAGCTTGTAACGGAATTGGTAATGACTTTTCATCGTGCTCCATAAATTCAACCAAATTTAGTAATATTTGATGAATTTCTGGAGGATTTTGGGGTGAACCAAGAGCAATACAGAAAGCTTTGATAAAATCTTCTTGATATTGGGTATACAATTCAGTCCAAATACTTGAAAATGATACATTAAACAAATCCCTAGCTAATGGATAGTAAACGCTTGCCAAACCAGCACATGCTCTTAAAGAATGCAATGGCGATTCCTTTAGCAACTGAATAGATAACCTCTTTATCCACTCTTGCCAATCTTCTCTGGTACGTTGTTGACTACAATCCCATGCCATTTTCAAAACTGCTTGATTAATTGGTAATTTTTCAGTAGATAGTTGAGGTTCTGCTTTCGTATTACCCTGTTCAGTTCGATCTTCATCTAGCACCACTGTCATTGGTAGGGTTTCATTATTAAGTAATTTATTAACCAGTTGATCGTAAGTCTTATGATATATTTTATTTCTTACCAAACAATTGTTTATACTTGCAACAAAGACTGTGAAATCATTTTTCAGTTGAAGTAGTAATAAACAGAGCATATTCATTGTAACCTCAATAATATCTTTATTACCTGTATATAACAATCTATGAGAAGCCTGTACTATCCTCGAAGATAGATCTGATAGGTTTACGAATTGCGTTAGTTTACCAATCGTGAATATAGCATGCTTTCGTAAAGCTAGTGGTGAAAATTCTGTCATTCTGATAACAGCCGGAACAATCAGATAAAAATGATCTTCCAAATTAGATCCAAGTGTAATCAGGCAGTTCAGAATTTTTAAGGACACTAATTTATTCTTAGATTTATCATTTTCTAAGATACCTAAAAAGGATGTTAGCGTTAAAGGAACAAATTTTTTAAACTCACCTTTTAGAGCTTTACAAATGTTTTCAATTACAGAAATGATTGTCGTTTGCAACTTAACAATTGGAATAAATTCAATTACTACTTTGTAGATATCATCCGCATATGGCCTGATATGCTGTTTAACAATAGATATTAACGTTCCAAGCTGTTGGAAATAAAAGTCTAAAAGTGTCGGAGGACATGTGTGCATAACTGCTATGATGCACGGAATGATCTGTCCTAGAAATGAAATACAACTTAGACCTAAGGTTTGATAGATATGTAAAATTGTTTGAACTACAGCAGTATGATGTGCTGTTAGTGAATTATCCTTCAAAATCTTTAGCAAAGTGGTAATCACAACAGTAGGATAATATTCGTCATTAGAAGGGGAGCTATTTTGCATTAATAATGCAATATCGATAGGTGGTGCATTCTGTTCTATAGCGAGTTTAGAATTTGCAGTTTCTTCAACTTCTCGATGTCTATAAGGATCTAGGGCACCAAGAATACCTAATAAACGAACCGTTTCTCTTTTAATACTTTGAGAAGAGTCGGATTTAAGAATATTGATTAACACACTTAATAAAAGAGGATACTCTAACAAAGGGTCGATAACATAACCAGAAGAGCTAGTTAACTGACCCAACGATTTTAGTGCGACACTTCTTTTATAGGAATTTGATTGATCTTGAAAGGTATCAATAATTAATGGCATTAGTTTATTCAGATATATTGTCATTTCTTCACCACATACTACAGCTAACTCACCGATTGTCTTTAAGGCAATAGAGGCGACTGCTGCAGATTTACCCTGAACCTTAATAATAAGAATATTTAGAATTGGTTCGACATATGGATTACAGGTCTCTTTGGTTGAACTAATTAACGTACATAACAGTGTTAAACTCTCCTCATTCTTTCTTGAGACTTTCAAGTATTTTAGTTCTGTTAGCAGTTCCAATATTATTTTTCTAAGTGATGGTATAACATATGCAGGATTAACTAAAGTTAATCTACCTAATATCTCGATTGCCTCAACTCTAATTTGGAAATTTTCGTCGTTGAATAAAGTAAATAGAAGACGGACATTGTCTGGTTGAGATAATTGAGAGTCAATATTAGTTCCTAAATGCTTTAGAATTTGTAACCTAATTTCTGGTACAGAATCTGTTACTGCAACCGTTAATAACTTAGACAGTAACTCAGAAACAGTGTTTAGTGCATGTATGGATGTCTGTTTGACAATGCTGTCGTTAACAAATAAATTACAAGAGGTGATAGCAGCCAGTTGCCTTACTCTATAGTTCGGATGTTCAATATAGTAAATAACACAGTGTTGAACAAACTCTACTAATGAATTATTTTTGAACATTTGAAGAATACTTAGCGTCTGTATCAACGTCTCTGCGTCGTTGGCATTTGTATTAACCTTATTGCTTCTCTGAAATTCGTATCCATCTCTCCAGTTTCTGGCCTTTTCTAAAGTGAAATCAGATACAGGTTCAGGAGAACCCAGTAATCTTAGCCTACTTCCAGATAATGTTAGGGAAATAACATCTAATAATTTGGAGTTTATTAATGGTTCTAAATTTGGAATTGTTTCCATGATTGTTTTCAGAGCATCGTACATAAAATCGCTTAACGAACCTGTTAACATTAGATCTAGCAATCCATTGTATAAATATTTTGACATGTCTGATCCTAATGTAGTTGTTAGTTTGACAATACAATAAAATATTTCTCTTTCAAATTTATGACGCACTTTATATTTCGTCCGTAGTTCATCTTCAAGAATATCTAAAATAGATAAAACATAAGGATATATATCAGATTCAACGTCTGCTGATATATCACCTATGGATCTTAATATATATGAACGATCATTGTCAAAGGTGGAATGTTTATTCTTCTTGATATCTTGGAACTTTGATAGATAGTCAAGAATAACCTGATTAAGATATAACGAAGTGAAAATTTGTGGATCGTACGTTGAAAGAAGAGATGTGATATCATAAACTTCAAATCTTATTAAGTTAAGTTTTGCATTTCTAAAACTCCATACTGTTTGAAATATTTCATCAAATGAATCTGTTAGGTATGAATTTTCAATGGATAATAGTTCTTTATAAACTAATAGAGATGAATGAATGGATTCATCCGTATCAATTCTGATCTGAGTTGTACATAAATCTAATAATTTTTGATACCAATCAACTAAAAGCATTTTATCTCTTTTTTGTACGATTTTTAAACAATTTCTTATCAGAATAGAGCTGTCAGTTCTCAGACTTGGTTTATGATCTCTTAATGCTCTACCGACACTGTTAAGGATATTATTAATGAATGGATAGACAATATATGGACAATTTTCGGCCAATGTTGAAAGTAAAAGGATTGCCGCATGTTTCTTGGATTCTTGCTTAGAATTGATAGATGTCAATTCTGGAGATTTATTTAGCCAGTCTAAACACGTCTCAACTTCTGTTTCAACAAAATCAGAGGTTAAAGTACGCCCGGAGTTGGCGAGTTTACCTATAATTTGTGTTGCATACCTCATAACAGTTTCATCAGCTGTAGGAGTCAATAATCGGAGATAGTTTGTCAATTGCGGTATATGATTAGGTAATTCTTCTGTTTGCGAGTAGAAATGAACTAATTTGTCGATTGCCATAATACCTGCTAAATTATCATTTGATCTATTACTATTTACAAGTTCCAAAATCTTATTATTAATATGGTTACAAAACTGTTGGAATTGTTCAGTGGAAACTTCACGTATCAGAGAAAACAAAAATGGTTCTAAATACGTTGCAGCTGTTTCAGCTTCTCTTATATCATTACTCTTTAATCTGTTAAATATTGATTCTATTGCTATTAAAGTAGCCTTTGCGTCTAATGGTTCAGATAAAGAATCTGTATAATATGTTGAGTTTTCACTTATTCTCGAAATCGTTGGTGAGAATTCTGTGGTTTTATTGTTTGTCTCTAAAATTGATGTCATTTCTAGAGTTTCTGAACCTAATGTATTATTCATTTCGTAGTTTGCAGTATTAAGTACACTGGCTTCTAAGATAGTCATCGTATGCGTTCTTTCAGTCTTTGGTATAAAAATGTTGCTAAATATATAGGTACTTCACCCAATTTTTTAGCACAATAAAATCTTATCAATATAATAAACAGTGAGGAACACTGCTTCTGGTACTTATATAAACTAATACCTCTAATAGATCGCCAAACAATCAACAATACTTCCCTATCTCTTCCTTCTTTCAATTTAAAATTGTAATCAATATTTCAGAGCATTAGGGTTTGCATTACAAAATTAGGGTGTTTTACCGGGTAATTGTAAATTATTTATTCGGCCCCTTTCCGTAAAGGATTCAAGAAAGAGAAATAAGATATTTCATTTTAGCGTGTAAAATATGACATTATGTAAGTAGTAAGCCACTAGAATCAAGCTACTTTCGAGGGTTGATATATATCAGAGGTTATCAAATCATTAGTTTTAATCGTATTAGATATTTTTCCATTTGTTCAAGCGTTGTCTAGATATATAATTGACCAAAGATCAGCATTTAAGAAAACAGATTTACATTAAAGAATTGAAATATGTCATATCTAAATAACCCAGCCGTTGTTATGGATAATGGTACTGGTTTAACCAAGTTAGGTTTTGCCGGTAACGATTCTCCATCTTGGATCTTTCCAACAGCCATTGCTACCTCTCAAGGTGGTTCCAATGCTTCTAATAACACATCTACAGGTGGTGCCTCTAGTAACTCTAGTGGTAATAACCCCTACTTTGGTAACTCTACTTCTGCTACCAATTTCAACAACTTAAATTCCAGCATGTTACTATCCAATAATTTAGCAGGTAAGAGAGGTACAGAGGATTTAGACTTTTACATTGGTAATGAAGCTTTAATTGCTTCTCAAGGTCCATCATACTCATTAAGTTATCCAATTAAGCATGGTCAAGTCGAAAATTGGGATCACATGGAAAGATTCTGGGAAAATTCTATCTTTAAATACCTAAGAACTGAACCAGAGGATCATTTCTTCTTATTAACCGAACCACCATTAAATCCACCAGAAAATAGAGAACAAGTCGCTGAAATTTTCTTTGAATCTTTCAATTGTGCCGGTTTATACATTGCTGTTCAAGCTGTTCTGGCGTTAGCTGCCTCTTGGACCTCTTCAAAAGTTACCGACAGATCATTAACAGGTACTGTTATCGACTCTGGTGACGGTGTTACTCACGTTATTCCAGTTGCTGAAGGTTTTGTTATTGGTTCAGCTATTAAAAATATTCCAATTGCGGGTAGAGACATTACCCTTTTCATCCAACAACTACTAAGAGAACGTGGTGAAACTGATACCTCATTAAAAACAGCTGAACGTATCAAGCAAGAATACTGTTACGTCTGTCCAGATGTTGTAAAAGAATTTAATAAATTTGACAGAGATGGTGAGAAATTTGCACAATTCGTTGTTGAAAATCAAGAAAAGACTCAAAAGAAGATAGTTGACGTTGGTTATGAAAGATTTTTAGCTCCAGAAATTTTCTTCAACCCAGAAATCGCATCTTCTGATTTCCTAACCCCACTACCAACTATCGTTGATCAAACTATTCAAGCTTGTCCAATCGATGTTCGTAAGGCATTATACAGAAATATTGTTCTATCCGGTGGTTCTACAATGTTCAAGGATTTTGGTCGTCGTTTACAAAGAGATTTGAAATCTATTGTCAATAACAGAGTTGCTCAAAGTGAATTGTTAAGTGGTACTAAATCTTCAGGTGTTGATGTCTCTGTTATTTCTCACAGAAAACAAAGAAACGCCGTTTGGTTTGGTGGTTCTCTACTAGCACAAACCGCAGAATTCAAGGGTTATTGTCATACTAAGCAAGATTACGATGAATATGGTCCAGAAATTGTCAGAAATTTCAGTCTTTTCAATATGGTATGATTATCTTATACTTAGACGAATAATGATCCTCTTCAGAATGTAATCGACGATTATATATTAGATATGTAAGAAGTAAAATTTATAAAAAATAAAAAATAAAAACTATAAATATTATTACAAATTATACTTTCGAAAGATTTGATTACGATATTTTATATTATTATTATTGTATAAGTTACAAATATTTTATATTCATATATTAGTGTATGATTATGTTGATAATGCTATTTAAAAAATTCTTAATTTCCTCTCTGTTTTATTAAGTTATTTAGTATTCGTCTTTTCCACTTATAATAACGTTATCGATCTTTAAGATCATTCTACATAATTGAGTTGCTAGGAAGATTTGTTGCTTCTTACCGATGAACGGGTCAACAACAAATAATTCCTTCATATCGTTAGAACCATTACCTAAACAATCAACACCAATGAATGATACATTTTCTTTAATTTGTTTACTCTTTAAGGTGGATAAAGTTTGAATTGGATCTAAACCAGAGTTTTCAGCTAAGGTCATTGGAATGGTATCCAAAGCTTGGGCAAAAGCACGGAAAGCGTATTGATCAATACCACGTTGTCTATCAGCTTCTTCAGAGACGGCAATAGACATTGTAACCTCAGCAGCACCACCACCGTAAACTACACGGGAATCTCTGACTAAGTTACGTACAACACATAATGAATCATGTAAGGCACGTTGAGCTTCATCAACAATCATCTTGTTGGAACCACGGATTAAACACGTTACTGCCTTGGTGCTTATAGATTCATTTTGTTCTATAACTAACATACGGTCCTTTGTAGTACCGAATTCCATTTCATATACTCTTGAACAAGAACCTAACTTTTCAGCAGATAAATCTTGGAAACGTGGAACAATACGACCACTTGTGGAAATAGCAATTTGTTCTAATTCTTGACCACCTACCCATCTAACGGCAGGTAAGTCGTTTTGTAATAGAAGATGGTTAGCTTCATCATCGAAACCCCATTGACAAATAACAACATCAGCACCGGCAGCTTTGACGTAATCTATCATTTCCTTAAATTTATCTTGTTCATAAGTTTGTAATTTTTCGAATTCTTCAACGGAAGAGATATCTAATTTATGCTTAGTCTTTGGCTTTGGTGGTTCAAAGGGACAAGTTAAGATAGCTAATTTAACATCGGTCTTACCATCCTTTGGAACAACCTCATTTGGCATTTGTGGATGAGAGAAATCTTTATCTAAGATAACACCGTTAACTAAAGTGGAGTCGATTAAAGAACCACCGACACGGCCTTGTAGTTTAATTAAATCGAAATCAACATCTTTTCTGTTTAAATCCATAACACTGGTGACAGCATCGACGGCCATCTTGGCGAATTTATCATGATTCTTGGAAACAATTTTGGAACCTAAGGAAGTTCTAGCAGCCTTGAATAAATGTTCTTCAAATAAAGTTTTAGTAGAAGCAACATCATCAGCAGAATTTTCTAATTTTTCAACGGCCAATTTAGCAGCTTCATCAAAACCATTAGCAATCTTAATTGGATGAATACCCTTTTCGATTAATTCTAAAGCTTGATCCAGTAAAGCACTTGCTAGAACAACGACACCGGTAGTACCATCACCAATTTCATCATCTTGAGACTTAGATAATTGGACTAATAATTTAGCGATTTCATTGTCTAATTCCATTTGGGATAAAATGGTAGCACCATCGTTAGTGATGGTAATTTCACCATCTGGAGAAATTAAAATTTTATCTAGACCACGAGGACCTAAAGAAGTCTTGATGATAGATGCTACAGATCTAGCAGCTAAAATATGGGACTTCTTAGCTTCGATACCGTGTTGTCTTTTCTTGTTACCTTGATCCTTCACGATAATAAATGGTCTACCCATTTCATCTTGGGCCACGATTGCATTGGACAAATCCGGCATTTCCATATTTGGTGGTAGTTGAGCCATACTTGTAATTTTAGCAGTTCTGAACTAGTTAAATCAATAATTTCCTTACTTAACTTGACCTCAAAAGATGTCTTTAAAATGTCAATACAACTGCGTTTGCCACTTTATATTATATTCATCTAAATTTTTCATCGCCAAAATTGTTAGAAATTTCGGTCATAATATACGACTATATATAAAATTACATATCTATAACAATGTAATAGTAGTTTATTTAATTCAGTAGTTTAGTTGAAAGTATACTGTTATGTTCTATATTATTATACAGTGGATCAGGTTTCTATTTATTTCTAAATAATGCGTAGAATTTGGAAGTGTGTGTTGCTCCAACTTCTTGTATGAAGGTATTTAAATGGCAGTTCTCAGTTATTGGTTCTGAATTTGTAACCACAGGATGTGCAAGTATAGAAGACAGTAGCACCTTCATCAGCAGATCTCAATTGTAATGTATGGTAGTGCATTTCATCGTTACCACACTTTGGACATTTTTCCTTAATGACGGCACCCTCACCTAATTCGTTCTTCTTTAACGTAGTTTTAACAACAGACTTCTTAGACCTTAGGGCAGATGGGAAGGCATCTTCAGCTGTGCTGGTAATAACCTTTAAGTTGGAGAACTCGGATTTTGGATATTTAGCTTGACATTGAGAACATTCGATCTCAGAGGTTTGTACAGTACTTGGGTTATCTAAAAGATTACCACAATCTAGACAGAATATAAGGGAACCAACAACAGACATGCTTATTTGATTATTTGATCACTGCGATTATAACATTGTTGGATCTAAACACTCAAGTCATCTCTCTTCAATAAAAAATATCATCTATAAATTCTGATTTTTTTCATTTTGCGATGCTTTAAAAAATTTTCAGACACCTCGTTGATAGCGATTTATATACAGGGTGGTTGTACCTTATGAATGCTTGTAAGGTACAGCTACCAACCGTATCTGCTTTTGGACTTCTTCTTGGAGTCTGTAATTCGCTTATTACGAGTCTGTAATGCCTCTTTGTTCATTTTAGCGTTTCTTATTAGTGAACTTAGTTGATTTTTAGAGTCATGAAGCTCGGAGATCAGCTTTGGATCTTGGACAGGCTTAATAGTCTTTGCCATTTCAGACACGGTTAGTTCTGGTTTACTCTTCTTTGTTTTCTTCTTTGGTTTCAATTTAGCATCTATATGGCTTGTTGTTGGCACTTTGGCACTTCGTTTTAATGGTTTATCGTCTCTAGCATCTATATTTAGAGCATTATATTCAGGTTCCTGTACATTCCAAGCACGACGGTCGTAACCGTTCTCGAATAAAGCTTTGGGCATGATAGGCAATCGTGTGTCGACGTATTCTTGTTTGTCGTAAGTGGTAAGAAGTCACTCTATGCCATAAAACTATGTATATACACTGTATTATTATCTTTAACTTAGAATATTCGATTGAAATTAAATTGTGTGGGGGGTTTGGGTTTTATCAGATTTGAAATATTATATAATTGGAGCAGAGTTGTAATATAAAGGTTTAATACAAGATTTATGAAAGAGATTATGTGTTAAATTATAGATATTATACTCAATATGTCTCCAAAGTCTAAGATATTAGTTGATTTAAGAGTTGCTTTGGTTCAATTGAATCCACAGATTGGCAAATTAGATAGTAATATCAGTAGGGCAAACTCCCTATTACAGAAATTTAGAGATGAATTAAAACAAACTCCAAATAATAGAAACCCAGATTTAATAGTGTTCCCAGAATTTGCTTTAACCGGTTATAACTTCCATTCTAGAGAGCATATTCTACCGTTTTCTTCATTAGCTCATCGAGGCCCATCGTTTAATTTTGCATGCAATGTTTCCAAGATGTTCCATTGTTATACAGTTATAGGTTATCCAGAGAAGGAAACCGAAAACGCAGATAAGTTATATAACTCTGCTATTGTGATATCACCTAGTGGTGAATTGCTGTTCAATTACAGGAAATCATTTTTATATTATACAGATGATGCTTGGGGTTGCCAAGAAAATCCACAACAATTTCAGAATTTCCCAATGACTTTTAAACAAAGAGGAAGAATGAGTGAAAGTAACGAGCCTTTAGATGTGACATTGCATGCTTCCATTGGTATATGCATGGATTTAAGTCCATATAAATTTGAAGCGCCTTTTAACGAGTTTGAATTTGCAACGTATAATTTGAACAATAAAACTGAGTTGATAATCTGTCCTATGGCTTGGCTTCACTCAAGTTCTGTATCAAACCAAGATATAGAGAATGATACTGAATCCGAACTTAACACAAAACTAGAGTCTATTAAACATAGATTAGTGGATCAAGGCCTGCCAGCCTTTGGATCACAATCACAATTTCAAATTGATCTTTCAAATGATAATAAAACAGCTAGGATTAGTAAAGAGTCCTACAAAGTTAACCATGAGTACACAGAATTGGATAAACCCGATACCTCTAATATAAACTATTGGATTCTAAGATTTTTACCATTCTTACAATTAAATATAAGAAAACAATGGTTTGAAGAAAAAACACTATGGGATTTCTTTGAGATAACGAAAAATAAATCGTATATGGGTGTCTCAATGAATAATTATTGGGAATTTTCAGGTAGTAATGCAGTGTTACTATGCACTAATAGATGTGGTGTTGAAGATAACAATACAGTATTTGCAGGCAGTTCTGGTATTTATAAATTTAATGGTAGGGATGATTTTGATGTGGATGAATTGTCGAGAGATGACAATAAAAGACTTGATTCAACCAATCCAAGTGTTGAACTATTAGGTAACTTAGGTAAAGGTCATGAAGGTATAATAATGCGTGATATCCAATTTAATATTGATAGGTAGATAAATATAAAATATAGATATTTAAATATATGCTTTCTAAAATGTATCATGAAGATTCTGCAGTAAATATACCTTTACCTGCGACCTTTATAGTATCCAATAATTCTAAACCAACATAGTTTAGGTTTATTTCACTATTTGGAATGTTAAAGTAAGAATGTTGATATAGAGAACTATATTTCTTCCATAATTTCTTTAAGGTATCTTGTGCAACGAATACAATTATTTTAGCAGCTTCTTGTGGATCAGCTCTCAGCAAAAATCTAGTCCAAAGTTTTCTTTCATAGTCATATAGATAGGGATCTTTTCCTGGAGAACCAATCCTCCCTGAGAAATTATTTCTTAATAAAGTCAAGTACTTTTGTCTTTGTTCATCATCTAATTCTTTATCAAACGTTATTTCTAATTCTTTTAAACGATATGTTACTGCATCAAATGTATTATGAACAATTGAAAAGAGCTCATACTTTCCTGAAAATAATATATTCTTCAAAATTCCGAGAAGATCATTAAATCTTAAATCAGTTAATGGAGAATTTATAGAAAATAATGTTTTATCTTGATGTTTTAAGTTTGCAATTGTCCGTAATACAGTTCCTTTTATCCAAACATTTACTTTTGGTATAAAAGCAAATCCCTTGTATGAAGTAAAATCGTATGACTCTGGAACTGTATACTCGAGTTTTAATGATAACACAGTTTTATGTGGAATTAATGCCGGGACACCATGATACATTGTCCAAGTTAATGGAGAGATCATATCTAATCTAGAATGGTGATAATTTCTACAGTTTACTATTCCTAATTTTTCATTAAGAATAAATCTTTGTGTTTCATTTAAATCCTTTATTATAAGACCAGCTTGTTGTGGTTTGACTATGATACGGTCATATGATTTCATAATATATTCGGAAGTGACTAAATCAAATTCTCCTGGATGGCTGTACATGTACTGTTGTAACTCTGCTATATCTAATTTTGCCAACCCTTCTTGAGATTCTTTGATTTGTTGAACAATCTCTGATGATGGATTCATGATTTCATCACTCTTTATTAGGTTATTTGCCAATTCACGATCGAAATATTCTTCGTTCTCTGGGGTAAGCAATTCATTTGAGAATGATAATCCTGTTATATCGATATATAAACCTGAGTCAATGTCAATAAATCTGGCATCTATACTATTTCCCCCGTTTCCATTCGTTCTTACGGTTATTGAAGTACCAACGTCTACTAAAAATTTTCCATTACCTTCTCTGGGATCTTCAAGAATAATACTTTGATTAAAATATTGACTCAAATAATGTAAGTGTTTAATTGGCATTTGAACATCGAAATCAATATCCCAAGGAAAAGTTATACCGTTGTACATATGACTGTATAGTGTACCATGCGCCAGCCAATAAAGTAATCCATTAGACTTAAGAAACTTTTGGAGAGTACGAGTTAGGGAATTTAATCTATTTGCATACATGACCTCATCAAGAATCAATCCACCATTAAAAAATCTTTCATCTCTATGATTCCCCATACGTTGATATTGTAAGACATTAGTACATTCTGAAAAATATTTCGTGGTTAAAACTGGATGGGTTCTAATAGATGTTTCTAAACTCTCTAAGTAGTTTTTCTCATGTGCAGATAATTCCGACTCTGGAATGGCCTTCAATTCTTTTATTTTTTCTTGAGTATCAAAATTAAAGTCATCTGAGGTCAAATGAACTTGGTTTTGTTCATAAACTGAACTATCAATATCAGGTATATCTATTTTATATTTTTTTGATTTATCGCTATCCAAAAACTTTTGGTAGATTTCATTATGATCAAATATAATATCATCATCAGTCAATGCTTCCCTTGATTTGATAAACTGTTGTAGGATATTGGATTGAATCATATTTGAACGATCTTTTTGTAGTATATCAATTCTATATGAGGATTTGTCACTCTCTAGCATTGTAACAGAAAGTGGGTTTTTCACATTATTAAATAAATAATTTCTTGCCTGAATCTGATATACTTCTGGTCTTACCTTCGAATTTAGTTTAAGAACTTTAACCGGTAGGTTAAATTTTTTATCATCTTCTAAAATAATCTGTGTACAATAGTCTGCTGGTTCGTTAATTGCATCGTTAAGAGTACCACTAGCCGATTTGTACCAAAATGGATCGGCATATTTAACTCTTTCAGGTTCAAATAATAACTCTCCGATTTTATTCTCCCATGTTTCCAAGGAATTCTTATCGAATGCAGATTCAAAAAATATGCTGCATTGCAGTGAAGATGTATGGATATCTTTAATGGATACTAATTTGTTGTGTGTTCTGAAATCGGCCCAGTCATACCAAGAAAAAGGCATAGTATAGTCGTTCGATCCTCCATTTTTCATAATATCGTTTAGGTATACGGACCATGATAATCTTGGATCACTATCGTAAAATTCTAACTCTTCTACTGATTCTAATGTTATACCTCTTTTTGGTCCGTATTGGACGGTTAAAAGATTATCTCTTAAAGAGTACTTATCAACCCAATGAAAATGAGTATCAAAATTTAATTTATAAAATAATTGTGCTGCTTCGACAGAAGTATTAGGATAAGGCTTCTTACGGGTTCTCGTTGAATCTGGCACAGATGTATATGGTAAAAATGCAAGCAGTGGCTTTATATACTTGTGGATAGTGGAGTCGTCTCCTAATATTGGTGAACTATACAAATTTAAGAGCGACAATAAAGCATATATCACTAGAAATATGAGCAAAATCTTTTTAATGTGTAATTTGTTAATCTTGCTTAAGATAAAATAAATGTATCTCCTAATGGAAATGAGTAACATCATGGAATCTTAATTATGGTTTTCTGAGTAATATTTTGTTGATTTTAATTCATGGAGTTTTATACAAGTAATTCTTCACTCGTAAATGAATTTGGTCAGTATCTACGCTCTGGTAAAAATGAAATCACTATACAGTAACTGACTGAAAGAAATAAAATAATGTGATCGATCTAAGCCTTAGAACTTATTGTAATGGTGCTAGCTAGCTGGTTATAGCTAGGTACTGTTGTATTATTTTGCAATCCTCTCTCAAGTCTCTTCACTTCATTTTTTTAGTTGCCTTTTTTCATTAAATTGAAAGAAATAATTATTTCTTGGTATTTTCATCAAAATTGAGATATTTCGTTGCGGTTTTAGTATAACAATACAAGAGCTTAATGAGAAAATGATTTCAAACAGGTTCGAAAATTTGATTAAGTTAGCATTTTAGGATATGTTTCTAGACCTTATCTTTTATTCTGTGAAGCTGTAGTAATAACTATTATCTTGGTACGGTATTATTATTTCGTATGTAGGGAATGGATATGGTTAGAGTTGTCTATACGATTCAAGACATGATATTAATATCTGTTAATTACTGTGAAGTAAATAACAATAAGAAGATAATTATTTAAAAGTTACAATTTGCCAATTTTTGTGATATATTAATATTTAACAACAATACGTATATACAAATCCCCTTAATCCTTTTTATCAATGTTCATGTTTTCACCATGATCAGTTTCATCATTTGGAATCGTTATATTGTTCTTCTTCAAAAGACGTTTTAAATAATCGATCTCCTTGTATGCGTTACCTAATTCATCTTGTAATTTTTCATTAGCGGTAGCTAATTGAGAAGCATTTTGTTCACTTAACAGTTTTTGTAAAGTCCATTTTTCAATATTAGCATTTTCAGTTTCTTTTAGTTTTTCGATGTACTCACCAGCACGAGCTAGTATAGCAGCTTTACTAGATTCCTTTACAGGCAATAACTGACTTAAGGAGTTGATAGCCTGATTGATACTTTGTCTACGACGTCTTTCAACCTCTTTATGTGAATCCCTACGCTGTTGTTTCCATTCATCAGTACCCGTTATTGGAGTTGGCTTACGGCCTCTACGGGCTAATCTCTTTCTAGCTTCATCTATTTCACTTAAAGTAGAACCTGCATTGGCTAATAATTCACTATTGTTAGCGGAGCTTAAATCCTTAATAGAATCTTTATTATCGTTCTTTTCGTCGGAAGAATCGTTGTTACCACTATCTTCATCATTTTTATCTTCGCTTCTACCATGATGCATCATGTGATGACCCAGACTAGAGCCATTGTCACCATCCTCTTCATCGTGTAAACTTCCTGGATGTTGTAATAGCTCATCGTAAGTAGCAGAAACCGCAGCTGCGGCAGCAGCTGCTGCAGCAACGTTATCGCTAACTTCGTTATCGCTATTTGCGTTAACATCGTAATTGCGGCCAGTATGGTGCGATAGATTATCATCTTGACCTTGAGAGTCTTCAGTCAACAAAGCAGAGTCTATGTTACCTTCATCATCGACGTTACGATGACTTTCAATAGCTTTGTTTTTGTTATCATGTTGACCATCGTCAGTTCTTTGTTTCTTCAGAGGACTTCCAATCTGTAAATCATCATACTCTCTTTGAAATCTCTTAGCATGTTCATCAGAAGTACCATTAATACCGTCCATCTTACCTGAATACCTTGTTATTGCTCTCTATATTCACCTTGAATACCTCTTACCTTTACTTGTAAACAAATCATGGAAAAACGTGATATACACGTGTGCACCATCCTTTATATACTTTTCCAAAAAAATAATGGCTATTTTCACGAGATTTTCTCGCCAATAAAAATAAATGGTATAAGTCACATGGCACGGGGTCATAAATAGATATACGATGAGATATGGATTAAAAGTATAATTAGATATTATATTGTTTAAACGGAGAGTATTTATATAAAAGTTGGGGGTCTAACGAGAGACCATTGGTCCCATTGACATAGGGGAAGTTACACTTGATGAGACGTCTAAATGGTGGTGGACAACTAACTTCTTCTTTACAGGTGGAGTTAACTCTACAGAAGTAGCCTTCAGAGACACTGCAGCTAATTGATCAGAAATTAGTTCATGTCCTTCCATGACAGTAGCATGTTCTGGGGTAGCTTCTTCGGTTTGTCTATCTAACAAATCATCTACAGATTCTTCAACCTTCCCGCAAATTTTAGAGTTAGGTAGTATACAATGTACGGAGGTGGCTTCAGATTTAATAGGACAGTTATCCGCAATACCTTCCTTTATTCTGTCCTTTAACTTCATACTTATGTTTCTTGGTAATTTTAATGGAGCTTGAGCAATCTCAACCATAGATCTTGGCTTGTTAGTTGGTGTTGAAAGACCATCTAAACTGTTGTTTGAAGAACTTGGTGGGGCAGGTGTGTTAATGGAGGACGATATGCTAATAACGTCACTGTTATCATCAGATGGGTTAGGAAGATTGGTTACAATAGAGGTTTTTCTAATTATTGGTCTCTTTGTAGCGTAGTCATGGTTTTCGGGGTCAACACAAGTTTGAGTATTGATGAACCATGGATCATTGAATAACTCCTCTATTGTGTATCTTGTTGCAACGTTTGGATCAGCTAGTCTCCAAGCGACTCTTGAAGCATCTGTGCTTTGGAAATTCTTGGCTAAACTGTATTCAGCACCTGGACCTGGCTTATGAGAATTTTTTTCTCTGAATGTTTTATTTTGATAAGAGATGAAATTTTCATAAGAATGATCATATTCTCTGAATCTTGGATCAGTATTGCATGATTCTATGAATGGGATAATGTTATTAACTAATGTAAATAACATGATACCTAATGCAAAGCAATCCATGGCAATTGGATTATAAGGTTTTTGGAATTTTTCTGGATAATGTTTCTTAGCATCGAAATACATGACTTCTGGTGGAGTGAAAGGTGGAGAACCTAGCATACCTTCATTGAACTTAATTGGAGTTGAGAAGTCATGTGGTTCTTGATGAGTCCAGCAAGAAATACCAAAATCTGTTAATTTACAAATACCGTCACTGGATAATAATACATTTTCTGGTTTTAAATCTCTATGGGCAACACCATTATCATGACAGAACTTAATACCATTTGCGATTTGTTTAAAGATACAATATTTTTCATTTAATGGAACATTTCTCCAACCTGTCCTTTCGATCAAATTGAATAAATCTAATTTACCTAATTCCATTATGAAACCCCAACCTCTTGTGGTGTAGGTTGTAGTTGGAACTTTAAGTAATTCAAAAGTATTTGTTACATGAATACTATGACTTAATTCCTTTGCAATAATGAATTCCTTTGAACATCTTTTGTAGAATTTTTCTGGTTTCTCATCATAAATCATATTCAATTTTTTCAAAGCGTAAACATCTTTTTGTCTATAAGAAGATCTAACCTTTCTAACTTCACTTGAACCACCTGAACCAATTGGCTTATTGTTTGGATCGAATACAAAATTGTCAGATAAGTTTATACTATATTGTTGGAAATCTTCTGGTAAGAATTCATTTGGATTAGCGATTGGCAAAGGTAACATTCTAACTGTTTCATTACCATCATGTAAGTAGAAACTTAGATCATTATCACCTTTATTATTAGCAGTTTCAGCAAAAGCAGTACCGGGCCTACTTGGAGCGTTTGGATTTAGACCATATGGATTATAAATTAAATTTTTCTCTTCTTTATAATTATTTAGGTCACTCATGGCTAAACCAGCACCAATGTTGTGAGCTGCAAAACTTTTAGATCTTTGCGGTAGTTTGAGACCCTTTGGGACACTGTTTGACAAAGTAGCATCAGTTGCATTTTTATTCAATTTCTTAGGTAGATTAGAAATAGAACGGTGGCGGTGAGGTTTATGGACAGTACTGCTACCACTACCACTTTCATCCTTGGATTCTTCGTCATGGTGATGGTGGTGGTGGTGGTGATGGTGGTGATGATGGTGATCTGTTTCTAATGTACTACCAGCAGTCTTGGAACCAGTTTCTTCATTACCATTAACGACATCATAATTATTGGCGTCATCGTTTTCATCACATGAGGATCCTTGATCTTCAACATCAGAGGAAACATCTCTATGTTTCTCAGAAACTGGTTGTTTCACAAATGGATTACTATTGTGAGCCATTAAATTGGCAATGGCTGCGCTAGATTTGATTGGATGAACGTTAGCATCAGGGTCTAAAGTTGAACTACCATTCAATCTTGAGAAAAGAGAAGGAGATCTCTTTCTATTAGCTGCGGTCGAAGTAGCAGCATTCGAATTTGATGGATTAGGTGGAGAAGTTGGTCTCTTTCTCAATGGAGTAATACCATTACCCTTTGACGAATCTAACAAGGAGGAATCGTTGGAATCATGAGATTTCGAACTCAGTATCTTCTTACCTAGTAACTTCAAAGCACTAACTGAGGAACTTTTATGGGGGTTATTAGAATCTGAACCCATTATAATATAATATATTTACTTTAACTTTCTTAATAATACACTTAATTTAACTGTCCCTGAAGACTATGACTCTATTACAATATCTTAACTAAACAAAAAAGGGATCAAAAATCACTTCTATCGGTGATTACTGTAGATTAACTAAAGGAATGTGTCTATATATGCGTGTACTTATATATCTATAACCTTAAACTATACCACTTAAAAACTAAATTTTATACTCAAATTTCACTAATCTGGGGAGCATCATCGATGAAATTTGTTTATATAACCTCTATGTTTCAATGTTGCCAATACAAAGACGTTAACTCCCGCGAAAGTAATTTTCCCTACTTGTCCACTTTAAAACATATAATAGTGTGGGGGTTGGGTGCTTTATTTCCAATACAGCGCGGGAATAAAATGGTTTTGTTGTTTTGGTGTGGTGTGTGGGTTATATGCCCTAACTTTATGCGATGCTAGGGTTCAGAATTTGTTCAAAGTAGTGATATTGGCATCTATTTTGGTAGCGATGAGTGGCTCTACAGTGTGCATGATGTCGTTGTGGACTTGTTCGATGCTCTTGTCGGTGACATCGATGGTGATAACCTCGTTGCTGTCCATGATCTCGAAGAGTTTGTAGAATTGCGTGCGCACTCTCTCTTGGAAGGTCACGGTTTCGTATCTTTCATCACCGAACCCACCACGGTTGACGTTGCTGTTCTGGTTCACGAGGAATAGGGTAACATCTGGTTTCACAAGGCCTCTGTCACAGTCCAGACACCATTTCAGATCCATCCCAGGTGTTTCCTTAGCAGCGGAGTAGGCAACACCAGAGTAAACGTATCGGTCTAATACAACATTCTTTCCTTCTTCAATCAGCTTCTTGATTAAAGTATCGTTCAGCTCCCATCTGTTAGCAGAGAATAGTAGATGGATGGACTGATCAGGCATCTCGAACTTATCGTTTGTTAAGTACTGATTGATCAATTGGCCGATCTGTGTAGATCTGTCTGGAAACTTGATCAATTCAGAATTATTTAGTGCTTCTACTAACTTAGCACATTGGGTGCTCTTACCAGTTCTATCTAAACCTTCGATCAGTATCAATTTACCACGACTCATTGCTGTATTGCTTTTTTATAGGGTCTTTGTCTTTTCAGATTTATACATTGGATTCCTATATGTTGTATTATATAATGTTTGCATTTCTCGCGATTGTTTCAAGTGTCGTAATTTATTTCAGTGCGGCTGACAGAGCATTACTACAGTGTTGAAGGATAGAGTTTCGCTGTGTTTGTATAAGTATTCTGGTTAAGTGGGGTGGTCATTTATGGATGTTATGAAGTTGCTTTGGGCACAATTGTGTTGAAATTGGGCTAATTATCCAATATTTTTCAGATGTAGAAAACTAAAAATAAATTGACGCTGTTGATCTCAAACAGAGAGCAACACTTTAAGACGTGGATTTATCTTCTATTTATCTTGTTGTCACTCTTAAATGGAAATTAGTCAAATAAGATACCTTTTAAGGTTATGTTCATATATATATATATATATATATATCCTCGTTATGTAGTTTACCAACTGGTTATTTTTTCATTAAAGTACCTCTAGGTGGCCAAGTTGGTTTAAGGCGCAAGACTGTAATTTTACAAGAAATCTTGATATCGGGCGTTCGAATCGCCCCCTGGAGACTTTTATTTTTTATTTTTTCAAATAAGAGTACTGATATATTGTTTTTAACTAATATTAGTTATATGTATCAACATTTGACAAATGTGCTTTTAAATAGTGTCTATATGTTTTTTTAATTCCACATTTTCTTTTATATTAGTTTGAGCTACACAGAAAAATTTTGTAAATCTTAAAATTCGTCGTATTACTTCTCAAATAAAACAATAAGAATATATAGTCAATCCAGCGGCCATCCCGACACTTCTATTTACCACTAAATACCTATACACCACACATACATTGTTATAATGGAAAAACTGCAGTCTTTAGGGTCTAGTTTACCACCAGAACAACCACCAACAAAACAGGCCATCGATGCTTTAAATAGCGATCTATCACAAGAATTTAAAAATGCAGCTACCGCAGTGACTAAGTTGTACAGAGTCGCTAATGAGAAAAATTCATTGATAAAGCACCAAGGTTATGTAGAATGCCTAGACGATATTTTGCATATCTTGGGAAAAGGGAAATTTCAATCATTCACTGATATTCAGTCATGGTGCTTAAGACAGAAAAGTGATAGACTATCAGGTAGACCAAATAACGATTCTATAAATAATGGTACAGCACAAACTACGGATGATCAAAGAGCTACGCCTAATAAATATGATTTCAACTTTGAGAAGAAAATGAACATTAATTCACCACTTTTTAGATTATCTATGCCTCCAATAAGTGTAGAACATACAAAGCCTCCGGCAAATAATGACAAATATAGAATGAAGTTATCACACTCTAAGAAATATAATAATAACTACGATAGAAACGTTTCAATGGTTTCCCAAGATTCTGGCATGACAGATAAATACTCAGATATTTCAAATGAACAAAACAAACTGCAAGACACGATAAATAATTCAAATAAACATATCACACAATTAGACTTGGCAAATACCACAGTAAAGAAGCCAAAAATATTAATATCTAGGCCTAGTGATTCCCGATTTTCGGAACATTCTCAAGATTACGTAGATCAATAATAGCCATTCATACTTTGAAGAAGAAAATCCGAATCTAATATTTATTTGCAAATTGTCATCTTTAGCATTTAGGTGATCTGAGGAAGCATAAATGAGAACTTCTTAGAATTCATCACCAGCATACACTCATAGTCGCATTTTGTTTAACTCTAACCTTTATCTGTTCCTTGCAGTTATTTTAATTCGGAGTAGCTTCGGCCGACAATAACCCGAAAATGAGATATACAGCTTCAATAATATCTGGTTTAATGTATTTGAAAACCATCGAAGTCATTAGCTTTCTATATATATATAGAGCTATTTTAGTCATATGTAGAATTACAACTTATAGTTGCTAACTATACATAAAAATATTTGCAATTTTCTTACATAAGTTAAGTTTCAAAAGGTATCGCGTTTATTAATACTAGTACTGAAATATATATTAAAACCCTATAATCATTAGTATAAAAGCTACAAATAAGGAATATATCAGAGATATCAATTGATTCATATTACATAATTAATATAGTTGACAACGTTTAACAATAATACAATTCTTTACACTCTAAATAGAGGTAATATGACACTCAATCCCACAATACGAGTTGGATTCGTCGGTCTGAATGCTAGAAATACATTAGCCATAAAGACTCATTTCCAAGCAATCATGCAGGTTTCATCATTGTTTGAGATATCTGCAGTCTATAATGAGGATATTAATGATTCTATTGACATAATAAAAAAATTAGCACTACAAAGCGCAACAGCTTACCCATCTATAAGATCCTTTATTCAGTCATCAAATATTGACATGGTGGTAATAACATCAACAGGAGAACTTGTATATAATAATATTGTTTCAATAATAGACAGCGTACGAGAATCTTCATACAGGATCAAATATATGTTTTTTGAATGGTCATTAAATTGTACTTTAAATCAAACAGAACAGATTGTTAAAGAGACTATGGACTTAGGTATACAAACCATCATATCTCTGCAAAGTAGAAAATCTCCATACATTATTAGAGCTAAAGAATTGATAGATGAAGGTTCGATTGGTATAATAAATTCCATCGAAATCACGGGAAATGGTAACTGGTTTGGCTACCAAAGAATTCAAAAATCACCTCAATATCTGTATGATATAAACGCCAGAAAAGATTTAGTAAGTTACTGTTTTGGGCATACCATCGATGCATTACAATATATGGCTGGTTCATATTTTAGTACAATAAACTCAATGATTTTCAATAATATCCCCGAGCAGGAGTTGGTTGATGATTTTGGTAACTCATTAGGCCAAAAAGTTGCTAAAGAGGTATCAGATCATCTTTTATTTCAAGGAAAATTAATAAAAGGCAATGTCCCCGTATCCTGTAGTATTAAAGGTGGAAAACCTACAAAAAAGTTCACCAAAAATTTGGTAATCGATATACATGGTACAAAAGGTGATTTGAAGATAGAAGGTGATGCTGGTTTCATAGAGATATCGAATTTAGTATTGTACCACAGTGGAGTAAAAGTCAACTTTGATCAAGAGACTTTAGAACAACAAAATGATGCACAAGTCTTATTCGACGCTAACAATGAAGTTATGGAATTTTTCCACTTCAGAAATTACAATGCATTAGTAGGAAACATGGCAAAACTTTATCAATCTATTGCAGATTTTCATTCGAATACGGCTCAGAATTATATTTATGATATGACACTGGGCAATGATTCACTCGCATCAAATGAAAATAATAAGCTCTTGATGCAAGGTTTTCAGTTTGATGGATTCCCCACTCTTATAGATGCAGTAATATTGTATAGGCTTGTGGAGAGCGTCTATAAGAGTAATACTCTCGGGACAACCTTAAATGTAAGTAACATTTGCCAATACCCATAAATAATAATATAATTTACTAATACCAATGATAGTTACCATTAAATATATTATTCTTTTATTTTATTTTACAATATATGCATCATTTTGAATCTAGTTGTTTTAAGGAATGTTGACAGAATTCTTCTATGGCTTCATTATAGTGAATACCACCATATCTTAAGGTATTTAAGTAATCTACCGCTAGTTGCATTTGCGAATCTTTGTTCATATTCATATTATCTTGGCCAATACCATTTGTATTGGTAGATAAGATTCTGTATACTTTAGCTAGGTGAAACTTAACAGTATTGTATTGAAGCAATTCTTGAATATCCGATGAGTTCTGATAAAGTGTATTTAGTTCCTCAGTTTTTAAATTTAGATTACCTTTCTTAGTTTCTTCCCCTTCTTTCTTTTCGTCTTCTCCTAATTCAGTCTCTTTATTTGGTTCTTCTGATTCTTGAGGATCCGTAGAATGGACATGTCTCTCAGCATCTTTGTAACATTTTAATGAACAATAACGAACCCCACAAGTAGGACATTTATACTTTGACTCACTTTCATGACAAATTTCACAGTTGGTGCTATAAGTATTCATTATATAGTAGTTATAATATATTTTTATTGATAGTATCCTCTTTTCTTTATTTGTTAACTATTAACTCATCGCTTGAATTTTTAGATATTAAATATTTTTAAATTTTTCAATGTTAAAGTCATCGGATTATTTAGGTAAAACAATATTATTTATTAAGAAGACGATCAGTAATACTAAATGAAAAAAATGGAAAATATAAATATGAATATATCTACCAGGGTTTGTACCATTTTCAATATCATCAAAAAGTTATCAAGTTCGAAAAACAAAACGTTCCATGCGGGACTCGAACCCGCAGTCTTCTCCTTAGGAGGGAGACGCGTTACCATTACGCCAATGGAACTATAATTTTGGGATCTTAGAATACCGTACTGTATTAAGAAAAGAGCAAGATTTCTTAAAATATTTTCTGAAACTGAAGATTTAAGTTGATTAACCATACATATGATATTCAGATTACTGTGAATCTAAATATGATTTTTTCAGGCTTTCTGTTTCTGGAGTTTTTTAGACTCCAAATTACTAAACATAGTACCCGTCATCATTAAATTATGTAGACTGTATCTCATGAAAACTGACAAAAACTCTCTGAGGAAGATAAGTAATAATTTCTAAAGATATATATCTTGTTTTTCTATTAGATTCTTTTGTTATTTTTCGTCACTACTGCTTGTTTTGAAAGGAACCGGAGTTGAAATTTCTCTTCTCTCAAATAAACCAGTTTAGTATTGTTTCTGCTAGTTTTACAAGGGGGCATATTCAATTATTGCAACATATGAAACTTTGAAGTATATTTATATGTTAGGACATATGCTTTTATGTTTGTTAATATAAATTTTTATATAATGCTATTTATTAGTTTTTAATATAAAACTTTCGTATTTCGAATTATCGATGACGGGTGATTGTTCTATTGGTCCTCGAAAATATGCTTTTGCTGGTGTGAAGACATGATCATCTTGAGGTATTATTTGATTGGGATTCAAATGATTTATGGCATATTTGCTATGGGCGAATTCTGTATTTAATGATATATGCACTGGTGGTCTTTTTGATTGATTATGATTTGGGGTCTGTTGTTGCGGAATGTATATAGGAGTGTGATCATAGATAACAGATGTTAATCTTTCGGGTTTATTCATTACATCAATTTCACTTATGTCTTGGTGGTGAAAATTTTTGAAGGAACCATCGGCAACTTCCGAATCTGCTAAAGAAAAAGATGAATTGTTGAAACTAGTATCATTGATCTTATATGGAGCCTTCTGGAAGCCAAATGTTTCGGTGTATCTATCTTCGATATCTTCAAATTCATTCATTAAAATAGGTGTTTTAACACTATCCATATTGGCCATCTTGCTTTTTTGTTTCTCAATTAGGTCATTAATGTGCGAATCGATTGTAAGTGATACAAATTCGCGAAGGCCACTGTATTCTCCTTCTCTGATAAGTTTATAATAGACAAAACATGAACAAATCATCGCGAAAATTAGCTTTGCCATAAAAAAGATCCAAAGTATGAATGAAAATAACATAAATGATAAAATGACAGCTTCCGTATGATTTGTCTTCGCAATATATCTAATCTTTTGGATCACATCGTTAAAAGATTCTAAGTCACCTAAATTCATGTCATCATGAGACGTGACAATGACAGACCATAATGTAAGACCATTAATAACTTGTCTTGGAGTATCTGTAAATATTAAACCGATGCAGTCCTTTAATTCAAAGAAGACAAAGAATGCAAACTTTTCAAAAGTAGTCTTTGGGGATATTCTATCCAATATACAAAATTTTGAATAATCGAAGATTGAATGTATGTTTCTTGAAAAATTATTGATGTAGCATAAAGCAATATTTCTTGTTCTAAAGATTCTATAACCGCAGATAGTCTCCCACAATATTAATCCTATGGATGCTAGTATACAACCACTATACAACCATTTTGAAATGCTGAATGGTACGTATGGTTTAATGACATCGTTAGACCACGAATTGAATGCTAACAACTTGATGCATGTATAAAAATCGGATGCGAAGAATGCTATCTTCAGAATTAAAAATAGCCAAATGCCAAAAATATAATTCAGCAGTGTTTTAAATCGAAAATTATGAAACAAATATGGATCTATGTCATCAAATTTTTTTGGGTTAATCGTGTATTTCCAATCATGATAAAACATATCTTAATGACTACTGTTTGAGGTCATATAATGCTATGAGTCTATAATAACTGAAAGTATTAACAGTGTAAAGAAATATGTTGTCGATGCTTGCAAACTGTCAAAAACTGTTTTCCTTATATGTAAATACGATCAGCCTTATGTGGGAATGTTTCAAGGATGAGAAACTTTAAATTTTTTCCTTCGGTCGCGTCTTGGCCAACGCGAAAATTAACCAGATGGCTAGACCTGTCAATCAAAAAGTTAATTCCTAGTAGAATTCAAGACCATTTTTCTGATTTCATACATGTAGTCTTTGCTGCTATGGCTCGTGACAGAGACGTCATTTAATGATTGTTGGTTGCTGCTCTTCTGATTATCATCTTCGTTATTATTGCTCAATATAAACCACCCTCCAACTTTCTTGTTCCATCTGTTTTCTTCATGGTAAAAATATTCTAGCAATCTAGAGCTCACTTTAAATGTGGAATCAATAGACTCATTATCTACATCAAATGCATTCATGCCAACTTTTTTGAAAGCTCCAATAGAATGGTATTTTCTTAGATTTGGATTCCCTGTTGTAGATCCTGAATTTGGATTAGGGTTTACTGAACTCTGGGATCTTAAAAATGGTGATGGGTAGTGTACACTTGGTTGAGAGGAAACAATATCATCAATTCCTGCAAATGGATCAGCAGGTTCTTCATGGATACTAACCCATCTTAGATTTTTTTCGTCAAATACCATATCACCAACTACTTCTGGTGATTTCTGTGATCTAGAACGTAATTTCATATTTTCAAGTTTTTCGAGTTTCAAGTTTTTCTTAATTAACATGGGGTTAGTAGTCTTGGACTCTATATCGTCGAATTTCTTCAACAATCTTTCATTACCTTCCCATTTCATACTCTGTGGATTATAGTACATCTGGCCCTTCTTGACAGGCGTATTATGGTCTATTTGTTGCTTGATTGTTCTCATTCTGAAAGTTGGTGCAATATGATTCAAGTTAAATTTACCAGAAGTTTTCCTGGAGTTATTATTCTTGCTTGAATCGTGATCTTCTCTGAAAGACTCTAATTGTTCACGTGCATTCCAGTTTTTACTTGTTCTTCTATGAAGTTGAGGTGTTAGCAAATTATCGTGTTGCTCTATATTATAAATTGATGGAGATAGTTTCAATGGAACATTTGCGCGAGATAGCTTGGGTAGGAACTTTGCTTGAATCATGCTCGAATCAAAATTGAAGTCATTCTCATCAGGACTATCTGCATCTTCTTCATATTTATTTAGTTTGTAATCTGAAGAAATTCTTTGTCTAACAACAGAGTTTTCAATATCTTCTTCCATGATTCTTGGTGATAGATTTGGCATTGATTTTTTAAATCTTACCGAATTGTGGTTTCGACTTGGATTATGTAAGTTACTGTATGATATACTATTTTTCAATCCTATTCTTCCATTTCTTCCTCTTGTTGAAGGCAAATTCTCATCGTTAGAATTAAACCTAGGCGTCTTCAAATTCATCATTGACTTTAGTTGTCTAATTCCTCCTCGGCTATCACCTTGTCTTCCCATATTGTCTTCATTAATCTTTAAAATCCTATTAAATCTATTGTGGAAATCATTATCGTAGCTATTTAAAGTCGATGAACGTAAAGGTAGAGGCTTAAAGTTGGTTTTAATAGCTTCATCGAAGTTATCTTTCCTATTTTGGAATTCTTCAAAGTCATCTAGAAAATCATTATCCTCCTCAATGTCTTCGAGTCCAGGTTTATTGTTATCATAAAAAATATCTTCATCATCCTTCAACCATGTTGATTGATCTTTTATTTCTTCTGAGAATGCTGTACCTCCGGAGCTTGCTGTTGATAAAGGTGCAGGTAGCATATGTTGTGAAGCTTTAGGTCTTAAGGTGTTACTCTTCTTCGCAAGATGATTACCTTGTTTTCCAGAAAACCTATTGAAATCGTTCGATTCGTTAAGAAAGGAAGATTGGATCTCTTCAAATGAAGTTTCTGTAATATCCATATCCTAGTCTATGTAATTTCAATTTACTTCTTATTAAATTAAGAATAACTGTGAGTCTTTTTCTATTTCAGTTTTTCCTTAAACTCTATATTAAGTATGTGTAGTTGTTTAGGATCCAACGTTATGTATACTCTATTATTAATTGAGTTTAATTTCATTTAACAGGTGTATCTTTAAGTAGTAATTTTGTTTGTTTTCATTTTTTTTCGTGGTCCCAGAGTTTGGGAGAATCATCAACCGAGAAAAATAAAATATATTAAAGGTGTCAGTAATTCATGGGAACTCTGTAATGAGCTAAATATATCGTAATAGCTACTATTAAATATCACATACACTAGCTTATCACAACTATAATATTTTAAATCTCTTTTTAGTTTTGAAAACTGGAATTCCAACTTTATCATATGTCCAACCTTCAAAATAAAAGTGAAATATGTACGTACTTGTTAGAAAAGTATCTAAACAATCCTTTTTATATGTCAGCATGCTGTGGTTATTGAATTGAAGAAATTATTTTATAACATATCTTTATTGGTTTTAAACTTAGTTTTCCTAATAAGAATAAATATTTTGTTCACTAAGGTATCAAACTGTTTGAAATAAGAAGATGTAACACAAAATAATAAATAAATGTATAAAACGATATGAATTTTCTTAGAAATATGTGAATAACTTATAAAAACTAAATACTATCACTTTGTCTACCTAATAAAGTTATATTTTTACTAATATTAGCCTTTGCTGATACTAGGTTATCACCAAAAATCTCGACCAACTTTAACTTGGAATTTTGGTTAGATATAATCTCTAGTACCTTATCGTCAACACATCTAACAAAACCTACATCCAGGGACTCAAGGTTATCACATCTCATCATTTCAAAGGATTTTTCAGTTAAATTTTTTAATGAGTTTAAGTTAAGTTGAACTAAAGAGTCTTTTGCAGAATTTAAAAGTAATTCGACAATTGCCTCATCACCTACTTCTGTGGATCTCATAAGACTAAATTTCTTTAATGAAGGCAAAGATATCTGGCTGAAAAAGTAAACCAACGAGTCGGTAGTAATCTGATCTAGATATTCCATTTCTAATGTCTCTAAATTTGAGTTAATATAATTTTGACCAGAAAGGAAAGCATTCATACCATTTACTATCACAGAATCGGTTAATTCTAAACATTCTCTCAATATAAAATGTTTCAAACTTGATCCAATCTGTCCTAAGATGTTAATTATTACTTCATCGGTAACATCTTCCACATTAAATGGGAATTCAATAGCCAAAGTATGGAAGTTAGGACTAGATAGATATTGTGGTAGAATTGCGTAATTGAAAACAGAGTCTAATCTTGAGAAACGAAGCGATACCAACTCTTCATGACAGTTTGTAAGTAAACTAGATAGGTTCTTATCTGTAAATCTATGTGTATTAGAAATATGGAATTCCTTAAGTCTACCTTTCATTATGTCGAAGAATTTGATCCAGGTATCTTCATTAATTAAAAATGGACCATCTACTTTCAATGACACTAGGTTAGGTAACTTTTCCGCAATATACAATAATGCTTCATTATTTAATTGACCACACATCTGTAAAGACAACTCCTCTAGATGAGGTGAAAATATTGCCAACGTTTTATAGCCCTCAAATGATATCTTGGAACAATCATGAAAAGATAAACTTTTTAGATCTGTTTTTAAGAATAATTGAAGAGTTTCATCATCTAAAGCTCTATTCTTAGATAATGCATTACCAAGATTATTCATATTACTAGTCGATATACCACCAAGCACTTCTCTTAAATGTGCAAATAAAGGATTTTTCTCATCTGGCTGTTTTTCCTTTTCCCAGGTACTAATATTCTTACTGATGATAGATAGACACATCTGTTGAAGCGTTGAGATTTCATTATCCTTCTTATCTAGTAAATTTGCAGCTCTCTTTCTCTTTTTCCTACGATTCTGTAACACTTGCTTGGTCTTTTCCCTTTTTTTAGCTAATGTTTCTTTATCTGGCACCTCTCGTATTATAGTTTTCTTTGTGTTTGTATCAGTTTCATCGTATTCTTCTTCATCACTATCTTGAACTACTGTTCTTATTCTTGAACTGGATGGCTCTGCACTTTCCTCGTCTTCCTCATTTTCACTATCAGTTAATAGTATAGAAGCTGAGCGATCTACCGCACTTTCTGTTACAGTTGAATCATCGTCGTCTTCTGTATTTTCTGCTATTTGTTGTTTATCTTTCTCTAGTTTGTCTAACCACCTTTGTCTAATCGATTCTGCATTAATACCTTCTTCCTGTAAAAATTGTGATAAAGCGGAGTTTGGACCTTTAACGTCATTTCCCCTTCCTCTATTCCTACTTCTATACATCTTCAAAATAACCAACAACAATAAATATATGTATATCTAAGCTTGTTGATATTCTCTATAACTTTCTCTTTTATAACTTTAATAATATTCTTTATCTTTAAGATCATCGCAACTAAAAGTAATGAAATTTTTCAACCTTACATAAAATGATCTACATAGTCCGAACGAACATTGCAAGAAATTTTACTGCAGGTAAATATTATAAATGATAGTATTATAATAATATTTAAAATATTTCTTGGAACATTATAGACATATTTATAAATTAATATCCGTAAGAATCAAAAATTTCATTCTAAGGGCTTAAACATATTATTCTCTTCTAGCACCAACGCTATCAGCTGCAATTCTACCGAAAACTACACACTCTAATAAACTTGAACCACCCAATCTGTTAGCACCATGTACACCACCAGAGACTTCACCGGCAGCAAATAAACCTGGAGCTAATACTTTGTTAGAAGAAGTAATAACTTGAGCTTTATCATTAATCAGGGCACCACCCATTGTGAAATGTACAACAGGAGTGATTTCACCAACATATATTTCACTTTTGGAGTTAATATCTTTACCGAACGAGTTGACGACTAATGAACGACCAAATTCATCATTCTTATCCTCTCCATTGATAGAGTATGATATTAAATCACTGACCATTTCTTTGGCTGTAATTGAGACATCATAGTGCTTTATAAAATTTTCGATGGACATCTTTTTAATCAAACCCTTAGACATGTAGAAGTTCACATTATTCTTATATGCCTGATACAAGTCTTCACTTAATATTAAATAGGCTCTATTATTTTCCTTTGGACAAATAGTCTGAATGGCCTTAGTTACTGTATCTCTAGTATTCAGTTCGTTTGTGAATCTTTTACCATCTGATGGGTTTAACAAAATACCACCAAGACCTCTTAGAGCTTCAGCTGCTAGGAACTTCCAATTGTTAGAACGATCTTCTGGGTCGATAAAACCAGTTGGATGAACTTGAACTTGTTCCATATCGATCATTTCAGCACCTAAATTTTCTAGAATTACTTGACCATCACCTGTAGTTTGATCACCGTTTGTAGTTGGTAAATCTACCAATTGAGGAGCATATTTCTTTAGCATTTCTTTGGAATAACCAAAACCACCAGTCGCAACGATAACATTACTAGTTTGGATAGTATATTTTACACCATTCGCATCAATAAATTGAACAGCTGAAACTTCACCCTTTGAATTCAAACGGACGTCAGTAACTTTTGTATTAAGCATAATTTGGATACGATCTGGGTCTTCGTCGGCCTTCGACAATAGACGCTTGGACACAGTGGAGATAATTTCGTAACCTGGTGGTGATTTACTGTTAGATCTGTGAGTCCTTGGTACAGAATGGCCACCCAATTGAGCTAATGCGTCCAGTTTGATATCAAATTCATTTTGTAACCAACTTATAGCATTCTTAGATTCTTTGGTAAGTACTGTTCTCAATAAGTTAACACCTTTCCCTTTTGCTGACTTCACAGTATCTTCGAAGAATAATTCTGCTGTATCTTTGACGTTTAAAGCATCTTGTGTCTTAGTGCCTGCACCATTGATACCACTGGAAGCTTTAATTGAGTTACCACCAATGTACGACGCTTTATCTAAAATTACCACTGGAACATTGTATTTGTTAATCAATTGATTACCGGCAGATAAACCTGCTAGACCAGAACCAATGATGACTACAGGATTTTTATTGATGAGCAACTGTTTAGTTGACATCATACGCACACCTTGTCTAATCATAATAAATAGAAATAATAAGCCGAATAAATATATATTTAACTTTTTGAATAGTCGTTTCATAACTCGAACTGACTACTGTTTAATCAATTTCCCCTTTGTATTGTCTTTTAAATTGGATGATTATATTATCTCAAGAAATAACGGTTTCCTTTAATCTTTAAATTTTTCCACCGGATTAAATGCTTATTAATTATATATTCCAAAAAGGACATCAAAATCATCTAAAATTCGTAATATACTAAGTTTTAATTAATTATATGATAATTATGTAGAAGAAACGTACATTCTAGTAAATTTAAACATGTGTTATTTTAATAAAAGAAAGTAGAGGAGGTACCAATAATAATAAATATTTAAGAATATGATTAGTATTTGTAACCCTTGATTTCATGAATAGCGTTACCTTCGATATCAACTTCAGTAGATGCACTACGATAAACTTGGGTTGGACCGTTTTGGTTAAATGGATGTTCCTTGGCGTATACGAAGGCTTCTAGTAGAGCGTTCTTGACCCTTTCTAAAGTTTCTTCAGTAATTTGATAATGGAAAGAGATTCTACCACCCATTAATTTAACGTTGTATTTTAGACCCTTCTTAACTAAGACATCTGGATCCATTCTAGCTTTTCTTAAGTCAATGAAGACGAAGTTAGTATCAGCTGGAGATTCTAATGGGATTTGGTGCTTTTCACAGAAAGCAGCTAAATTGTGAGCTAATTTGTGGGAATACAATAGCTTACTCTTCCAGTCATCATCAATGTTACATAGAGCCATACGGGCAATCATACCAGATTGTCTGATACCACCACCTTGTTGCTTTCTGAAATGGTTACATTTTCTAATGAATTTATGGTCACCAACTAAGATGGAACCAATTGGAGCACCCATAGACTTGGATAAACAGATAGAGATGGAGTCAAAAATTTCACCGAATTGCTTCAAAGGAACAGCACTTTCGGCAACGGCGTTCCAGATTCTGGCACCGTCACAATGTAATTTTAGACCATTTTCCATACACCAAGCCTTAATTCTGACTAATTCTTCTAGTGGGTAAACAATACCATGTAAAGTATTTTCTAAGGAGATAAGCTTGGTTGGAGCAGCGTGAATATCACCATCATCTGGGACGTAGTGAGCTTTAATATCTTCAACAGTCATATAGTTACCGTTTGCTGGAATAACTGGAACAACCATAGCTTGAGATAAGATGGCTAAACCAGCGGCTTCATGACTATAAACATGAGCTCTGTAATCACAAAGAATGGAATATGGTGGTTGGTATAAATGAGTTCTAATGGCAATTTGGTTGGATAAAGTACCGGAGACACAGAAGATACCGGCTTCCTTACCAGCTAACTTAGCAACAGTTTGTTCTAGGATAGCAGTATCAATATCTTCACCGTAGACGGCATCACCGACTGATGCATTTAAAGCGGCTTTGATCATCTTCTCAGTTGGTGTGGTAAATGTATCTGAACGTAGATCATTAATGGCGTTCACATATTGTGGTGGTAATTCCATGTCAGACATATTGGATATCTATATAGGATAGGTAGCTGTTGTATGCTGAAATCCACTTTAATAATATCTTGTACTTTAAAACTCAAATATTGCCTCCAAGCTAAAACCTCATACGCATTTAAAGATCTCATCGTCGTTATTATATAAACTGGAAAATTTATAGATTGATGACTATTAAAAAAATTTTCACCAGGATTTTTTTCGGTTCGTCATGCGCGATGTGTCATTAGGGTTTATAGTAGGCCCTGACTTTAGGTTTCGAAGGGGTATTAGAGGTTCAGTTGGCTTAAGAGCTTCTGTTTACGTTGCTCCACGAGCCAGGTTTCCATCATTGACTGTGTTGGGACTTCCTGTTTGGAGAGCTGGTCAAGAGAGTCCGTTTCTGGGGTTTGAATCGGCGTTAGTTCTGCTTTGTATAATTCTCGAACAATTGGGGCCCAATGTGTTTCAAAGTTCTTTAAGGTTTCTAAGTCCTGTCCGGTGCCATAGTATATACTAGCAGATTTGGAATCCTGTTGAATGTTTTGATTTGATTTCGTTGAACGTAATGGTATTCTTTTTACATCGATTAGCTTTCTTGGATCGGCACCTTGGAGTTTCTTTCTCTCATGTTCCTTTATATAGTCTTTAACTTCAGGCAATTCATTGGCTCTACCAAAGTAATGCTTACCCAGTACTAGCTTACCGCTGATAAAGAATCTATCATCATGCTTCCTTCCATGTGCTAGTTTCTTTGTGATATGATAATCCCATCTTTTCTTCTCTTTTATTAGTTCGTTTAATTCATCATTAAGTTCTTGTAATTGTTCGTCGTTTAATGTTGGGTCAAACATCCTTGTGTTCTTGTTCTTAAACTCACTAACAAGTTGTGAACGCCATTTTAGTGCTTCATTCAATTGCTTCACAGAGCCCAAACGCGTAGGTCTCTTAAGTCTGTTTAGTTCTGTAAATCCCGTTGTATCAGTTGTTGACATTGTAAAATGAATGTCTGTACAGACTTATAATTGCGTTATACTGCTTGATTGATTCAATGTTATTCTTTACAAGATGTGTGCAAAATTTAATCATTTATCAATTTAGTATAGAAAAATTGTTTCGCGAAGCCCGCGGAAATGTATATGACTGATTTTATTAAGGTACCATTTATAGTGACAGATAGTATCAACATTAAAGTCAGTAAAATATGTCATAACAGCGATGTTACGTTATATAGAGGTTAAATAGATTATATAAAGCTTGTTAGTTTATTCTAGATATTAGTTAATGTGGTCGGTATTATTTTATACCGACCACATTAACTAGGGGATATGTTTTCTAAAGTGAAAATATCTGATATAAATAAATGAAATCTTTCTTTTGTGCAGTTATACAAGAACAGACAGGAATAAAGAACAAGATTCGCAAATCGATAAGGTGTAGTCAAATAGATATACGTTATCATACATGTCAGCAAAGAACAAAGATCTTAAAAGTTTCTCGCAAGCGGCCTCAAATATTGATACTGTACAGAATGATGACATAAATATCACAAGAAATAAAATACAGAACATGTGTATTAGATGGAGTCCTGGTATGGGTATCGATAACGTCTGTAATCAACCCCAGTATCAAGAACCACATAGTTTAACACCAAGTAATACCGCACCCACTAGCCAGTTAGATTTTATGACAGCTAAAAATGACGTTCGGATGTTAAACGACGATTTACTAGGTGCTAAAGTGGATTTAGAAGTAGAAAATATAATGATAGTCACTAAATTAAAAGATATCTTTTTATATTATCTGACCAGAGAATTATTGGAGTGGTTATTGGTTAATTTTCCAAAACTTAACGTTTATGTTGAGTCTGTGTTACAAAATGATGATAAATTTAACGCAAGTGAAATATATAAGGATTCGAAATGTATTGAGTCAAGGATCAAATATTGGACACCTGACTTCATTAAGGATCATGATCTATTATTTGATTTGGTTGTTACAATGGGTGGCGATGGTACTGTACTATTCGTGTCTTCTATTTTCCAGAAACATGTACCACCGGTGTTATCTTTCTCACTAGGTTCATTAGGCTTTCTGACCAATTTCAAGTTTGAGAATTTCAGAGATGATTTACCAAAGATATTAAACAACAAGATCAATAGCAATCTAAGGATGAGGTTGGAATGTAAAGTTTATAGAAGTAAAAAAAATATACACAATGGTGCTACTGTTCCAGTCACAATTGATCCAACTACAAATAAAAAAATTAACATTGTAGAGTTTGAGTCTGTCCACCATGTACTAAACGAAGTAACATTTGATCGTGGTGCAAGTCCCTTCATTACTAACTTAGAATTATTCTGTGATGATGCTTTCATGACTGTAGCACAAGGTGACGGTTTGATTATTGCAACACCGACAGGCTCGACAGCATACTCTCTGAGTGCTGGTGGCTCCCTTGTATGTCCAACTGTAAATGCTATTGCAGTGACACCAATTTGTCCACATACATTAAGTTTCAGGCCAATTATTTTGCCTGACAACATAACTCTAAAAATCAAAGTCTCTACAAATGCTAGAGGTTCTGCATGGGCTTCGTTTGATGGTAAAGCAAGAACTGAATTACAATTGGGTGATTATATTACTATAAAATGTTCTGAGTTTAGTTTCCCTACCGTGGACTCTACTAATGATGAGTTCATTAGAAACATTAGTAGAACATTGAATTGGAACGCTAGAGAAACCCAAAAATCATTCAGTAATCTATTATCAGCTAAGAATAAAGAAAAATTAAAGTACGAGATCCAAGACAGTCAGATCTCGTTGTTATCAGGATCATCTCCCAGTGAAGTAGATATCGAAGAAGACCACGACACCGTCCCTGATGTACCTCTCAATGAAATTAAATAAATATAAATAAATATAAATAAATATAATTGAATAGAATTGAATATAATAAATTAAGAATAATTAATAATGTTATTAAATAAGTAATAGATATGTATATACAGGGGAATAAATAAGATTATGATTAACAATTGTATAAATAAATAATTTTCGTAAAGCCGTTATCCTCTGATTTAAGAAGTAGCATCCTTCATGTAACTGATTAAGTCATCTCTATCCTTTTGTTTCTTTAGACCACCGAAAGCCATCTTGGTACCAGGAATATATTTCTTTGGATTAGTTAAGTAATCAGACATCTTTTGTTCATCCCATAAGACGTGCTTCTTAATGTTAGCATCAGTGTAAGAGAAACCTTCAACTTGACCAGAGTAACGGCCAAAGATACCATTTAAGTTTGGACCAACCTTGTTTGGACCACCCTTTTCAACAGTGTGACATTGTAGACATCTAGTCTTGAATAGAGTAGCACCCTTCTTAGCACTACCAGCTTTGTATGTAGAATCACCAGCCATTTTTTAGAATATTATCAGATTTTTTTGTTTTGTGTATTACAGAATTGTAAAATGACACTTAATTTAAACATTCCATCATCTATAACTATCTCTAAATTCCAACTTTTACCAACTTATATACTTTTCGCATTGGATTGGGCCCTGAGAATTTCGGTGTTGTCGGCGATTAGCACGCGCAGAATTTCACTATGTAATACGCTGTTTATTTGAGATATCGGTTCGTGGGGAAGTATCGATGTTACCTTTCGAGAGTAGCACAGTGACACTTTAGCTAATTATTCCTTCGATTGGTATTATATTTGCTCATTGTTTACCAAATCTGTTTGTCTTGGTTGTGAAGAGGTTTTGATTGAATCCCACTTCAGCCTTGAAGGGGCTTTGATCTGCAATCATTGTATTCGGAGCCAGTCCCGTGTATCAAATAATCATAGAAGTCTTTTTGTATTTAATATTAATATGGCATTGCTAATGATATATATATGTTCTTTATATTGGTATATATGTGTGTGAATTAATTCTTGTTTGGATCGAATTCGGCTGGTATTTCCTTGGCTAAATCAGCAGCGCCAGAAAGAGCACCATCATCAGGGTTGGTTTCGACCATGTCACTACCGTCCCCGTTGTCGGACCAATCGACGGCAATCTTACTATGGGAACCTGAGGATAAGTCAATGTTTAATAAGATGGAGTTTCTTTCAGCTTCCCATTCTTCACGAACATCTTCGAAACCAGATTCCCATATCTTATCGTAGAATTCTCTAATTCTTGCTTCTTCAACCTTACGTTTTTCTTCTTCAGCCATCCAAGCCATATGCTTTAAATCTTCAGTGGATGGCTCGTAGATATGCCAAATAACATAATGTGGTAAACCTACAACGTTATAGTTCATAGCACGAGATAATTTACCAAAAGCTTCAGTTTCTGCATGCTTTTGGAATGAAAATGCTGGGAAATGGGAACCCGCACGGAAGACCTTGGCTTTAGATAAGATGGAAACACCACCAATACCGTCTAATTCCATTTCTTCTTCTGGATCACCACTTGGATCTCTCATATATGCTAAATGGGGTCTCCAAGTCGCGTACTCTGGGTAACCTTCAACGATAACTGCGTCTTCGTCTAAAGTATTAGCTAATTGAATACCACCCTCGGATTCTTTCCATGAATTTAAATCGTATGGTTGAATGTTACCTAACCAATCAGGTAACGGTCTCCAAACGTTAGGGACAATAACGTCTTTATCGTGATGCATTAAATCTTCCATAATAGTGTTTGGAATGGTCTCCACATCGACATCTCTCCAGTAGACCCACGAGTGGTATGGTTTTATAGCAACAGAGCCTAACCAGTTTCTAGCTCTAGCCATTAACTTTCTTCTTGGACCTTGAGCAGCAAAACCATGTCTATCTGAGAAAGATTGACCAATAATTTGACCGAAATCCTTTTCAAAGATTTCAATGTTACCAAATCTCTTGGATTTATCTTGTTGGGATTGTGCATTTTGTAAGTTGGATAATAGAACACCCATAGTGTCATCGGAGGAATCACTAACTAAGAATGATAGATCAATTAAGGTATGTGGATATGTCATAGTGTTTAAATGATCAAAGAACATTGGTAAATGTTCTGCCGCATCTCTTAATGGAACACAGAATAGGATTCTATCACCTTGCTGCCAACCATTCTTATTACCTTGATAGTTTCGTAAATCGTAAAACTCAACGTTTGGTACAGTTTTAAAGTTTGGCACGTACGGTTTAAAGAATGATTGTGTGAAGTTTAATGACGTAGGTAAGATGAACCTCAGCAGCAGTATTACTGTCACTATGGTACCTATTATGCTAATATATGATGAATTCAGCCACTTTCTATTATTTGCAGGCTTCATGACTTCCAATATATTCAATATAAATGAAATGTGTATGTTTTGGTTGTATCAAAAATAGAATCTATTTTTGTAGAATTGGTCGGTTAATTAAAGAATCTGATCTAATATATGTTAATAGAATCAAAAAAATCTCAACAGCTTATAGCAATAATAGCAGGGGTATACTCAATTGCCTCTATATCTAAAGGCGTAAACACTATATATATGCTTCTTTAACACTTATTCTATCAATGTACACTCAATCCCCTCTATATATACAAACTATCTCTATTTTTTTTAAAAATATTTTTCACTAGAAAAATTTATATGTTGGAAGAATCATAGTATAAACAATCAAAAAATTGTTTATCTAATTGTTACGGGTAATCAAAAAGAATATTATATGAAACAATTAGAAAATTTTCCCCTAGAGATCGTGTTGTACGTAAATGTTCGAGGATTTTTATTTTTCAAAAAAGTTTAAGTCATGTGATTTCTTTTTTTGTGTGGTGTATATCATATTTTACGGGCAAAATTTCCTATTTTTTTAGGGACACACGATTGCTACCCAATTTGGCCGGTGTGTGGGTGATTACGTGGCTAAAAAGGAAAATGGACACTCCCAGAGTGGAAAATGACTTTCTGCAGGCAAGTTGGGTTTTTATAGGTTCCTGCTGGCAGGCACGCTCTACCTTTTTCTTATTGCGGGTATTTCTGTGGGAAAAAGTTTTGTCAATGTAGAGAATTCTTCAATGGACGACGTACAAAGTAGCGAGTCTAGCTCGAGAGCAGTTGAGTGGACGAAGAATATGTGAAATTGGAGGGGGCTTCATCGAGAGAGAACGCAAAAATTTTAATGATTTAAGCAGAGTACTTTTTCTCTCTCTTTTATTCCTCTAATTGATATTGGTATAATACGTTTTTATTCGTTAAAAGTTCTTTTCCTAGTAGATTAGTACCATACACATATATATTAACAAACCAATTAACACAATGGCTGAAGAAGAACACACTTTCGAAGTTGCCGATGCCGGTTCCTCCGCTACCTACCCAATGCAATGTTCTGCTTTAAGAAAGAGTGGTTTCGTTGTCATCAAGGGCAGACCATGTAAGATTGTTGACATGTCTACCTCCAAGACCGGTAAGCATGGTCATGCTAAAGTCCATTTAGTTGCTTTAGATATCTTCACTTCCAAGAAGTTAGAAGATTTATCTCCATCTACCCATAACATGGAAGTTCCATTCGTCAAGAGAACCGAATACCAATTATTAGATATCGATGATGGTTACTTATCCTTAATGAACAGTGAAGGTGAAACCAAGGATGACATCAAGCACCCAGATGGTGACTTAGGTTCCACCATGCAAGATGCTTTCGATGAAGGTAGAGACATTAACGTCACTATCATCTCCGCTATGGGTGAAGAAGCTGCCATCTCTTTCAAGGATGCTCCATTAGGTAATTAGGAAATATTAATAAAAAACATTCTTTTATTAATACTTCTACTTTAAACTGCATTCTTTATTTAAAAACTATCAGATAATTAAACGAGAATTTAAGGAAACAAGTTGATTCTATATATTTATTTAAATCATTTTATTCTATAATGAACGTTTATTTATTGTGTACTTTTAATAGCATATCGCAAGAGCAAACTAAATGCTGAACAATCATCTTTTTAATTATATTATTTAATATGTAAATCCTCTTAAGAGCTCATCTTGTAATTTTGCCACTCTCTAACAATGGGCGACAACTTGCATGCAATTGTTGACATGACAACCATTCCATTTTTATTTGACGGTTTTCTTGATTCCGAAAAATATGAAAATTAGGATTCTGAAAAATTTATTAGGGTTGTATAAACATGACTATATAATATTATTGTTAAATCTTTTCTGATACTCCAACATAACTCTATCGAATTTCTGTTTATCTAAGTTGTCCCATTTTAGTACTCTTAGACCACCATCAACGGTACTGATAGATATATCATCGCTTAATAGGTTTTGTAACTTTAACAGAATCTCCTCAGCTTCGTCTGGGCCAATTGGATTATTACTGTCTTGTAAACTATCCACAGTAAGAGCTCGTAGATATGTCATTGTATAAGGTTGATTCCATGCTAGAGAACTTATAATATTGAAAACTTGTTTCATCTTAATAGTTAAGAATTGATCATATTTCTGTTGTCTATCAGATAACAATATGGCAGATCTTCTTTCTTTTTCTTTTAATCTGTCCAATAGATCAGATTGAGTACCATCTTTTTTCTGTACAGGAGCAGATGGATCTAGGTTATTGGAAAGGTATCTTGATTGTAACTGTTGAGCCCGTTGAGTATTCTGACTATTGTTTAGAGTCATTCTATGAGCACCCATTTGTGTGGCATTGGTCTCAACAGAATCACTACCGCGACGTTTATTTATCTTAAATGGAGGAACATCCTTCGGAATTATATGTCTGTTGGTATTTTGTAAGTACCAATTTTCGGCATGTTCATAAAAATCCAATTTTCTAGAATGATCTGTTAGGGAACGTAATATATCTCTCTTTGGTAATTGAATAGAAAGCTCACGACTAGAGTCTGATTCAACCAAGTAACATTCCGGCCAGATTGATAACATCCTTAGAAAATCATCCTGTGTGATTTTCTTCTTCATCATGTTTGTCATTTGTGGTAATACAGATTCTAATCTCGGCGCTACGTTTGTACCCCTAGAGATGGAGTATAAAGAGAGTACTGTCTCCGATATTGTGAACAATTGTTTATAAAATTTAATCCTGTCCTGCAGTTGTTGTTGTGATAACTCTTTAATATAGAATTGTTCTGCTACTTTTGGGAATTCTCTAATTTGATCCTGTAATAATGCATTAGCCGCCGTCATCCCGTTATCTAAAACTGTATCCAATTGTGGTAAAATAGTTAACTCAACTATATTTTCATTGGTATCTACTTTCAATGGTGATGTGGAATGCATACCATTCGATAGTTTCGCTAGGAATTCACCAGTATGAAATATTAGACAATCCTCAGGTTCTTCAATTGAATTCCAAACATTGTCATCTGCAGCACTAGACATGGATTTGTATTTAATACCACGACCACTAGGAAACACTGATAATATACCAGTATTACCATGTGTAACAAATTCCTTTGCGAATAAATACTCAAATGATACACCGTTAGGTAAAACATTCTCACTTACGTTCTCATTGAAATAATGCATTAATTTAGTTGCATATTGTGAGTCTATTGTCATCACAGATTCATTCGGTATTATACTCTTTATACATAACTTTGCAAAGAACATTGCAACTTTAAATAACCTAGAGTAAACTTTCCTTAGCGGTTGATTATTACAAGGTCTATTGAATTGCAAAGAGTCACCTGTACTTTCAATGTATTGTTCCATATAGATACCGTCCACAATAGATAAGGTACCTGTAAAATTTGCATCAAACCCTTGTTCTAGATCCGGCACAGTGCATTGCACATCCTGCATTAACGAATCAAGTACCTGCTTATTCGCATAGTTTTTTAATGCAAAAGTGTCATAATTTAACAAGATTGACTTCACAACCGGTAACAGTTGCTCTTCATCAGATATAACATCCAAATCGATCACAGGTAACACACTCTTACGTCTAGTACTCATCGCTGATCATCCTCTCTACTGAATAATATTCCCACATATACCTTAGATCATCGAGCCATTTGCTATTTTTCACTATAAAGAAAACACTAGACTTATCCAGAACAAAATATCACCGTAAATAGCGAGATTAATTTTTCTTCTATGAGATTCCATGGATTTTCCAGGCTTTTAAGAGCCGTTAGCGGGTGGGTAACCCAGAAAACTGCCAGCGATAATTGAAAGACGACGAACGCATGAGGGAGGAAATTTGTATGACCAATGGAAAGCAACGGTGGTATAAATAACAGGAGGGAATCCGGTAAATTGCATAGGGTTGCGAAACGTGGTGTTTAATGTATTCTTAGTCAGACACTCTTTCACATTTAAGTCAGATCTTTTTATATCCTTCTTTTACTTGAATTATTATCATTTAAGAATTAAGTTAAACAAAAGAGCCAAGAAAGCATAAGGATATACTATAATTTAGCTTTCCTTTATTTTTTGACCCTTAGATTCCTGTACAAATTCACTTAGTTATAACCCACTAAGTTACTTCATTGTTAATACACATTTATCTTACAGCATATACTATACACATACAGATAAATTCAAGATGCTAGCTGCCAAGAATGTTATGCGTAAGGCCAACTTACAAGCCACTACTCGTGTTGCTGCCCGTTTCCAATCCACCAAGGTACAAGGTACCGTTATTGGTATCGATTTAGGTACTACTAACTCTGCCGTTGCTATCATGGAAGGTAAAGTTCCAAAGATTATCGAAAATGCCGAAGGTTCTAGAACTACTCCTTCTGTTGTTGCTTTCACCAAGGAAGGTGAACGTTTAGTCGGTATCCCAGCTAAACGTCAAGCTGTTGTCAACCCAGAAAACACTTTATTTGCTACCAAGCGTTTAATTGGTCGTCGTTTCGAAGATATTGAAGTCCAAAGAGATATCAAGCAAGTTCCTTACAAGATCGTCAAGCACTCCAATGGTGACGCTTGGGTCGAAGCTAGAGGTCAAACTTATTCCCCAGCTCAAATCGGTGGTTTCGTCTTAAACAAGATGAAGGAAACTGCTGAAGCTTACTTAGGTAAGGCTGCTAAGAACGCTGTCGTTACCGTTCCAGCTTATTTCAACGATTCTCAAAGACAAGCTACCAAGGATGCTGGTCAAATTGTTGGTTTAAACGTTTTACGTGTTGTTAACGAACCAACTGCCGCTGCTTTAGCTTATGGTTTAGAAAAGTCTGAATCCAAGGTTGTCGCTGTCTTCGATTTAGGTGGTGGTACTTTCGATATCTCCATCTTAGATATTGACAACGGTGTCTTCGAAGTTAAATCTACCAATGGTGACACCCATTTAGGTGGTGAAGATTTCGATATCACCTTATTAAGAGAAATTGTCTCTCGTTTCAAGACCGAAACTGGTATCGATTTAGAAAATGACCGTATGGCCATTCAAAGAATCAGAGAAGCCGCTGAAAAGGCCAAGATTGAATTGTCTTCTACTGTCTCTACCGACATTAACTTACCATTTATCACTGCCGATAGTTCCGGTCCAAAACATATCAACATGAAGTTCTCTAGAGCTCAATTCGAAACTTTAACTGAACCATTAATCAAGAGATGTGTCGACCCAGTCAAGAAGGCCTTAAAGGACGCTAACATGTCCACTTCTGACATTTCCGAAGTCTTATTAGTCGGTGGTATGTCTAGAATGCCAAAGGTTGTCGAAACCGTTAAGTCATTATTTAACAAGGAACCATCAAAGGCTGTTAACCCAGATGAAGCCGTTGCCATTGGTGCCGCTATTCAAGGTGCTGTCTTATCCGGTGAAGTTACCGATGTCTTATTATTAGATGTTACTCCATTATCCTTAGGTATTGAAACCTTAGGTGGTGTCTTCACTAGATTAATCCCAAGAAACACTACCATTCCAACCAAGAAATCTCAAATCTTTTCCACTGCAGCCGCTGGTCAAACTTCTGTCGAAATCAGAGTCTTCCAAGGTGAAAGAGAATTAGTTAGAGACAACAAGTTGATTGGTAACTTTAACTTAGCTGGTATTCCACCTGCTCCAAAGGGTGTTCCACAAATCGAAGTCAGTTTCGACATCGATGCTGATGGTATCATCAACGTCTCCGCCAGAGACAAGGCCTCTAACAAGGATGCTTCCATTACTGTTGCTGGTTCTTCTGGTCTATCCGATTCTGAAATTGAAAAGATGGTTAACGATGCTGAAAAGTTCAAGTCTCAAGATGAAGCTAAGAAGCAATCTATCGAAAACTCCAACAAGGCTGATCAATTAGCTAACGACACTGAAAACTCATTAAAGGAATTCGAAGGTAAGGTTGACAAGATTGAAGCCCAAAAGGTTAAGGACCAAGTTGCCTCCCTAAAGGAATTAGTCGCCAGAGTTCAAGCCGGTGAAGAAGTTTCTGCCGAAGAATTAAAGACAAAGACTGACGATTTACAAAATGCTTCCATGAAATTATTCGAACAAATGTACAAGAACAGCAGCAGTGGTGATGCTAACCCAGAATCTGGTGATAAGAAATAAACGAATTAGAATCTAACTAGCTCTGTTCTTTTATTACCTCATTTTAGTCATTATCATTATTATTTAAGTTGTTTTGTATATCTTTTTAATTTATATATATCCTGTATTTAGCCTCAAACTTATAGTTATCTTTTAATAGGAACTCAATCAATCAATCATCTATTACAATAGAATATTGTAGTTTATTATCCTTAATTCCATTTATTTTAGTACTTGAGAATTAATTACCCGACTAACCACACTATGTTTTTTTAAAAATATAAGTACGTTTTAAGTCGTAATAAAGTTAACTATAACAGCATCTAGATGTATCCCTGGAGACATATTATAACAACAAATACGTTTTCATCATCAATATACATCTTCCCATATTACACAGGCCATGGAATTTAAAGTATCTCCATTAACCAAGATCATATCCCTATCCGGGTTTCTAGCACTAGGGTTTCTACTCGTTATCTTAAGTTGCGCCCTTTTCCACAACTTCTATCCACTATACGATATCTTAATCTTTTTACTAGCACCAATTCCAAATGCCATCTTTAGTGGATCCTCATACAATACAGCTGATTTCATGTCAGAATCCTCGAACAGCGGTAGCGATTTAGGACATTTCTTAACCGGTATGCTAGTTACTAGTGGTATATCACTACCTTTAGTTTTCTACCATTGCCAATTAATTGGTTCTTTAAGTTGTGTTATGAGTATGATGGGTGGTTTAATTATTTATTCTAGTGTGGTCATCTTTTCATGGTTCTTCCATGGCAGCTGGGATAATGAAGAAGACGCTTTATTTAGCTAATCATGAAACCAATTAAATCCTGCATTATACAGCAGTAAACATAGATACATATATATATATATATATTATTATTATTATACAAATTCAAAATCATCATAAAAGATACATAGCAATTTTTGATTGTGACTCTTCTAGATTCTAAACATAGTTTTATTTTAATGTTGCCATGCCTATAATTAAAAACAGTTTATATCGAAAGATTCACTTTACTATTTGATATAAGTTTACTAATCAAAGTAACTTTATTAATACCGCATTTATAGTCGACAGTATATAATGCCTTAAACCAGCCTAGCGTTTCCAATATTTAGGAAATCAATTGGTTTCAGGGTTGAAATTAATTTATGAATGGTTTAAGGACTTAATACAGCTTCCTAAGTGATTCATACTACATATATTACAGTATAAACATGAAGAAGAAGAATTTTAATCATATCTCGATCATTTAAACATATTGATAGTTAACAAAAGATTCACGAAAATAAATAAATTAGAAGGGCGTGTGGTCTAGTGGTATGATTCTCGCTTTGGGTTAGTAATAACACAAATATGCGAGAGGCCCGGGGTTCAATTCCCCGCTCGCCCCATTTATTTGTTTTTGATATATTAGGTTATGTACATAACCTAATATACTTTTTAGGTGTAAGTAGACTATATGTTGATGTCAGTTAACCCAGGTACTCTATCAATCTTGTGAATGTTTTCGTAATATTGGGTTTACTATGTAAATCAGGCGACGCGTATATGAATGTTTAATATTTAACGCGAAAGGAACAAGTTAAAATTTCAATTAATACGTGAAATATTATTTAGATTTAGTAGTAAATATTTCTAAATTTAAGATAATCAAGGCTGTTTCAAGTTTAAAAAGTTAACATTGTTGTCAAATAGTTAGTCTAAGTACGATATATCATGGACAAAGAAGAATTTACAAGTTTCATCTCGGACAAACTGTTTACTGAATCAAAACCTGTCATCTTTACTGACTTGGTCAATAAATTCAAATGTGGTCCAAATAAAGCTAAACAAATGATGTATCAATATTATAAAGAAACCAAAGATGTTAACTTTCAATGTATTATTGTAGCCTGTTATTCCAATGGCGCAATTAAGATTATTAATGATATTCAAAATATAGAGAATCAAAATTCAATGACCGATTGCTTTATTTATGCATTCAACACAACACAAGAATTCATGCCTGTAAATATTGCAATTGATCTATATAATGATTTACTGATTAAAAATCCTAATAAGATTAAGATCGATCACAGTAAGCCAGTAAGAGCACAGACCGTTGAAGCTAAGAGTTCAGCCAAATCACATACTATTGGCCAAGCTAGATCAAAAACTGTCCCTGTACAGACGGAAAAGGTTAAAGAAGAACCTGCTACGAAGAAGAAAGATATGGGTTTAAGATCAACTGCTCTATTAGCAAGAATGAGAAAGGAAAGAGAAGAGAAGGAAGCTGACAGACAAAATGAACTACGAAAGAGAAAAGATGAACAATTAGCACATAATACCAAAAACGATACCAAGAGAGCAGCTCAAATGCAAGAACTCAATAGCTTATTTGTAGATGAAACTGATGAAGAAGAGAAAAATGAGACTCCACTGGGTGAAAACTCTGATAATTTAAATAGCGAACCAGTAGCCATTAGTGAGCCATCTCCTAAAAAAGAACAACCAGAAGCAAAGAAGTCCGGATCCATCGCTCCTACTGAATTAGAAGAACTATTAGACACTACAGCTGAAGAATCACTGTTAGAACTTTCACAAAACCCAGCTAAGCCTGACCAATCAATGACAGAAACGATAATGGAAGAACCAGAAGAAGCTTCAATAAGTTATGTTGATGAAGATGGTTATATTGTCACAAAGAAACCAGAAAAAACAACTGAAATAACCAAGCCATCTCCAAAGAAGAGAGCAACAACTTCAAGTTTAATGAACTCATCAAGTAAAATGAAGAAAATGCCTGCCAAGAAGAAGCAAGGTTCGATTGAAAGTTTTTTCAAAAGAAAGTAATGCATATAACAGTGTTACAATTCATAGACTATTATATAAATAGCGCATAAGTAAGTATCAATGCATGCCTCATATGAAACAATATTTAACAATATTTAACAATATATAGGCGATGCTTTATTATTATTACCCGAATTCACAAAAAATAATTTTTCGTTAGTTGCAAAATGGAAAATGCAACAGGCGCATCAAGTCATCATCTTATAAGCAACTTACAACTTGACTAAGAATAATTATATTTATTTTGTCACATTATTCTTTATAATACATCTTATTCTCATTTGAAACCAAAAGCTAAAAGATATACCTAGTATTCTGCAGATTATAAGTCCTCCTTCATTCCTGAAATCATATCATTTCAAAAGACCTTTTTTTTGATAAATTTAGCTTAACCTACAAAACTACTATATTAAAACTACAATTGCAATGAGTGAATTATGCCCTGTTTATGCTCCATTCTTTGGTGCCATGGGTTGTGCTGCCGCCATCATCTTCACCTCTTTCGGTGCTGCTTACGGTACTGCTAAATCTGGTGTTGGTATTTGTGCCACCTCTATCTTAAGACCTGATTTATTATTCAAGAACATTGTTCCAGTCATTATGGCTGGTATTATTGCAATTTACGGTTTAGTTGTTTCTGTCTTAGTCTGTTACTCTCTAGAGCAAAAACAAGCTTTATACACCGGTTTCATCCAATTAGGTGCCGGTCTTTCCGTTGGTTTAAGTGGTTTAGCTGCTGGTTTTGCCATTGGTATTGTCGGTGATGCTGGTGTTAGAGGTTCCTCTCAACAACCAAGATTATTTGTCGGTATGATTTTAATTTTAATTTTCGCTGAAGTTTTAGGTTTATACGGTTTAATTGTTGCTTTATTATTAAACTCCAGAGCCACCCAAGACGTTATCTGTTAAACTCCTAGTTTTTAGAATCTAACACACACTTCTTTATATATATATATTATCTTATACAATACATAAATAATCTTTAAAACATTTTTGAATATAGCAAAATCATTATGATATAATATACTATTAAATAGTAATTATGTATTTTTACAAGAACATATATCAAAAAGTATATATATATGACATTATATGCATAGACTAACGTCTTTCGAATTTATTAATTATAGTTTTCAAAATATTCCAGTATCTTTGATTTAATCCTTCATCATACTTATACATTGGACCAAATTTCTCTAAGGCCTTAGTTCTTTCAAATCTTAAAATATCTTTACTTGTAATTAAACCCTTCAACAGGCCATCTTCTTCTACCATAATGGCTTTACAACCCATATGTCTAAATGTTCTAAATAACATTGCAGCAGTAACATTCGGTTTCACAGTAATTGGCTGAGTATTTATAATATCTCTAAAGCTAATCTCATATTCATCAACCATTTCGTCCGCACCTTTAGTGAAATGAACTACAGTTTTGGAGGCATCTGAACTGTTAATATCAGTTTCCATCAACCGATTGGATAAATGACGTCTTAAAACATAACCAACACATCTCATTTCAGAATCCACTTTATAACTATTGGTAATAATAGGGAACCCATTAACGATCTTATCTTTGGAGTTGTAAATCAAAGTTTCCAAATCTGAAAAGTACATTGTTTCGCTTAGCGTTATTAGGTCTGAACACATTATCTCACCAGCTGAATAATGATTCATAAAGTCATCTTGCTTATCTTCACCTTCAGACCCCAATAATGGGAATCCGTTGACTACAATCATTTGATCTGCGATACCACTAGTACCGGAAGAGGTCAGAATAGTTCTAGTGATAGCCACCACAATCATAGTTGGAATAATATAAATAAATGCACCAGTTAATTCTAGCATAATAACAACAACTGTTAAAGTTAAGTTAGTGATACCACTTAAAGCAGCAGCAGCACCTAAAAATGCATACGCACCAGGAGTAATCACACCAGAACCAGTAATAAAACGCTCAACAAACAGACTTACAGCACGTCCAAATGTAGCACCTACTGCCATTGACGGAACAAAAATACCAGCAGGTATATTAGCACCATATGATATAATTACTAAAAGGGATCTTATTATTGTCGCAAAGCATAGTGAAGAAAAGACAGTCAAAAATTGCATGAAGTTAGTGTTTTCATCTAGGTGGCATAATCTATGCGCAAACACGGAGCTATTATCGTTTTTAGTACACTCATGAAACAAAACACCCATGCTCTCTGTCATATCCAGCTTTAAGAATTCATTAAAGTAAGAAATCATTGCTGTGATAAAAGTTAAAATCAGAACTTCTTGGACTTGCCACTTCTTTAAGTACTCTTTACGAAAGTGAACATAATTGATATTCCACTTACTGACATATTTACCATAGATACCACCAAATACACCTAACAATATAAATACAGGAATTTCCATAACTTTCCAATTTTTGTCATATGTGACATTGAAAAGAATGATCTTACCATTTCTGAAAGGATCAATACACTTTAAGGTTGTTACAGCAATAAGCGCAACATAATAGGACTTCCAAAGAGTTGATGCATTGAAGTCTTTAGCAGAAGATATCTCCTCTAGACCAAAAAGGACACCACCGATTGGTGCACCAAAGGCTACTGCGACACCTGCTCCACTAGAAGCTGTTAAATATCCAAATTGAGATGAATAAGTTAACGAGCCCTTCACTAACCAGTTAGTGATAATAAAACCACAACACGTGGCATAGTGGACAGATGGCCCTTCCTTACCTACACTCAAACCTGCTGAAATAGCCAGTGGTAAGGAAACACTTTTAACTATTAAAGTTATTAAGTTTAAAAATTCTGATTTATATTCAAAACCAGATACCCAAACTTTAATCTCTGAGATACCAGAACCTGTAGCCATTGGAGCCACATATTTAACCAATAATGTACTGACTAGAGCAAATGATAAGGAGAAAAGTATATAGGTCAAGAACGGTAGAACTGTACCTGTTCTTTCAAGCCAGACACCTTGCTCTATACATTCTAACTCTTGTCTCTTTAGAAGCATTAGATTTCTCTTGGTTTCACCTTCTAATATAACATTAGCACAACAAAAGGATTTATTTAATATCCAATTTCTAGAACAATGGCCACTTTTCCAGTTCACTAAAGTCTCTGTAAAGATTTGAATGAAACCTGCAATACAACCAATTGTAATTGCAATACACGTTAAAGTCACGAATGTTTGACTTTTATCCCATACCTCGTTCTTGTAAACTTGATAAGTCGAATTTAAACGTTCACGTGAACTATTCAGACGAGAAATCAAACTGTCAGCTTCTGCTATCTTATCTATGGTTATAAATTGATTGAAAGATTGTGTTTCGGGTATAGTGGAATTTCTATTTAAGGGTTCTGTGTCCTCATTTACTTCATGTGAAAGTGGTAAATAATCAGATGTTATACCTTCCATCTTTAGTATTTTATTATTGTTTTATATATCTTGCAATCCTAAATTAAATTTACAATTGTCCTAAACGCAATGGATGTAAATACAGGGTTATTAATAAAATGATTAGATTTCAATTATTGAACTAAATTAGCTAATTTGAGTGAACAACTGCAAACAAAAGGAATTCTTCAACAGTTCTCAGTGCGTTATAATATCCTGTAAGTTCTAAAGCCTCAAAGTACTATAACTTTTGATGCCTATCACCCCACAAACAATATCAAATTATTCGGTTTATTTTCAGCACTATCTATTCTTTGGCTCCATTTTCAATATTTAAAAAATCACTGCAGTCCGTACAAAAATTGATTATTTAAATTCAGTGACACAATTGATCGACATATTGCAAGTTAAAAAGAAGATTACTGCTTTACTTGAACAGAACATCCAGAGGACCTTCGCCATATATTAATATCAAGTATTATTTTATGTAATGTATTAATAGAATCATCCTTAAACTGTGACTTCAGTGTGAAATATACAACGAATATCATTATATAACAACATCCAAGTAGTGCATGGTGGGAACGACACAACCCTGAGTGCATATTACCCTTAATCCACGATAAAATGATGGTATACTCGTGTCTTTAAACGAATTGAAGCTAAGATTACTACTGGATCAAACCCTCACTTTATCGTAAAATGTGATATACACATACATCGTTTCTTTTTTCTCTTTTGAAGCTCATCGCAAAAAATGAAAAATTTTCGAAATGAAAAATTATTTAATGCTATCCATCTCTTTATTCTTTCTTTGTAGTATTTAGTTCTTATTAATTTTAACTTCTTCTTAAAACACCATTCAAGCGAGCTCTTACTTATCCATTGCAAGGAACTTGAACTCTAAAACTTCGAATAACTACTAATTAAAACATGTCTACTCCAAACCCAAAAGCTTTCCCATTAGCTGATGCCGCTTTAACCCAACAAATCTTAGATGTTGTTCAACAAGCTACCAACTTAAGACAACTAAAGAAGGGTGCTAACGAAGCCACCAAGACTTTAAACCGTGGTATCTCTGAATTCATCATTATGGCCGCTGATTGTGAACCAATCGAAATTCTTTTACATTTACCATTATTATGTGAAGATAAGAACGTTCCATATGTTTTCGTCCCATCCAGAGCCGCTTTAGGTAGAGCTTGTGGTGTTTCTAGACCAGTTATTGCTGCTTCTATTACCACTAACGATGCCTCAGCTATCAAGAACCAAATCTACGCCGTCAAGGATAAGATTGAAACTTTATTAATCTAAGTATTCAAATTTGATGGTCCTCCTCTTACAGGGAAACTTTTTTGTACAATTAAATTTATATATTTAAATAGATGTAAATCATCGTTTTAAAAAATATTCAAAAACATTCAAATCATTATTCTATCTATCTTCTTTCTATGTATATTTAAGTTTGTCATGATTCAAAATCCTGTTGTCAATAAACCCCGTACTATCTTCTTCCTCATCACTGTCCTCGTTCTCTCCATCACTATCCCACTCAATATTTCCTATATAGTTTAATTGTTTTCTTAAACCTATTGACTTCGTTGTAGCTCGTAAAAACCCGTCAGTATCTCCCTCAACTGCACTAAGTACATAGTGCCCATTACATTTGGTAGTTAAGGTAAAGAGATCAATTAATTTTCCATTTTCACACTTCTTAGAGCTTGTAATACGCACGGAAGATGCATTAGTCACCTGTTTAGGAAGATAAAACTCTTGCAAATCATACTCTTCTTCATCTTTATTAGTAAAATATATCTTGATCTTCCTACCTCCACTACACATTAGAAAGTATTTCATACTTCCAGTTTCATTAATGGCAACTGTGTTTATGAATTTCTCATTCGATACATCTAGGATCACTGGATTCTCTCCTGAACATAAAATATGAGAGAGTTTAATTGCTCGAGATGAGTTCTTGTTATTTCCAGCACTAGGTGTACTTGTAATACTTAATTGACATTCTGAAAACCCCCTCAGAATATCCAATGAAATAATCTTCTGTATATTTACTTCTTGTAGCTTGATCTTTTTACTAGGTCTTTCCAATATATTGTCCATTCTTGGTGCATCATCAACAATAAACATCAGCGTTATATAACCAGTCATAGGTAACTTGTTAGACTCATAACCAATTGTAAAGATATTTTCCTTTACAGAATAATTCAATTTAAACAGCTGAATATATCCACCAGCAGCTAGGAAATAGTTCTCAAAATAATTCTTGACACTACTAATATTGCTGCCAGTATTAATACCACATTTAAACTCTAGAGATCCTTTGTCATCATCCAGTAAAAATAGTAGTAGATTATCTCCATTCTCAGCTTCTGCCAATTCATAACTTAATGACACAATTAAACATTGACCAAAGATTAGTTGTTTTGCAAAGGATATTTTTTGTGTAGGCAGATATGTCTCAGAAAAGTTAAAATTATTATATGATAGTGGAGCAATATCTGATATTGTCGTTTTTGGATATAACACTGAAGTTTCAATTTTCTGAATAATCTTCTTTAAATAAATATCATACACACACAACCCGTTTGATCCAAAAGAGTTACGTAATTTACCGTCCCTTCCTGCGATTGTAACATATGACCCAATAGCATATCTCGATGAGCTCGGAAGAAATATTAATTTATTAATCAAAACATCTGTGTTGGTTCTAGTAACTTTTCGTTGATTATTCAGCTTATCAAAATCAAAATCACATTTTACAATTCTGTTATTCGTTGTAACTATAAAAACATTGTTTTCTTTAGCAGATTTAACTATTTTACTAATATTAAAAGGAATATCAATTTGAACAGATTCATAATGGAACAGTCCACTATTACAGCATTTTAATAACACTAGATTTTCTTTCGAATATAGTATTACAATATCCTTTTCTGGAATCCCAATGATATTAACCATATGAAAGTCAACAGCCATTATGTCATATATTTGCAAATTATCTGCATCTACAACACATACTTTACCATGAACATCTGAAATAAAAATATATGATGTTGGCGTATTTTCAAAATAGTATATCGATGCTATTGAATCTAGTTCATGATCACATTTAAATTTTGCTATACGTTCACCATAGTTATATAATATTATCATTTCATTGTCAATGTAGTATATTGTTATATTCATACCATTTAATGCCTTTAGCGAAACTAGAATAATGGAATCAAGTCTAATATCATTAGAGATGTTTAAATTATACGTCTTTTCATATTCTGGAGAGAACCACTTTAATAATCCATTATGTGTCAAATAACAATATGTTTTTGATGTGTCATTCAAAATATCAACCACTTTAATGATAGAAATATCATTGATAATATCACCATTCATTGTCATATGTATGACCATATCTCCTACATTCGACACTTCTCCGTTATGAATTAATACCTCTCTGGATTCGTCATACCAAAATAACCCCTTGTCTAAAGTAGACCATATATTGGATAACTTGAAATCCAATATATATAAAAAATCAAAGGAGCAAAATTCATCTTTGTTAACATACTCTTGGTCAATGAAATATGTATTATTATTCGTAAACCCAGATCTAATGAATCTTTTAGAAAGAGAACCAATTATATAAGAAGCAATATATGTTTCTTCAATATATTGACAACTAGAATTTAAATCAAAATCAAGCCAGTTACCCAATACAAGTTTACCTGAATCTAGTTGTAATAGGTACTTCGTATTATTCAATAAAGAAAACCAATTCTGTCCTTTAGTTGTAATGGTACTTTCATATTCAGATTTAAAACATGATCTTTTCTTAATCTTAAATTCATTCCAATATATCAAATATTTATCATCATCTTCCAAAATCTTTTCCAGATTGATTTCGATTAACTGTAAGTCTTCTGTTATGAGGGAAAAATTTAATGACTTAGGATCGTCCACAAGGTAGATATTTCCAATTATCCCAAACTTAAAATTAGGGTTTCTTATTTCATATATGGAATGGATACCTTTTGTTACATAGGTACTGTCGACCACCGATTCACCGTTTATCACATTTTGAAATCCATTTGGTATTCCAAAGAAATAGGTATTCATTGGGCTAAAAACAAAGAAACCAATATTACTAACCGATTTCATCGCTAGTGAATCTCTTTGAAGAACGTAACCGGCTTCACTGTTAGAGGATACTATTTCTATCTGAGGTATTAGGACTTGCCATTTTTCTTTAGGCCTTTTAGAGCCTGGATTCTTCAAAAAGATTGCATGGAAGAAATACCTATTTGGATGAGTTTTCTCTGATAAAATTGCAATTGTTTGCATTTCTTCATTTGTGTATACATCATAGGAGGTTACGAAATCCATAGAAATAACTTTTGAGGTTAAAGTTTGAATGCATTTAGGATTATTTTCAGTGTGAATAAATTTCAGCTGAGACCCACTTACACGTAGATCGATTCTGTATACACAAGTTGGTAATAAATTAACATAAATAACTTTGAAAATATCATCAAACAGAAATTGAACCTTATGATCATACACAAACAACTTTATTCCCGAGAAAACTGAATCTATTATATCATATTCTAAGTTTCTAATTTCCAACATACCATTCTGGTAGAGCATGACTATATACTGTTTAGCACTCATCGGCTCGTAACACAATGTCGCACCGATGCAGTATCCATAAAGTCTAATTGATTTAAGTTCACTATAACTAAACTTATTCAAAATCCCACCATGTTTAATATACTCTGATTCAATGATTATTAGTTCATTGCTGTTGGCAATAAAACTGTTAACAATACCTTTTACTTTCACAATTTCATTAAGAATAAGATGTTGCTTCATCTGGAATTTTAAATATAACTCATCAATCTATTATATCAACCAAAGTGACCCAATGATGATTCACTAATATCTTATAGCGGTACTACTAGTAGTATAATGAATCTGAAGGTACCCCGTTCCTTAATTATATAATTGTAAGAAAATTTTCAAGACTGGCGATGCAGTGATCACTGTGCGGAGTTTTCTAAAGTAAATCACATTTTCTTTCGAACGACAAGTTTTTTGTGCAATTATAGTCTTAGAACTTTCACAAAGGGAATGTTTAATGTTCATTAAAGATCAATATTTGACAGCTTTTGGAATTCTAAGAGAACTAGAAAACAAGAGTATAAACACATTATACAATACTGTAGTTTAAAACATCATTGTAGTATCAGATTAATTTATAATGGCACTACTGTTTAGTAGGAGTAAAAAGAAAAAGGCTATTGAGGTGAAAGTTCTGTCAAAACCTGAGACTAATACACCAGAAAAAATAGTTAGTAAAGAGATACTAAAACAAAAAGACGAAATAAAATTTATTAAATGCACATGTTGCAGGACTACTGTGCCTATTTCTAAGGAATTAACGAAGTTTAAATGTGGAGTATGTCGTGTTACTAATGTATTAAATGTAATTAAACCATCAGAGAAAGATGAAGAGAAACACAAAGATCTAGTTTGTTCCCTATCACATTTAAAGTATATAGTTCAAGGCTGTTTTGAAAAGATTAAGACAACGAACCTAACAGAGAAGAATGATAAATATAATGCATTGGAACCTATTTGTCGTTATGTCAGCGATTGCTTTCACAATATCGATGTTCTGGAACGCTCTTTTATCTCTAATTCAAAAGATACATACTCAATAGTTGACAATGAGGAATTGTCGCAATTTTATGATACATTAATGAAATTATCCACAAGAAGACCTTTTTATAGGATGTTATGTGCATGTAACGATTTAATGAAAAAACCCGGAGATGCAACCGATAAGATACGATGGCTTCTAATTATATGGGAGAATCCATTTGTTAGACATTGTCTAATATCAAGGTTGAATAATAATTTTGACTCACCTCAGATTAGAGCAGTAGCATATGAATTAACCAAACGTTGCATATCATATTTATCCAATATATCAGGTACAGACAGATACAGAGATTATGTATTTCATTTGAAATACATGGATAACAAAATCTTCCTAGCACACTTAGAAAAGGTAAACCTTTATATTACTTACCAATTAACGAGGAGAATGTATCGTGAAGTAAGGAAAACCCTCCCGTTAAATAAAAAGAAGGGCCATAACACCAACATAAATGCTATAGAAGCAACACATATTGGAGACCTTAATATACAAGCTAATATAATAGAACCAAATAACGAAGTTGAGGAAGTTTCGCCTCAGTCTGAGCTCTTGAATGATGACTTGTGGGATCAAGATCCAGAATTTGTAAAAACGATAGAATTAGATAGGAAAGGAATATCCTTGCAACCTAACGGTTTTAAGTTCAAAGCTTCTCAATATGAAAATGATTGGCATATTAGGTCTGCTTGTAAACTAATGCGAATTTATAATTTGGCAAATAAAAAGAGAGGAGGTAATGGTATTGACCATTACGAGAATCATCGTTTAAACTCCAATAGATTTTATAATACAATGCTAGATTTTTTGGACAGTAAACAAGATTTTGATATTTGGAGGGGCCTCGATAATAACAGACGAATGTCACATTTACTAACAGAATGGAATCCTAACTCAAATGCTATAGATAAAAAGAGGTTCTCCTTCTGTAATTATCCTTTCTTATTATCATTAGGCGTCAAGATTTCTGTTATGGAATATGAAACTAGAAGAATAATGGAATACCAAGCAGAAAGAGCTTTCCTCACTTCTTTAGACAAAGGTAAGGTTGTTGAAGTATATTTTAAAATACGGGTTAGGAGAGATCAGATCATACACGATTCATTAACTTCGATAAAGCAACATCAAGGTGATCTTCTAAAATCTCTAAGAATTGAATTCGTAGACGAACCTGGTATCGACGCTGGTGGCTTGAGAAAAGAATGGTTTATGCTATTAACAAAATCGTTATTCAGCCCTTTAAATGGATTATTTGATTACATAGTCGAAAGTAGATTTTGCTGGTTTTCAATCAATCCAACACAAAGTGGTGAAACAAATGTGGGAACACAAGAAGAATACTATTATCTATTCGGTGTAGTAATCGCATTGGCAATATTTAATGGTAACATATTAGATCTGCACTTTCCTAAAGCATTTTTCAAAAAGATGTGCAATGAACCATTAAACTTTAACGATTATTTAGAGTTCTACCCAGAAACAGGCAGAAATTTAACAAAGATGTTACAGTATACAGGAGATGACTTTTCTGAAGTATTTAGTTTAACTTTTGAAACGTCATATACTGATGAAACCAATAAATATGAACCCAAATCAAATAGTGGGACGGACTCTAAAAGCCCAAATGATTCAAAAAACCCAAAGTCTAACATTGTAACAGTAGAACTTTGTTCCAACGGAGCTATGAAACCTGTAACCCTGGAGAATAAAAAAGAATTTATAAACGCTTGGGTAGATTTCTACCTGAGTAAATCGATTGCTCCTCAATTTGAAAGATTTATGGATGGTTTTAATAGAGTTTTTTCAAATTGTAACTCTATATCACTATTCAACTCAGAGGAACTTGAGAGGTTACTATGTGGTGATGAAGAGCAATCAAAATATGATTTCAAAATGCTTCGTTCAGTAACAAAGTACCAAGGTGGATTTGACGACAATACACCACAAATTTGCTGGTTTTGGGATATCATTGAAAGTTGGGATTACAAGTTACAAGGTAAATTGTTACAATTTATCACCAGTTCAAATAGGGTTCCAGCAACTGGTATCTCGACACTCCATTTTAGAATTACTAGACTCGGTGCTAAGAATAGTGAAGATCTACCGATAGCCCATACATGTTTCAATGAAATTTGCATGTGGGAATATAAATCCAAAGAAAAATTAGAACAAAAGTTGCGTTTAGCTGTGACTGAATCTGAAGGATTTGGGTTCCGATAATTATTGCGTGAACCCAATAATCATATCTATTTAATTTAATAATACATATATCTATAAATATATTTTAAATACAATTGCATATATTCGATTTGTTCATCCGTTACTTGTGTCTGAGATTATTGTTACATATTTCTGAATTCTTCTTTAAGTATCCAACCATTCTTTGTCTTATCAAAATTGGCAATTGACCTTAACAAAGCACGAACTTTAATAACATCTTCTCTATTCTGAAGATTAATATTAAGTGCTTGAATAACTGCTGCAGATGTTGAAAAATAGTTCGGTTTATGTTTCAAGTGTTCCATGATTTTAAAGAGGATATCACGACTTTTGTTTGTTTCGTTAGAGGGCTCATTTGATAAGTCCTTGGATTCTACTTGCTTACTTCTAATATTTTTTATGATATCATGAGAGCCCAGTATCGTTTTCCTCTTATCAAGTTTTCTCTTCCTTTTAATGGTCTTACCTGCTTGGCCAAATTTACCAGTCCATGTTGGTGTCCCTATTTCAAACTTTTTTGTCTTCATACGAGAGTCCCTTAGAGCACCAATAGCTTTGTTAGCAATTCTGTTGGCCTCATTACTTATTAATTTATTTGTGGCAGTTGAATTCATATGTGAATTCACTACTTGATCATGCGTCGAAACGTTGGCCAAATTACTTTCACCACCTAATAATCCTTCAATTAATCTATCGTCATCATTTTTTGAAGCCTCCTTCTTTTCTTTAGAATTAAAAAAACCTTCCAACTTAGATACACCTGTAATACTAGCCACTTGTTCAAAATCATCACCTCCAGTACTTTTTGAATTTTTTAACGCTTCTGTATGTTGTTCTACCTCATCTGCCAATTGTTCAGAAGCCAAACCATCATCACAGCCAAGTGAAAATAAATCCTGAAGCTCATTCATTTTGAAAAATCTCTTTTGCTTTGGATCAGTTAATATTTTATTTGTTAGAAATTGTTTAAAAATCTGTCTGTGGTATATTTTCTCTTCTATCGATCCAGATATCATTAATCTATAAATTGAAACTTCTCTCTTTTGACCTATCCTCCATGCTCTTTCACGAGCTTGTAAATCAGTCGAAGGATTCCAATCTGGGTCAAATATAATAATTCTATTGGCACCAGTTAGATTGACACCTAATCCACCAACCCTTGTAGTTAATAAAAACAGGTCATAGTCTTCGTTGTTAAATTGGTCCACCAAACTTTGTCTCTTTGAAATATTGGTTGTCCCATCCATTCGTAAATATTTAATATTTGCCATGTCTGGATCTTTATCAGCGAGAAACCTCTCCAATATATCTAACATCTGTCTTGACTGAGTAAACAATAGGGCCTTATGACCATCTTTTTTCCAAAGCAACAATAGTTGTTTAACAACTTGCATCTTACCGGATCTTTTAGGGTTACCATAATCTAAGTCATGCTCCATATGTTTCTTATCTACTATATCCGGATGGTTGCATATCTTACGAAGAATATCAATTCCGTAAAGGACGTGCCTTCTTCCCCCTTTGATTTGGGTCAACTCTTTAGAATTCAAAAACTCAAGATATTTATTTCTCTGGTACTGAGTTAGTTTACAAAATAAAACCATCTCTTTCTTCTGTGGTAGATCTTTTGCAACGTCACTTTTAACTCGACGTAGCAAGTAAGGGGAGATTAAATCTCTTAATGCTACTGCACATCTGTAACCAGTTTGGACTTGGATATTAGTTGCATTTGCATAACCACCTACATTGATTGGAATTACAAATTGTTGTTGAAATATGGGTAGAGTACCAAGCTTCCCAGGGAATATAAAATCAAATAAGGACCAAAGCTCATTTAGATTATTTTGAATTGGTGTGCCCGAAAGAATTATTCTGTTTGGGGTCTTTAGTTTCTTACATGTTAGTGAAATATCTGAATCTGGGTTTCTAATTTTATGACCTTCGTCAAGAACGGCATATGACCAATTTACATTCAAAAGTTTATCAGAATGAATTCTTAGACCAACATATGTCGTAATTAATATATGTCCGTCAGTGACCACCTTATCTATTAACTTGCTTACGTTTCTCGCACTTTCTATCGAACTTTTAGTTTTCTTTGGGTTTTGAAAATCATTATACGAAAAGTCATCGGGATTTGAAGTCATTAACATATCTTCAAACTCAGATTCATCCATTATTTTCTTATCTGACATACCAGAACCTATAGAATGTAGAATAACAGCACGAAATGGTGGCCACCAATGGTGTAATTCGTTGACCCATTGTCTCATAACTGTTGCAGGGCACACAATTAATACAGGTCCATTTAGTGATCCCGAATGATGTAAAGCCGCTAAAAATGCAATAACTTGAATAGTCTTACCAAGACCCATCTCATCACCAACAATACCACCAGTATTTTGTTGAAAAAGTTCGTATAACCATTGTACACATATTTTTTGATAGTTAAAAAGTAAAGAATATATCTCACCTGGAATTTTGAAAGTGTCGTTAAGTTTTGCATCCGGTATCTTAGGATGAGGTTTCCTCCATTCTGGTAAATCTGGGTGTTTATCTACTATCCGTTCACTGGATCTTTGCGCTATCCATTTTCGTAGTCTTTTTTGGTAGTAATACTCATCACCATCATCTTTTGCCTCACTCGGTTTCGTTTTTTGTTTTGGCATTCCCACTAAAGTGTATACATCATCATCTTCTTCAAGGTCATTTAATTCCTCTGCCAGGTCTTCGTCATTTTCCTGTTGATAATCACTATCATCGGAAGATGAGTTAGTCAAATTTTCAACCATTTGTTCGTTGGCCATTTCAAAATTATTTAGGGATACATTATCTTCATTCTTTACCACAGTTGGAATATGGGGTTCATTAAAACTATCTTGATCTTCATTGTCCATCACAAAGTGTGCCTTAGAACCAAATGCTGTAATCTGACCAATTCTAACTAGATGGTCTCTTTCAGACTCCCCTTCTCTCTTACCGGAATCATCCTCGGTGAAGTCATTTGAGGACTGGTCACCCTTCAAATCTTTCAGTCGGGCCTTTATGTCACTTAAATCATTTAAAACATCATGAATTTCATTCTCTTCAAACTTCTTAATTTCTTCCCTTAGTTTTGCTTTAATAGATATTCTATTTGTATTATTTAACCTACGTTGTAGGGATATGCGTTGTCCTTGTAGCTTTTCGAGAAGATTTCTTGTCCTTTCAAGTCTATTCTGCTCTTGTTCAATAGATTTCTGCTTGGTTAAAGATTCCACATCATTTGCGATTTTCTGTTCCAGACTTTGTTGTGAAACAATATTAACTAAGTCTAGACTATCCTGTAATTCATTTTCATTCATGTTAGTGCGTACGTTAGATGGTATTTATAACATTAAATAGCCGACAATGGTAACTCTTTATTGTTACTTTATGTCTAAATTCTTCCCTTCATTACATAGCCGAATATTTTTTTCAGCATCGCTTTCGTTATTTCATATATCATATTGACTAATACAATGATCACCAGATAAAAAATTGACCATGTTATGTACAACTGGCATTAATTGAGTCAGATGTTTCTCTTAAACTAATTTATACCAATACAGCATCTTAATTATAAATTTAAATCATAATTTAGTAAAGTATATATGATATTACTACAATTGGGTTGTCATGACAACAGACATGTTCCACAGGCCACTATAATTATGTAATAATAATAATAAAGTTACAGTTGGAAGTATTCATTTGAACAATGGATTATGTGGTCACATTGTACTTTTTTTAAACACAATAGGACAACGTAATAAATATAATCGTTAAATATAGTTACGTGTGTCAATGTCTTTGTTAACTTTCCTTAGAAACAGATGAGATGGAAATTCAACTTATTATTTTACTGTTTAATTAAAAAGTTTGTTAGGTAAATGAGGACCATGTGTTAACATTATATATATATATATATATATTCTACACTAGCATTGAATCAATTAACACATTCGTAATTTATTTTAACTATTTACAATTTAAAGACTGACATAGGAAATATCCTCATTCCTTCTGTTCACTATTTAATACCTCTAGTTTATGTATCTCTTCTCTAGCATTGAACTTACCATTGCACAAGTTTTCATATTGTTCATCGTATTTACCTGTTGATAGGGGAGCGTTACCTCTCATTCTTTTAGTCATATCTACCATACCTCTCTTACAGTCGAGAAATGCTTTCATTTGGGCTTTACACAATTCTGGTAAATCTTTGCTTAACTCTGGATCATCTATACATTTCTGAGGCTTGTTTCTTTGAATCATTACGCAAGGGGATCTCTGAAGACATATCGCAACAGCTCTTTTCTGATCTTTACAACTAGCACCCATTTTTAATACTTTCTTTTATCTAACGTTTTAAATTGAGTTATATCTAGATATGAATATTAATATATATATATGAAATAGGATATATCTTCTCTTTTGTATCTCAGTTTCCCGATATATTCATAAAATATTGTAAATCTCTATTGAATTTTACGGGCCTTACAAACCTTAAAGTTTCGGAAAGTTCAAAATATATACTAGTATAAAATTAGAATATTAAAAGGAAGTAACATCTTAAACTAGGAATAAACTACGTTGCATAGTATAAACAGAAACTATTTTCTATAAATTAAACTATATATATTATAAAGATGTCCCTGAATTTCCTTCCGGGTCGTCCTAATGATACACCACAAACCATGTGCCAGAATATATGGCAGAAACATACATTATTCTCATATTGTTCTGGTAATAACCTTATTATAATGTCCAAAGAATTTACCAGATTACAGACCATCTATCTAGTGACGGATTGTAATACAGTTGATATTAATCCATCAAATGGTTTTATCGCCGTTGGTTTTGGCGATAGAGTCAATATTTACAAGCCGATTCATCAAGTAATGAAAAATCCTAAATGGACACTCTGTTGTCAAATATTCCACGATTCCTCGCCAGTGAATACATTAAAATGGGGTTTAAATAACGAAATCATTGTAGGTTCGAACTTTCTTTCATTTTGGAAAATAAGGGACGATTTTGGTGAATATAATCCAGTTTTGCTTTGGAATAAAAGGCAGCCAAAACCAGTTTATTGTGTAACCATATCACAAGATTCTCAATTAATAGCCAGTTTTGGTAAATGTGATACAACAGTTAAATTATGGAAGAGAATTTCTATTAGTGGTGAGCAGGACATATTTAATTTGTCTCTCTTACCTCATCCAGATTACGTAACTGCAGTGCGATGGAAAACTTCGACGGTTGACCATAAATCGCAGATATTATACACATTATGTTCTGATAAAAAGCTAAGAGTGTGGTCTTGTTATGATCTAGAAAATGGACAGAAGACTGTTCAAAATTGGGGTTATATCCAATTGGCCAAAAGTGAAAGATTTTGTATCATTATCGATAATTGGTTACTAAATCGAACGTTACCCAAAGACGATCCTTTGTTTGAATATTATAACGACGTTTCGCCAGATTTAGCAATTACAATAACAAATGCTGGTGATTATACTATTCATGTAATGGAACATCTATCCAATGATCCACCAAAACCAATGACGAATAAAATTTTTCTACGAGGGAATATTCCAGCAAATATATTTGCTAGGGATCCAAACTTTTTATATTTTGCAGAAATCAAACCGTATGATGATAATTCCTCGAAGGTTTCTTTAATATTTCACTGTCTAAGAGGCATAATTAGGCATTCTACTGTAGATATTCCAAATTTATTAACTGAACAAAGTGATATGAAGGATATTTTCAAGCTTGAACATATATTTACCGGTCACAACAAATCGATTCAAAAAGTCATCAGAAGTAGTGATGGTGAATCAATTGTATCACTTTCAAGGTTTAAAGAAAATTGTATATGGACTCCAAAAGAGATTTCAAAAGGTGGTGTTTCATTGTTTTTGAAGAATATTATATCAACAGAGGCTCCTGTAAAATTATCAGTATTACATGATAAAGGTAATCTATTTATCTGTCTACTAGAAAATTATAAGATGCAAGCTTGGTATTGTCCTAATAATGAAAATAAAAATGAGAAAAGTGCTGAGTTAAAAGTAGAATACCAATTCGTTGAACTCAATAATGATACCACACCACTATTAATGTTAAACACACCAGAAAAGTCGCATAATCATGATAGACATTTCATTGCTATTGTTTATTCGGATGGTTCTATAAGGGCGTTTGAAGTTTCATTATCAAGAGGTATTACAGAAGTTGAGTCCAATAAATTACATCTAAATGATAGAAGCAAAATTTATAGGGTATCCACAATTGACCCTGTTCATACCTCATACAACAGTCATAGACCATTAATATCGCTTGCTACAAAAGAAGGTGTTGTTAGTGATTACAGAGCAATTGTGGATGGTGACAATAAAAAAATTGCATGGCATAAGGCACATGAAACTATTACTGGTGTGATCGACCCTTTATATTTAAGGGGTTCATCTACTGGTAAGTTATGTATTGCTGACTCTACTGGTAAGGTTGCTTCCTTTTGGGATGTGAACAGAAATGTACTTGAATATGAAGAAACATTCGATGATGTAATAGAAGATATCGATTGGACAAGTACAGAGTTGGGGCAAAGTATTGTTTCAATTGGATTCTCAGGTTATGCACTACTTTACACTCAGTTGAGATATGATTATACAAATAATTCACCAAGTTACCTACCGATCGAAAAGATTGACATTACTGCGCATACGTCCCATAATATTGGTGATTCTATTTGGTTAAAGAATGGTATATTCGTTGTTGCCTCAGGTAATCAACTATATATTAAAGATAAATCCTTGGATTTGGATGATCCATTTACTCATAATTCTATTGGCTCTAGAAGAATTCTTTCTAATGATATCCTTCATTTAAGCAGTGTATTAAACGGTCCTTTACCAGTTTATCACCCACAATTTTTAGTCCAAGCACTATATGCATGTAAATTGCAATTAGTTAAAGAACTTTTATTGAGATTATTTTTAAAATTGAGAGAAATCGATTTGAAATCTAAGGATATTGCTTTTAGTTTACCATCTGATTTGGGAATTGAAGCCGAGAAGTTCTATATCAATCGTGATAAGGATTACCCAGTTACTGAGTTTCCAGATCCATATCCAACATTTAATAAAACAGTTGCAATTGGCCTTTCTGAGCAATTAACTAAAATGGTATTACCTTATTTAACACGTCATCAACAGGTCACGTTGATAACTGTTATTGAAGCTGTCGAAGAAATTATTACTAATGAAACTATCGTCGACTTTAATGGTATTAGATTTTTACTTGGTGTAAAGTTATATTTGTCACATAAGTCATTGCAAAAACACTTGTTGATGAGAGATGTTTCATGGGCTTTGCATTCTGATAATAAAAGACTGTTGTTATCAATATATAACTCACAAATATTATCCTGGAATAGAGCATGTGAGTATAAAATAGCCTTTTGGATTAAACAAGATGATTTGATAAAGAAATTTGAGGAAATTGCAAAATATGAATTTAGTAAAAATAATACAAAGGATCCATCACAATGCTCTGTCTTCTACTTAGCATTAAAGAAGAAACAAATTTTGTTAAGTCTATGGAAAATAAGTCATGGTCACCCAGAACAACAGAAGATGTTGAAGTTCCTAGCTAATGATTTCACAGAGCCAAGATGGAAAACTGCCGCTTTGAAGAATGCATTTGTTTTATTAAGTAAGCATCGTTATATGGATGCTGCAACTTTTTTCTTACTTGCAGGTGCACTAAAGGACTGTGCAAATGTGTTGTACAAGCAATTAGATGATCTAGATTTGGCCATTGGTGTTTGTAGAATCTATGAAGGTGATAATGGTCCTATTTTAGGTGATTTCTTAACTGGTCAATTACTTCCAAATGCTATTAAGGATAACGATAGATGGATGACAAGTTTCATCTATTGGAAGTTAAGAAAACAGGATATTGCTATCAAGGCTCTGGTTACTGCACCAATTAATTTAGAGCAAAATTGTAAATTGGTTAAGGATGCAAATCTTGTTAACAGATCATTCTTAGTGGAGGATCCCGCCTTATTATATCTTTATGCTCATCTAAGGGAAAGAAATATCAATTATTTTATTGCATCCTTAGAGATGGGTAATAATAATGAGTATCACTTAATTTTAAGAATCGTGGATATCCTATGCCGTATGGGTTGTAATTATTTAACCGTTTCTTTGGTTAAGAATTGGAAATTTATTGAAGCTCCAAAATATATTAAAAATCAAGTCGCCAACACTGCTCCAAGAAGAATGAGTATTGGTGCTATGGACCTTCCATCAATAGATACGATTAAAACAGAGCCAACCAATACCGAGAAGGTTCGCCCAAATTTGTTTGATATGTTTGATTCCCATGAAAATAAGGAAAAGAGAAGTAATACAAGCAATGAAGATACAACTGCTGCCTCTAGTGGTGCGGTTAAAAATATACTAGATTCGTTTAATTTTGACGATGGTACTAGTCCTGCTCCTGTGTCTAAGTCAAAGAGTCTTTTAGATGATGTTGGAATATCAAGTAACGGTTCTGTAGTCTCGAATGCTACCACACCAAATGTATTAGATAGTTTTGGGATACCCGATACTGCATCGAATACAACAAAACAAAAAGTTGGGTCAAACCTATTGGATAATTTCGGTATGCCAGAACCAGCGCCGCTTACTACAAAACCAATGCCAACACCAGCACCAACCCCAAGTAAACCTAAAAATATACTAGATGACTTTATGTAAATGCATGTTTTTCTCTATAAAATAGATAGATTATCTGTAAATATTACATAAATTAATATTCAGTTAAATTAAGTAAAAAACTTAGCTATATTCTTCCTTGTCTTTTCTTTCTTTTGTTCGATTTGAGATTCAATGGACTCGATTTTTTGATCGATTACTTTATCATTGGGATTATTCTCCTTACATAACTTATAGTTTTCTAGGGCATCCTCTAATGCTTTCTTAATAGCATAAGCATTACCTCTTCTGTAATACGCTTTTGCTTTATCTAAGTCGGTGATAGTTGGCATTTCTAGGGCGTAAGTTGAGTAATTTATAGTTTCATCATAATTCTTTAGATTGTAAGACATTAGAGATAAGTTTAAGTATAATTTAATTTTCAAGTTAGTGAAATTAATATTATTTTCTTTATCAACATCTAACTCAGGAATGAACTCATTAACGTAGTTTAAAGATTTTTTATATTTAAAGAAAGCATCCTGGTAGTTTTTTTGTTTGAATAGTAATGAACCGGAGTCCTTGATGATATTAGAAGCTTTAAAAGCCTTTGAGAAATCTTCAGGGTCGATATTAGTGTCATCACCCGGGTATTCTTCGTAAATATCACCACCGATGTTGTTGTTACAAGCGTTGAATAAAGGTAGGCCCATTTTTTCTTCCCAGACACCACAGTCTTGGATTCTGATACAGTCTTCAGGGAACCCGTCGGAGTCAGCCATTGAGTATTCAATAGTACGCACTACTGATTTACCGTGTAATACTTTACCAAATATGGAATGTTTGTTATTTAGATGTGGAGATGGGTATGTGACGATGAAGAATTGTGAACTGTTTGAGTTTGGTGAACCAATGTTTGCCATTGCTAAGTAGAAAGGTTCGGTGATTTCTCCTAAGTTTTCATCCTCGAATTCACCAAAACATGGTAATTCTTTAGTGGATTGTAGTTCTTCTTCGGTGGCATAGATTGAGCAACCACCTTTACCGATATTATCAGTCTTTGCAAATTCATTTGAGCCGTAGTAGATATCACCAGCTTGGATCATGAAGTTCTTGATAATTCTATGGAAGAAGTTATTCTTGTAAGTTAATTTTTGTAGTTTTCCATCGATTAAAGGTTTTGTTACTTCGCCAGTACATAGTTGTTTGAAGTTTAGAGAAGCTTTTGGAGCATTAGTATCGAATAATTTGAATACAATACGACCGATTTGTTTCTCGTTGATTTCGATGTCAAAGTAGCACAGAGACATTATGTGTTTTGTTTGTATTGTTCTATTTACAGTTTATATTGTATATATATATTGATTTGGTAATTAATTTTTTCAGTGCTGAAGGCGATATTGATGATCTTAGAAAGAGATCTTATCCTTCATGACCCTAAAGAAAGGTATAGCGTCTTTAACATTTTGCAAGCCGAATAAGTATGATATGAATCTTTCTAAACCAATACCAAACCCACCTCTTGGGAATGAACCTAATCTTCTTAATTCGACGTACCAGTCTAAATCAGTAGATCCATCACCGATTGCCTCAGTTAGTAAATCGATATTATCTTCACGAACAGAGCCACCTGTGACTTCACCCATTCCACCTGGGAATATTAAGTCGAAACACTCTACGACGTTGTTGTTTTGAGTGTTACGTTTCATGTAGAATGGTTTGATATCCTTTGGGTACTGAGTAATTAGTACGTAACCACCTAAACCGTCGCCGTTATCGAAATGAGTCTCCGCTAGGAACTTTTCATGCTCTGACGCTAGAGGTTCGCCCCAAGTTGGAGGGTTAGGGTGTTCCTGTTTTAAGACATCAACTGCGTTGGTGTATGTCATCTGATGCCATTGTGTCGGGTCAGCTAGATGCTTCCAACGTTGTTGGATCTGTGTTGCTGACAGTGTATTCTGTGGTAGATACAGATCGTTTGGCAAGTAGTTTGCGATGTTTTCCGTGGCGATCAATGAATCTGCAAGGTTCATGAATAAGTTCTGGGTAGTTTGTAGTAAATTTTGTAAGTTTGTAATGTTTGTAGATTCTAGTTCTAGCATCCAGAACTCTGCGAGGTGTCTTCCTGTATCGCTCATTTCTGCTCTAAAACATGGAGTAATAGTGAAAACATTTTTCAAGTTTTGAGCTAGAATCTCCAGATGTAATTGAGTTGAAACAGTCAAGTTCCAATCCTTTGGTTTTGTCTTGAAAGTTTCATTGTTCCCCTCTGTATCGTTTGTTGTTAGTAAAGGTGGGTTACACATGATGAAATCCTGAGCAATCAGGATCGAAATCAGTTGCGATTGCACTAGCGACCTGAACCTAACCACTGAAGCCATATAGTTTGTCTTGTATTTCAACAGAGGAATGGAACGTAATAATGGCACAGTTAGTTTCTGTTTCGATTGCAGTGGGTATTGTTCCGGTACGTCCCCTAACAGTGTAATAGAGGAATGTTGTTGTTGAGTGAGTTCAAAAGGCTGAGATCTATTGGGGGTAAGTGCTAGTTTCCAGTCTACTAAGTTGATAGATTGTCCCATGCGTAGTTTCAACAGTGTTGATTTGAGAGCCAATTTCAACGGTGTTGTTGAGGTACCATCTAGTAAATCTATGAATGTTATGTTCTTGAGTTGTTTTATGGATTGTATATAGCCGTTAATCTCAGGTACAGTTGCACCATCGTTGATAGTTTTACGAGATACGTTGATGAATAGCTGGTTAATAGATGGAACTGAAGATAATGGGTGATAAGCCCTTTGTAATGGACGAAACATCGCTGGTCGTTTGATAAATATAGAAGGAATATAAAATTCGGTTGTATGTTTTTTTTAATAAATCAATGTATAGATTAATAATTAAATATTGAGATATAAAACACTTATATAGTAGTATAAAATGGTTTCAGAGGGAATAGCTGGAATTATTCACACACAATAATATATACAGCATTTCCTCTAAAAACCAAATTAAAATATAACAAAAAAGATATAAAATAGAAGAAAAGTATCAATCAATATAAACAAACGAGCTGCACAGTAAACGTTATAGCATTTGGGGGGGGGTATAATAAATTTTAATATATTAATTTCTTCGCACACATGGAATCTTGATAATTAAAATTAAGAAGATATAGTTAATAAAATAAAAAAGAAGTTTGGAGGGATTCACACATCACACACAACACGCATTAGTTGAAAATTTAAAAGTATTATTTTTTAGTTATTTGACAAAAAAGGGGAAAGATTTATTAAAATCTTTGTAAACCTCTTTGTCTTTCTTGCCATTTTCTGTAAATAATGGTAGAAATAATGGCGATACAAGCTAAACCGACTAGGATAAAGACTAAAATAACACCACCTGGTAAAGTACTAGTAGTTAAAGTCATATTTGTGTGCTGTAGTAGAATTGATTGATATTCTTACTTATCTTTTCCATTTGTAACATTAAAAAAAACTATAATCCCATCCATATAGAACTTCCGTTTATTTATACCTGAAAAATTCTTCTCCATTTTCAAAAAAAAAATAATGAACAATTTAGATAATCAATGAGGGAATATTTATCCGAGTAAAGGTTGATGGGTTTAAACATTATTGATTAAAAAAACCGCACCATCCGCTGTTTACTGATTTGCCAAAATGGGTAAGGAACCAAAGAGTTTATCATTCATTCAATGTTGAAATTCACTCGTGAGGCCATCGAGCCATTGCACAATGTCGTCTAATAATTGGGCACCATCTGCGATAAGATCGTGTGATGGAATTGTGTTTGTAGTAGTAGATGTAGTAACAACGTCGCAAGTTAATGCTGTTGTTGTTGTCGTTGTCAGGGTGTGCTTCATGGTGATTGGCATACGGTCTGGTGTTCTGTCTTTGTGAGAGAGACCTAGCATATCACATAGTAGTTCATAGACTGTGACATGAGGAATCACAGTTGTCTTGTCTTTGATTTCAGTGGTGTTGAAGAAGGGACCCATGCCGATGAAGAGGCCATTGTCGATGGAATTGAATTTCGTTGGGCTTAAAGCGTAACATGCGCGTGGTGTTACTAGGATATCACCCAGTTGTTTCAATGATGAGTAACCCTCGGATAGTTGTTGTTTAAGCACGATGGAAAGTGTCGCGTTGTGATGTAGTAACTTGTTGTAAATCTCGTTCTTATGCCCGTTTGATACGAATAATGACAGCATACCGTTATCTATACGTTGTGACTCTATTAATTCACTCTCAATTATGTTTGAGACATATAGCAGATGATCCGGGGCTGCTATGGACAGACCGTAATCGCTTACTATCACAATATTGCAAAAGGACTCAAGGTGTCTTCTACGTAACTCCATCACTAGCTCAGTTATGGTTCTATCTAGTTTATATAACTCATGGCCGTCGTAGCCGTTTTCTAGATACGTTTCGTACCCCTTTAATGTGCTTAGTAATAACTGTGGTCTCTCGTCGATGGACTCGACGTCTATCAACGACAGCATCCATTCCACTATATCCTTGTGATCATTGTTGTAGTATGTAGGCTTGTATCGTGATCCATCTTGAATCCAATTGGAATCCATACCTACTTTGTAACCATGGAAGGATTTCTCCAATTGTAACCATAATGGCATCACTTTGGAATCATCTCCATCATACACTACACCATGGTCTGGGGGGTTCAACCCGCTCATCATACTCCATACGTTTGCATCATTCAATCTAGGGAACACTGGTTCAAGTCCACCTTTTAAAGTACGGTACGGTATACCTTCTAATAACTTACTACTGCCTGGCTCACCATTATATAACTTGTTTAGAAAAGGCATGTTCGTAGCATCGATGGCACCGGGGTTCAACCCATCGATCTTGATTACTATATTCACAGGGTTGAACTCGTGTGTACCGTTGTTGTACCGGATATTTGCATTGTACGATACACCAGCCACCACATGTTCTCCAGCTGATTTCATTACTTGTACCAACAGAAATACTGCAAAACTAATAACTACACACACGAAAATTGTAATCTTTAATGCTACTCCACTTATCCTTGACTTACGATACGGTTCCTCTCGTAGCACTATCTCCTCGGGGGCTTCATTATGTGGGTCATCCATATCATACATGGGAATACCAAGACCACCAACAGGGCCCTGTTTTACATTGCGGAACCACCAGAACTTAACCTTCTTTAGCCATAGATCACGATGGTTTACTGGCTCAGCACCACCTAGAAAATCATCTGCATACACATCCTCATCGTTCATCGCTAATGGCATCCTTAGAGACTTGAAAACAGTATTCTCTATCTCTGCCTTTGGTTTTCTCAATTTCAACTTTTTTTTAAATATTTAATCCTATTATTATTACAAAAATGCTATACCTGCCCCCCAACGCTCACATTATACAATCATACATATTGCTGATTACATAAAGATTTTATTATTTAGCTGAATGCATCTCTTCCAACTTCTTCTTCATACTATCCATAATATCCTTCTTTCTATCAGCATCCATCACATACTTCTCGATCTCACTGCGATCAACTACATTGAACAATTCACACATGTTCTCACGTTCTTGCAATAACTGGTATGCAGTCAGAGTCTTTAACGTCACGTTATCCTTAGCACCGCTCATCTATTCGCACTTCTTGTTACTTCTCTTTCGTTTCACCATTTCTCAAGTGGTATATTTTCAAAGCTTTCTTAAAATATTTACAAGACTTTATTATATAAAATGCGCTAGAATGAAAAAACACATAACTCGTATCCACCAAAACATACCAAAACTATCGAACAACACAACAACATGGACAGACTAGATCTAAGTGATATCGTAGGCGCAACTCTATTCATCACCATCAATGACGACAGAGCATTAACTGGCACACTAGTTGCTGTCGACGCACAAGCTAATTTACTAGTGGATAACGTCGATGAATACTGCAACACTTATACAAGAACTTTGGGACTCGTAAGTGTACCTTTCAACACCATACAATCGGTCAATATCAAATCAGCACAACTAGACACTTTAGTACACCAGAAAAAAGCATTTTTAGAGAGAATCGTATGATACCATAAGTCACTGGTTTGCAATTTGTTTTGTTTTTCTTCCCTCTACTCGAATAGTTCTATGCGATACTTAACTTAATATTGCATATTCGACAATGTATATAAAGAGGTGATTCCCAAAGATAAAAGCACAATAAGATTACAATAATAGAGATCAGTAGCAATGTCAACCACTAAAGAACTAATTGAAAAGCACGCACAATTGTACAAAGAGACTACTCAGCATGTATTAACAGCTGAACTTTGTGAAGGTACACTAAACGACCGTACTCTATACATCTATTTAGCTCAGGATTTGAAATTCTTCGAGACATCACTAAGATTCATCTGTAAGTTAACTTCATTGGCTCCAGAAACACACAGTTTAATCACATTGGCTAAGAAGATCGGTTTCTTCGCAAACGACGAAAACACATACTTCATCGATTGTTTAAAAGAATTACATGGTTCTATCCAAGATGATTCAGAACGTTCTCATTTTGATAATGATATGATCCCAGGCGTGGACAAATACATCAAATTTATTGAACAAATCAATTCTGATCCATCTATGACCTACGCACAATGTATCACCATCTTATGGACCTTGGAACAAATTTACTTAAGTTGGGCCCATGACCTTCCAAAGACTCCAAACTTACACTGGAAGCATCAGACTTGGATCGATTTACACGATGGTGACCATTTCATCTCGTGGTGCGATTTCTTGAGTCATGAAGTAGATAAATTCAATATTGGTGAAGTCGAACAATACTTCGTTAAAGTACTAAATTTCGAATACGATTTCTTCGAAAGTTGTTACAATGCCTAGTTATATAATCTATCACATATATCATCCATATCAACATGCAACTTATATTGTTTTATATATACATCTAGTCGTTCTCTAAAACCTAACCCATTACTTTTCCCAGTTCGAGAATCATACTCAGCAACACCCAATTGTTCAATATTACTACTAGCAGCAATATTGCCACATATATTAGCAATCTGTAGATCATTACTCAATATGTAACCCATGCAGAATCCACCAAGGAAGGAGTTACCTCCGCCAGTGGGATCAATCACTTTTAAAGGTGTGTCACGGTGGTATGCAGGTAATGAATCGCACTTTCTAGTACCATTTACTTTCTCCGATAACACAATACTACCAAGTTTACCACATCGCAGTATACAACTATTTTGATTCTTAATAAGAGCATCATACTTCCATGCTAGTTCCGCACATTCTTCTATATTATCAGGTTCTTTCAAACCCAACAGTCTTGCAGCTTCTTCACTATTAGGAGATATAATTATATGTTCTCCACGGTTTAGTATTCCTTGAACAATTTCTTGATTAGCAACCTTCATCGAGTCTGGTAAAGGTTCCCATACAAATGTAACATTGTTCTTATCATAATCTTGAACCTTGGATAAAGTCTCGACGATATCGATTAGCCTCTCAGGTGAACAAACCAAATGGAAACATCTAATTCTAACAACATTGCTTTGGCCAAACATCTCAATCCAATCTTCTACACAGATTTGTCTCTTTGGCGTTAGATATTCAAACTCCCTTAATTCGTTTTTACCATAATGATTAACACCTCTTGTCGTTAATCTTTTAGTACTATCACGAAACACAGAGCCTGAATTCCAAGACTTTATAACGTTAGTTATATCACTTGGAAAATCCGTGCCTCTATCCACAATCCATTCGCTTAATCCATCTTTTACTATACAGGAACCAAGAATTGCATACGTGCCACCACCACCTAGTATATCATTGTAATGCTGACCAGGTTGCGTGTATATCTCGTCCACTATTAGCATACCATTGGTCGTAAATAGTTTTGACATTATCTTTGCTGTGTTTCACTACACCTTCTTGGTGATTTCTTTGGTCATCACAAGTTTATCTAATATTTGTTCTATGAATTAAATTATAAAGCGATGCCTATAGTCCATCTTCACACAAGATGAAGAGAACATACAACAAATAGGAATTGTTACAATGCATATGTACATGTGCATTGAGATTTATCTTACATTGAATATATATTGGGAATTTATACCCACTTTTAAACTCAAATTTCTGAAATATACTCTGTAATATGGTTAAGTAACAATTACAAAAGGTCACTGATTTATCAGCGCCGTGGCGCAGTGGAAGCGCGCAGGGCTCATAACCCTGATGTCCCTGGATCGAAACCAGGCGGCGCTATTTATTTTTTTGTATTTTGTGGACCTCTATTTTGAATAATAAACTGAGAAAAGGTTCATATATATATATTTTTGATTTTTAAAATGTACTGCTAGTATTAATCACAGGTTTAGGAGATTATTCCCTTTATCTTTTTTTTGCTTTAAATAGATATCTTACTTGTTCTTTTACCATTTTAGGTTTTATTTTCTCAATTATTAAAAAATAAGTGCCAAAATGAAGAAGCACTGAAAAAGTAAATTGCCTATTTGCGTTTATCACAAATCTAGTTGATTATAGTAAGCAAGTTCATTACATAATAGGTAAAAATCAAATCTGTATTCGAGGAATATAACTGTCAAAAATACTATAGACAAAAATGGTATCAGTAAGTGGAAAAATCATTCCATTGACACATACAGTATTTGCCACGGCTGCATTTTTAGCAGCTTTCATAACGGGATACAGCCTCCATTTCCACAAGATTGTCACTAACGCACATTATGGTTATCCAGATGAATGGTTTCCAAGTGTGTCGGCTACTATTGGTGATAGATATCCAGAGAGATCTATCTTCCAAATTTTAATTGCTTTGACCGCATTTCCAAGATTCTTATTATTAATAGGTCATTACTACCTTAATCGCTCAATTCTAACTTTACTAATCGGTGTCTTGAGAACTGTCTCATGTGGTGGATGGGTATATATTACTAGTACCGATGACCACGATGCACATGACATTTTCATGATCATTTATATTGTTCTAACTTTACCATGGGATATAATGATCACTAGACTTTCCAACCACAAGAAGTTAAAGGCTTCGTTTACTTTTACATTCTTTGGTCTATTAGTCCCAATGTTATATCAATACTATCAACATCAAGTCATGATTGTTGCTGGTGCTTACTCTAGATATGCTTATTTTGAATGGTCCCTGATTTTCTTAGATCTTGCATTCGACGCTTTAGCATACTCCGACTTTAAGAAAATCAGAATTAATTTATCTCTAGATGGTTTAGCTCAATCTACGTTATTCTCAAGTACAGTAGACTCTAAGTCTAAAAAGGATGAAAAGAATGAAAAGAAAATCACAAAGAGCAAGAAAGTTGAGAGTAAAAAAACTAAGAAACCTACCTCAACAGCCTGTGACTGTAAAATATCATATGATTCTTTCTTGTACATTTTCACTAATACATTCAATTCTTTTATTTTCTGGTCCAATTTAACTGCTTTAACCTGCAGTATCTGGCATTTCCCATTGTGGTATATGGGTATTTCTGGTTACGAAGCTGCAATTTTAGGTTACCTAGGTCCAATTATTTTATACTTCCCATTCTTCCCAGCTGCTGTTCAACAATATGGTGTCTTATTGGGTGGTATGATCGGTGTTGGTGCATTTGCTATCCAAAGACCAGAAGATAGATTAATTACAGTTTCTATCGGTACAGCCATTACTATGACTACTTTTGCCTTAAATTTGAAGAAAATCTCCACAAAGGAAACTTTGAGTAGTTTTACTTTTTCTTGGTTGTTTGGTTTAGTATTGTCAGTAGTTATTAAGATGGGTTACTATTCCAACAACCCAATCTGGCCAATTTTTAATGATGATAATGAAGGTTTGAACAAGGAAGTTTTAGTCTTAATTGTCCTATTAGGTATGCTATCTCCATATATTAACAAGATCAACTTTAATGAAACTACTTCTGTCTCAAAGCCAAAGGTTGGGTTGTTCGCTAAATTATTCGTCTCTATCGGTTTTGGCTCATTATTATTTGCCATGCACCAATTGTTAACTGATTCTTCAACTTTGATCTACTGGTCCTGGGAAGGTTGGAATGAGAATGGTCAAGGTCCATTACAATGGCCATGGAGTGGTTTAACATGCTCTGTCATGCTATTCGCTGTTTTGACCTCTATAAAATTCGTTAACAAGCCATTAGTCCCATCTTTACTATTGATTATATCTACTGTTGTTTTATCTATCAGAGAAATCACTGAATGGCCAAAATTTATCGCTGGTGGTTTAGTTTACGTGGTATCGATCATTTGGTTTGTCCCAACTTTCTTCGATGCATTATCAAATGCACAAAGTGTTACTGTCTTCTTATTTGGTTTAGTTGTTTATGTCGTTTTAATTTTGGCTCATGTTTGGACCGTTGCTTATGCTTTTGTTCCACTTGGTTGGGTATTAAGAGAAAGACTTCCAGTTGTGTTAGTAATTTCGACTCTGTTTATTATCTTAGGCGGTCTAGTTGCTTCTGGTTCCAAATCTGGAAAAACTGCTGTATTAAGCTCTAAATTTAAAAAACTGATCATCTTATTCGGTTTAATCATCTTTGGCTCAATTTGTGGTTTCACTTACAAGGTTAGACCAACCGGTATTCCTGAACCATATCATCCAGATTCTCAATTAATCACAGCCGGTATTTGGACTATTCATTTTGGTTTAGATAATGATATGTGGGCTTCTGAAGACCGTATGTCAAGTTTAATTAAGGAAATGGAATTAGATGTAGTTGGTTTACTGGAAACAGATACACAACATATCACCATGGGTAACAGAGATATAACTAACAAATTAGCTCATGACTTAAATATGTACGCTGATTTTGGCCCGGGCCCAAATAAACATACCTGGGGTTGTGTTTTACTTTCTAAATTCCCAATTATCAATTCTACTCATCACTTATTACCATCTCCGGTTGGTGAATTGGCTCCTGCTATCCATGCCACTTTGTTGACCTATAATGATACATTAGTTGATGTGTTTGTGTTCCATAGTGGCCAAGAAGAAGATGAAGAAGACAGAAGACTACAGAGTTTAGGTATGGCTGAACTAATGGGATCCACCGACCGTCCAGCTATCCTATTAAGTTACTTAGTTACAGATCCATTGGAAGATAACTATAATACTTATGTTAGTGAAACTTCTGGTATGCATGATATCGATCCAACAGATGATGACAGATGGTGTGAATATATTCTTTTCAAGAATATTAAGAGAACTGGTTATGCCAGAGTATCAAGAGGTACTATTACTGACACAGAATTACAAGTCGGTAAATTCCAAGTTTTGAATAATTCCCAGCTGATCGAAGCAGGAGAATCTATCTACAATAACGATTACACTAACGAATGTGAGAAGGAGGATATGAAATATCCTGACATGTTCAGAGATGAAGGTGAAAGAGGTCATTGTTACCATGTTTTCGAGGAACCTCGTTACTTCAATTAATTTCAGAAATTTTGATTTAATTCTGTACCTATATATTTATTTCTTTATCAAAAGTTAATCTTAATCAATTACTATTATTATTTAATATTTGAATTCTGACATCTATTTTCCTGACAGAATTTGTCAGATTTTTAAAATAGTGCCCGCATTTTCAGAATTGAAAATTTTCAAGAAAATTTCGACTATATAAAGAATAGACTTCTCAGATTATTTATTTAATGTATGAATATTTGTATTTCGTATTTTTGATTTTTTTTTTAAAAGAAGTACATTCAATTTGATGCAAAATCGTGGGTTCGTTAGGTACTATCTATTAGAATGGTAGTGTCGTGAATTCATAAGGAGGAATTTTTTTTCCTTCTCAGTATTTAGCAAAGATAAAAAAAATCACCGTTTGAGCCAACCTTTATCACTCACAATAGAGGTCGGTATAGAAGAGTGCTAACATACTTTAATTCAACCTATTCTACCACTTTTAGTGTTATAATATTAATTTTGACTAATCCCTAAGATGGACAAGATAAATACAAACTATAAATTCTCTCGTAACTGTACTATCTCTTGACTTATAAATATATATTTCCTCTATTATATTAATAGTAGTTGATCTGTGATCAGTTACTACGCTAAAGGATAATTGGCATATTTTCATTCAGCATGTAATATGCTGCTCTAAAGGAAGCCATGTTAAATTTTATACCATAAGATCTGATTCAAAAATAAGGAAACTTAAAATTCGCGTAAAATTGTCATTTATGGAGTGATGGATCAAATAGAATTAAGGATAAAAATATCGTGATAATCGATTTATTAGCCTGCTTTGGTGTTTCAGTTATGCTTATTATATGATTTTTGGAAATAAAAGATTTCTAATGTTGCCAACATCCAGGGCTGGTTCTGTTAGCTATTTGACCAAATTAATCATATTAAATGGTGGTAAAACGATTGATTCTGATGATAAAATAGATAAAGGCATGATAGTTCTAATAAATGATTCATTTATAGATAAGATAAATAATTGTATTATCAGCCCTACAATTTTTAAGAAGCAATGTGATTTGAATTTTGAAAATATATCAGAATTTATATTTGAAAATAAGATACCTTGTGTTTCAGCCAATTGTGTATCTCTCTGGTTGACTAATAAGAAATTTTCTTTGGAAAATTGTGCTTTAATTAACATTCTAGATGAAGAAAATGAAGAATGTGGAAATTTAAATAACTCTTCTGTTGATAGCGATGAGAACTCATCAGAGGCTGAGACAGAAACAGAACAGGAATATACTCCGTTAGATGGATCTAATAAGGGAGAAAGAGAAGGTACTACTGAAATACCTATTTCTCTTAAGGATAATAATGTTTTAATTGAAGCAATGGATCGCCTCTTTAGAAAGTATGAAACAGAAGGTGACTCCTTTCGCTCTCGCAGTTATAAGCTTGCGAAGGGTTCGATTCAAAATTGTCCTTTCTTGATCACCTCAGGAAATCAAGCCCGACAAAGGTTACAGAATATTGGACCCAGTATTGCTAAGAAGATTCAGTTTATTTTAGATTCTGGAATGTTAACTGGCTTAGATGAGTCTGCTATTTTTGAGAAAAGATTAAATTACTTTAAAAATTGTTATGATGTAGGTCCATTTAGCGCCAAGAGATGGGACCTAATGAGATTTGATACATTCGATGATGTAATTCAGAAAGAACCTGTTGATATTGCAAATGAATGGCCTATTCTATTTGGGTGGTCCTATTACGAAGATTGGTCTAAAAAGATATTAAGGGTAGAATGTTTAGAGCATTTAAAGTTAGTAAAACAAGCATTAAAAGAAATCTCATTAGACTTTGAGATTGAACTGCAAGGTAGTTATATTCGAGAAAAGGAGGTTTGTGGTGATATTGATATATTGTTTTATAAGGAAAATTGTGATAATTTGAAGGAAATCAGTGATATTTATGAAAAATTAATTCTAAAGTTGCACTCACAAGGCTATATTAAATGTATGCTACAATTGACGCCAACCTTATACAATCAATTTTATACGCTTATTGAAGAAAGATATAATACCAGCAAGTTGAAAGTACCATATAATGTCAAACATCGACTTCTAGATGGTGATAAGATGCTGAAGAAATGCTTCCTTGGTGTAAAATTGCCAAAATATAAGTATAAGCAATATTATGACAGGAGGCTAAATGATGAGTGTTTAAGTTTGGCAGATAATGATAAATACATGTCTCTAAATGCAAAGAACTCTATAAATGATCCACCTTGCAGACGATTAGACTTTTTCTGTTGTAAGTGGTCTGAACTTGGTGCAGCAAGGATGCATTATACTGGATCAGGTGAATTTAATCGATGGATCAGAATTTTAGCTGCTAAGAAAGGATTTAAGTTAACACAACATGGTTTATACAAAGATGATCAAGTAGTAGAGAGCTTTAATGAAAGACGCATATTTGATCTACTTGGTGTAGAATATGTACCACCAAAAGATAGATCAGAGGGACTCTGGTAACAAAAATAAGTTAAGTTCCCTTAATTATTTATATGTAAATAAATGATTAAGAAGTAAAATAAAGTAAATATACTAAAAATGATTATATTCATTTAATGATTCATTATTAAGCGTTATTTAATTTACGTAAAAAGAGTATATAAAAAGAATTGGTCAAAGTTTAAAAAGTTTCTATAAATTTTTTAAACTAGAGATTATTCTTCTTAGTTCTTTTGGGATAAGTAAGCAACACCTGGTAATTCCTTACCTTCTAATAATTCTAGAGAAGCACCACCACCAGTAGAGACATGGGAGATCTTGTCAGTGACACCGTACTTCTTAGCAACAGTAGCGGTATCACCACCACCGATGATAACAGTAGAACCGTTTTCACAGGACTTGACGACTTCGTCTAACATAGCCTTGGTACCAGCAGCGAATTTTTCGAATTCGAAAACACCTGGTGGACCGTTCCAGACGATGGTCTTAGCTTTAGCGACAGTGGCGGCGAATAATTTTCTAGATTCTGGACCATTGTCAAGACCTTGCCATCCGGCTGGAATACCTTCCTTGTCGGAGACAATCTTGGTGTTAGCGTCAGCGGAGAAAGCGTCAGCAATAATGAAATCAACTGGTAAGACAACTTCAACGTTGTTAGCCTTAGCCTTAGCCATTAACTTTGGAACAATTTCGGCACCAGCTTGGTCGAAGATAGAGTCACCGATTTCAGCATTTTCTAAGACCTTCTTGAAGGTGAAAGCCATACCACCACCAATGATGATAGAGTCGACCTTGTCTAATAAGTTGTCAATTAATTGAATCTTATCAGCAACCTTGGCACCACCTAAGATAGCTAAGAATGGTCTGGATGGGTTTTCTAAAGCCTTACCGAAGTATTGTAATTCCTTAGTTAATAAGAAACCAGCGGCTCTTTGTGGTAAGTCGAAACCAACCATAGAAGAGTGAGCTCTGTGAGCGGTACCGAAAGCATCGTTAACGTAAACATCAGCTAAAGAAGATAATTCCTTTCTGAACTTAGTGACGTCTTCAGCAGAAGCCTTGACCTTTTGGCCATCGACCTTTCTGGAACCTTCTTCTTCAATGTGGTATCTTAAGTTTTCTAATAAGATAACGGAACCTGGAGCAGAGGCCTTGACAGCAGCATCAACTTCTGGGCCAACACAATCGTTTAAGAAAATAACTGGCTTACCTAATAAAGTTTGTAATTCTTCAGCAACTGGCTTTAAAGAGTATTTTTCATTTCTTTCACCATTTGGTCTACCTAAATGAGAAGCTAAGACAACATATCTTGGGTTGTGTTCTAAGACGTATTGAATAGTTGGTAAAGCGGCAGCAATTCTTTGGTTAGAAGTGATCTTCTTACCATCTAATGGGACGTTGAAATCAACTCTGATGAAGACACGCTTGCCTTTTAATTCTAAATCCTTAACGGTTAACTTGGAAGATAATGACATTTTTTTTTCCTGGTTACTTAGATAATAAAACAAGTTAAGAATCAAAACTAAAAAACGTTTAACAAGAAAAATTTTACAGAAACGGTTATTTAAATTAAAACAAATCTTAAATCTTAACAATCTTTCCGTATCTTTATATAACCACTAACTAAATTGTAGACTTTATTGAAAACAAACTGTGCTGTACTTTTCCTTTACACAGGTTCTCCCATGTTCTTCGAAGTTCCTCCTCCAGTCTACACTAAGCGAAATTTTTCATCGTTGCATTCAGAACTGCCGTACCTAGTACCTCTAATACTGGCTTAAAAACCAGCCAAAACAGCCATTGCCAGCCATTGCCAGCCATTTCAATCATCAGTCAAGTCATTTGCTAAAGACATCATTGGGAAAATGTATTGCGTGTTTTAGCTTACTTCAGATAATTTTTCATGTGGATTCCTCTTACGTGCGTTTTACTGGAAGTTGTAGTGTGAGAAAGAGTGGAAGCTTGTTGTGTGTATGTGGTGTTTGGATTGTAGTATTTTATCGTTGATTGTGATTTGATTTTGGAAAGTGTCCGGATTATAACCGGTGTCTGTCCGGACGGTTCTTATTTTGACATTTTTAATAAAGGTAAGCTCGTGCTTGGAGAACGCCAATTAAAAGAGATGGGCGTGGCTCAAAGGTAATTAATCCGATGTTCTTGTTAGAGATAGGAGAGTGAAGGTAATTAGAAAGGACTAGGCGTTATTTATAGCATTAATTAAGAGTGATTTAACACAATAGATCAACTGTACTAGAGTTTTCCTTTCTTTTTATCAAAGTAAATTACAAAATTATAATAAATTGAACCCGAAAATGAGACTACTGGACTCTTGTCTTCGAAGTAGTCCGTTAGTGTTGCTTCTAGTGTATCTACTGAGTATAGTGACCGCTAGTTCGTCTTCTGTATCGTTAGCTAGAAATTATAACGATTTTAAACTTCTAGGTAGATCTGAAACTGATGATTTAGGTGGATTTAATCTTCCCAATCGTCGTCCTTCTAAAGGTGGTGACAAAGATACATGTCCTCCATGTTTCAATTGTATGTTACCTATGTTTCAATGTAAGCAGTTTTCAAACTGTAATGAGTATAATGGCAGATGTGATTGTATTGAAGGTTTTGGAGGTGATGATTGTGCCCTACCATTATGTGGCTCATTAGAGAAAGATAATAACGACAGACCTATAAGATCCAATACTACTGACCAATGTGATTGTGCATCCGGTTGGGGTGGTATCAATTGTAATATATGTGAAGAAGATTCTGTTTGTGACTCTTTTATGCCAGATTCTAGTCTTAAAGGTACCTGTTATAAAGAAGGTATCTTAGTTAATAAGTTATTCCAAGGATGTGATGTTACGAATAAGAAGATTTTAGAGATTTTAGCGGGACAAAAACCACAAATCAGTTTCTCGTGTGATAAGAAGAACGAATCCTGTAATTTCCAATTCTGGATCGATCAGATTGAAAGTTTCTATTGTAGTTTGGATACTTGTATATTCGAATATGATTTATCTAAAAACACATCACATTATAAATGTGACAACGCCAAATGTAAATGTATTCCAGATACAACATTATGTGGTGCCAATGGATCCGTTGATATTGGCGAGTTCCTATCAGAAACAATAAAAGGTCCAGGGGACTTCACATGTGATCTACAGACCAAGGATTGTAAATTTACTGAACCGTCGATGAACGATTTAATTTCTACCATATTTGGTGATCCATATATTACAATAAGATGTGAATCAGGTGAATGTTTGCATTATAGTGAGATCCCTGGTTATAAGTCTCCTTCTAATGAAAAGAACATGACCTTAAGAGGTAAATTCGTTTTAGCATTAACTTCTATCGCAGTTCTAGCAATGGCACTTGCCGCTGTTTTCTATATTTCAAACTCACCATTGTTTAAAACTGATAAATTCAACTTACCAGGAAATGCAAATGGTGATCTAGACGATGATGATAAGAATTTCTTACAGTCAAATCTGTTAACCACTTTCAGTTTTGAATATGTTTCTTACAATGTTCCATCATTAAGCAACAGTAGAATAAATGAAAATGTGTTGGATGATATTGTTGGTTATGTTAAACCAGGTCAAATGTTAGCCATCATGGGTGGTTCTGGTGCCGGTAAGACAACATTGTTAGATATTTTAGCTATGAAGAGAAAAAGAGGTAATGTAGACGGTGATATCAAGATTAATGGTTTAAAGGTTTCAAGAAAGCAGTTCTCAAAGTTTGTTGGTTTTGTTGATCAAAATGACTACTTATTACCAACCTTAACCGTCTATGAAACTGTCTTAAATAGTGCTTTATTACGTCTGCCAAGATCAATGTCACTTGCAACTAAACAAGCAAGAGTTTATAAAGTCTTAGAAGAACTAAGAATTTTCGATATCAAGGATCGTATTATTGGGGATGATTTCAAAAGAGGTATTAGTGGTGGTGAAAAGAGACGTGTATCCATCGCATGTGAATTAGTTACTTCTCCGCTAATTTTATTCCTGGATGAGCCAACTTCTGGTTTAGATTCAAACAATGCAAACAATGTTATAGAATGTTTATCTAAGCTTTCGAAGAATTTTAATAGAACATTAGTGTTATCTATTCATCAGCCAAGATCGAATATCTTCAACTTATTTGATAAGTTAGTACTTTTAAGTAAAGGTAAATTGGTCTATTCTGGTGATGCTATGGGTATCAATGATTTCTTATTAAACAGTGGATTTAAATGCCCTCCAAATTATAATATTGCTGATTATTTGATTGATATTACATTTGATAACCGAAGCAATCCGATGATGCTTAAACAAACTCGTCGTGATATTGAAAATGGTGTTGTAGAAGTAAATGAGGATGGTCAAGTTAATGTTACTTCATCGTTAGTTCATTCTGCTCCATATTCTCATGATCATAATGCTACTATTACTGGTGCTGGCTTAAATAGAAGCCCAACTCAAGGTGAATGGGAACATTTTGCCGAACATAGAGATGAGTTAAGAGGGTTATTGGGTGAGGATGGTACAAATACTCTTGGTTCTAATGGCTCCATTATTTCAAACACAAGTTTATTAACAGAGAAATATAGAGACAGTCAATTCTACGCACAATTAAAGAAAGATATTAGTGATCTTAATACATTTGATGATGCTGAAAGCGAATCGTTATTAGAAAAACTTGAGATGCCATCATGCAATAAACCTGCTACATTTGGACAACAATTATCTATCTTATGTTCCAGAACTTTTAAAAATATTTATAGAAATCCCAAATTACTATTGGCAAACTATATGTTGACGTTCTTATTAAGTTTATTCTTGGGTACATTATACTATAAGGTTTCCATTGATATTAGCGGGTTCCAAAACAGAATGGGTTTATTCTTCTTTATTCTAACATATTTTGGTTTTGTTACATTTACAGGTTTAAGTTCATTTGCATTAGAGAGAATAATTTTCATTAAAGAACGTTCCAATAATTATTACTCACCATTAGCATACTATATGAGTAAAGTCATAAGTGATATTTTACCCTTAAGAATCATCCCACCAATTATTATGATTGTTATCGTATACCCATTAACTGGTTTAAACATTACACAAAATGCATTTTACAAATGTTGTGCTATATTAATTTTGTTTAACTTGGGTATATCGTTAGAGATCTTATCCATTGGTATCATGTTTGAAAGTTTAAACAATTCTATCATACTGAGTGTTCTAGTATTGCTAGGTTCGTTATTATTCAGCGGGTTATTCATTAATACTAAAGATATTACAAACGTTGTATTCAAATACTTGAAGAATTTATCAATTTTCTATTATGCATATGAAGCGTTATTGATTAATGAAGTCAAGACATTGGTGTTAAAAGAAAAGAAGTTTGGTCTTAATATTGAAGTTCCTGGTGCGACTATTTTAAGTACATTTGGTTTCAAAGTACAGAATCTAGATTTTGATATCAAGATTCTTGGTTTATTCAATGTTATATTTTTAGTCATTGGGTACTTAGTATTAAAATGGATAGTTGTTGAGAGGAAATAAGAGATTTTAATCCTGGCAAAAGCATATAGTTAAGTAATAATAATAATAATATTAATCTTCTTCTTTTAGTAGACCCTAAATATCAGCTATAGATCGCCCGGGTAATCATCTTTAAATGTATGGTCTGAAAAATAAAAATTCAAAATACAAAAAATTTTCATTAAATTATATACGTATAAAATTTGATCCGATGAGCTATATAGCAAAATAACTGAACAAAAAAAGAATAAAGAAACCCCTATCAAAACAATATCTATACAATGGCTGAAGTTATTAAGGAAGGTATCCAATTATCAGATATGGCCACATTACTTCATGGGAAGATGTTAGCTGGCGGTGTTGGTCAATTATATACACAAATCGAATTACAAACGATAACGGGTTCTAATACATTAAGTGAATTGATGTCTATAGTGCAAGAATTATTAGATAACAATTTAATCAAATTAATCAAACAAAATAATGAATTAAAATTCCAAGCTGTAGAGATCACAGAAGCTCAAAAGAAGTCCGCTATGTCTTCAGAAGAAGCCCTGGTGTACTCATATATTGAAGCTAGTGGTAGAGAAGGTATATGGTCCAAGACAATTAAAGCCAGAACAAATTTACATCAACATGTAGTCTCTAAATGTTTAAAATCCTTAGAGAGTCAACGATATGTCAAGAGTGTTAAAAGCGTAAAGTTCCCAACAAGAAAAATATATATGTTATACAATCTACAACCATCTGTAGATGTCACCGGTGGTCCATGGTTCACTGAAGGTGAATTAGATGTTGAATTCATCAACAGTTTATTAACTATTGTATGGAGATATATTGCCGATAATACCTTCCCACATGGATTCAAGACTACAAACCTAAAGACACAAGTCCATTACGCACCAAATGTTAAGAATCATTCATCAACACAAGAAATACTAGACTTCATCTCTGCAGCACAAGTAGCAAACGTTGAGTTAAATACTAGTAATATTAGATCATTATGTGAAGTACTCGTCTACGACGACAAGTTGGAGAGAGTACAACATGACCAATATAAAGTCACACTACAAAGTTTATTGCAACTAAACCCCACTGGACCGCTATTGGACGACAATAAGGACGAAAATGGAGATTCGATCGACGCAACAACAGTCGTTGACGAAGAAGAGGAATTCTCTGTGTTTGACTACTATAATGGGATCGCCCCAACTCACACAGATAAAGAGGCAGTATATTTCGATGAATGGACTTTATAAGTGCCTGTTTGTTAATTATATACAGTAATAGTCCGGTGATCCGTTATTGATGCGTGGGCAATTAATTTTTTTACTTACCCCAATACCGGAATTGTTGTAAATTATGCGGGGGGGTTGTATTTGTGCGGCTGTTTCTGAGTGCGGCTGTAGCAACGTGTGTGTGTGATTTAAGGGAAATAAATTCAACAATTTAGGAAAATTGGGGTAAATGGTAGTAGTAGTGGGCGGCTAATAAAGTTTTTGAATGAAACAAATATTTGATGGTGATCGTGCAAGGGTGGCAAATTTGTTGAAGATGAGATATTGTAATTTGAAAAGTATATAAACTCGAAGAAAACATCCTGAAGTAATCAGTTTTATTCGAGGAAGTATTCTCTCTGGAATTTATAATATATATATATATATATATATATAACTATAACTATAACTATAACTGTATACAGGGAACTCGAAAGTACTCTATATAACAACAAATTACAATACAAAATAAAATGTCTGACAAAGAAAACGCAAGTGGTAACTCTGATTTGGAAAACTCTTTAAAGCCTCAAGAGACTATGCCTATTCCACGCAATATGTCAACTGACTCATTGGGTAAAATTTTCACTACTGGTGATAATGATGAATATGTCTATATTGGTAGACAAAAATTCCTAAAATCGGAATTGTATGAAGCCTTCGGTGGTTCTTTACAACCAGGTTTGGCTCCCCCATCAACACATAAGTTTGCTAACCCAGCTCCTTTGGGTTTATCTGCATTCGCTTTGACTACTTTTGTTTTATCTTTGTGTAACGCAAGAGCTCAAGGTGTTACTACTCCAAACGTCGTAGTTGGTTTAGCTATCTTCTACGGTGGTTTAGTTCAATTAATCGCTGGTATTTGGGAAATCGCATTGGAAAATACTTTTGGTGGTACCGCTTTAAGTTCCTTCGGTGGGTTCTGGTTAAGTTTTGGTGCTATCAATATTCCATGGTTCGGTATTAGAGAAGCTTACGTTGGTAAAGAAGCTCAATTAAGTAACGCTCTGGGTTTCTATTTGTTAGGTTGGACTATATTCACTTTAGGTTTAACTGTTTGTACCATGAAATCTACCATTATGTTCTTCTCTCTATTCTTCCTATTAACCATTGTTTTCTTATTATTATCCATTGGTGAATTCACAGGTAAAGTTGGTATTATTAGATCTGCAGGTGTTATTGGTGTTGTCGTTGCCTTTATAGCATGGTATAATGCATACGCCGGTTTAGCTAACAGACAAAACTCATACTTGATCATTCGTCCATGGCAATTACCATCTTCTGAAAGGACTTTTTTGTAAACAATTGACTGTTCAATAAAATGCCCCCATTTTTATTTTCTATGTTAATTTAACGCCCCTTTTATGATGTTAATGATTTAATACAAATAATAGTAATAACATTATTATTTATTCTTTATTTCAAGAAAAAATTTATAATTTTATAACAATAATAATATTCCTCTCTTTTTAAAACAATACTTATTTATTTATCAATTTTAATTACCGAATTCTTCCAACAACTTTTCTAAGGATCCTTGTGGATCCAGCATAAAATCATTATAATTAATATTCACATCACTATTATTATTGTTATTATCATGAGATTGCTGATTCAATTCATTACTACGATCAATAAATCTAACCCTGGAATCATTTATATTTTCATCTTTTAAAGAATTTGAAATACCAACAACAGGTCTTATGAGCAACTCAGATCTTTGATCATATTTATTAATCACCTGATAAGATAATTCAATCATTTTATCATTAAACTCATTAAAAATTGAAGTTAATACTTTAAAGATTCTTTCACTAGCCATTGAATTCTTCTTTAATTTAACTAATATTTCACCACCTAACTTATAATACTTCTCAGCTTCATCCAGTTCTTTCTTTTTATCTTTTCTATTTTGTAATTGATTTCGATATACAGTCAAGCATGCTACACTATAAAATATAGTATGAATGGAAAACCAATAACTACCATCAATCAAATCCTCATCAATCATTTTCATTGATAAAGTAATAATTTGCTTCGAGACAGAGATACAATTATGTGACATTAGGATTTGGAACTTTAGATCTCTAACCAGTGATCTTGTTGAATCAATGCAAATGAATTGGAAAAATGGTTTGTACAAGATTAATTTTGTTAATAAGAAATCCAAGTATAATAATTTACTAGGTTTCAAATAATATTGTCTCTCTTGTTTACTCTTATAATTATAATAATGTCTGAGTTGTCTTGGAACATTCTTATACCAAACATTCAATTCCTCTTCATAATATGTAATTTGTTTTGGTTTAACATCTAATATCTGAAGATCTAATCGATATAAATCTTGATATATTCTTAAAAGAATTAAAATTAATTTAGTATGCTCATTATTCATACCACAACTACTTATCATCCTATCTGTATCTTCAACGTTGTTGGTCTCATGTGACGTAGCTGTAATCTTTTCATCATCTACATCCAATGGCAGTTCTTGATCAACGTTATTCTCAGATGTATTACAAGGTAAATTCAAAATGCAATTCAAATAAATGTCAACTTTATAAATTGACCAAAATAATCTTTTCTTTGTCTCATCTTCGATTTGTGTTGGACCAATTAATGATGATTTCCTATGTAATTTTTCTCTTAGTGCAATTCTCTTGGCAATGCCAATATAATAGTAACATGACTTCAGATTGGCTGAACATTGCAAAAAGATTGTCATCATAAATAATGTTTGAATCGAATATATATCTGAAATTTCTTTAAAATTGATTAAATCTCTAGCCTTATTGAAAAACTTAGATCCTTCGTCATTATAAAATTCACGATTAATTGTATCATTTTCATTAAAATCATCAATTGAAAATAAAGCTCCAACTGCTAACACTGAGTATATAAGCGATTGTGCTTGAATTTCCTCAATAGTTTTAGGAAATCCGTCGTTCTCATATAATGAATCTAGAATATTTATTATAGTGGGTCTATGATAGAATCTAAATAAAACACATGCATAGTTCCAACTTTTTAATATCAGTCTAATTGCAATATCTCTTGGTGGCAATTCAATCTTATTATCCTCGTTATAGAAATTCAAGTTTAGCGATAACGTTTGAGAGTTTAGGTTTTTCTCGATTAAATTTAATAAATATTCATTTCTCTTTTCAAATATTTTATTATCATTATTAATCTTATCTAAAATTTTCTTTGAGATAATCTTCTCAACTATCTCTCTATAATTAAAATCAGGTTTGTTTATAAGTTCTGGATCATCTGATTTATCATTCAGTAGCAGCAAAGTTTGATCTCCTACATTTTGTTCATCGAGGTCCGTGTCAGAAAACTTCTTGTCGTTATATATACAGGCCAAAGAAAACTTTTTACAGAACGTACACGGTGAACTACCATCACATTTTCTTTTTTTCTGTCTACAAGTGGAGCATGCATGAGATACCCTTGTTTTCTTTGTCGTTAACAGTTTTGTCTTATGATCGGTCGATAACACCAATATTTTAGGCTGTTGCTTAACAAACTTAGAGTTAACCATCTTATTGTCTCTTTTTGCTACTCAGTCTGTCTTGAAGTAAATTTATTAGCTGATGATCTTTTGGTCTGTTCAATTTATTTTCGTATACAAAATAGCTTACTGTACCAATAATAACTGCGAACGTCGGATCTAAAAATTTACCTAAAATATATGGTGCAGAAACTGTCATTATTAAGAATTATAAACTAAATATAATGGATTTAATTTTATTTAGATCTTTACTTCTTTGATTGACTAATTCAATCAAGATTATTGTTACTAAATCAATCAATTATTTTTTTATAGATTAGTATCATGAATTTCATCAGTGTCCGAGAAAATGCGGCAGAAACAATTATTTTGTATAGGGTTCATAGTTAATAATTATTATTTTCATAATATTTAACTGACAGATTATCTGACTTCTTAAATCTTTGAAATTTGAAATGAAACTATTATCATTAAAAAATTTGTCATTATTAACATCAAATTGTTCAAAAAATGAGAAACCCAAAAATAAATGGGGCGAGCGGGGAATTGAACCCCGGGCCTCTCGCATATTTGTGTTATTACTAACCCAAAGCGAGAATCATACCACTAGACCACACGCCCTAATATTTTTAATATTTAGAAGAACACATATATATTTGTCAGTTACTAGATATGTTTGTCAGTAACTACACATATTTTGAAACTGCTTATTTGAGATTCTTATAGTCGTATTAATGTTGTAAAAATTAATTAGAATTAGAATTGAATCTTTGAAACCCCTCTTCTCAATCGTCCCTCGTACTAACAAGAACATTTCCTCATAGTTGTTTCAGAGAAAAAAACTATCAAAGCATATGATATGTCAAGAATGGGTGAGGTGTTGGGTTTCATTCATTTATTTCTCTACATAGTGAGTTAGGTTTGATTGCTGTTCGTTATATATGTATTTATAAGATGAAGTTAGTTTTAATTAGTAATAATTATATGATATTACTACATTATACCAATTAAATATAATATCTACTACATAATAGTACAATCTTTAATACCTAAACCGTACATTACTTTCTCTACATCTCTTTTAACTAATACCCAATCTTGTCTTCTTTGGACAAATTCATATATCTCTTCTTGTGTGAAAACACCTTGAAATTTATTCAAATCACCGATTAATTTACCTAGCTCTTTTGAATCCTTACCGTCAATCAAATATAAGTTGCTTACATTTTTTAAACTTTGGAAATATGGTACAATAGATTTCTGTTTTAGTTTTTGATTAAAGAAGTTAAAGTATTGGTTCAAGTCACAGATTAACGTTATGGCACCATCGGTAGAGATAATTTGGGTTTTAATATGTTCTACTAATACATTGAAAAATCTTTTAGCGATTTCTTGTTGGTAGACATCGTTAGTACCCTTATCAGTTGCACCGACTAATAAGAAACAATGATTATCAAGAATTTCCACTACTTTTCTACAGCAGTCTGTCGGCTTGATCTCAATGGCATTCCTATTTAATGGTGGATAATAATCCGTTGGTAACCGGGTAGTTTTGAAGGTATGGTAAATTTGATCTATTAATTTATTAATACCAATATTTAAACCATCTGCAACATAGTTATCGATAGTAGATTCAAATTTCTTCTTGGTTTTAACTAAATTATTTTGGAAAATATTCTTCTTTGATTCAGAGGTTGGGTCTATAACTTTCTTGACAACAAGCTCATTTCTATAAAAGATAGATATCATTTGTAATATAATGTCACCTGTATTAATTAATTTTGCAAAGTTGATTAGAGGCTCTACTGATTGTTTTGAAGTATCTATATCTGCACTGATACTGGGGTCGTGATCCATCTTTAAATCATCAATATTATATGCTTCTAACAAATGAGTTGCTTTCTCAAAAGCTGGCTTAACATGATATTCGTTTAAGGTCTTAATCAAAATTTTGAAAATATTTTCACATTTCTCATTTATAATAGTTTCTAAAACTTTAATTTCTCTGAATTTTAAAAAGTAGTCGATTCTAGTTTGGGTCTGTTGGACCACACTTAGACATAATTCTAAGTTGATTAAGTTTTTAATGTTTCGTAAACTACTATTCATTAGATTACTCAGGTTATCATTAACTTGATCAGATTTATTTGATTTATTTGAAATCTTGAAAACCTTTGTAAAAGAATCCAGAAAGTTAAATTTATCACCTTCAGTTTCGTTATTCGAATCGTTCATATCTTTTAAAGAATTCTCAGCTTTGAGATTTATCAAGCCATTTTCGGATCTGTTTTCTTGTTCGTTCTTAAAATTATTGAACTGTCTGATTAAATTCTTTTCGAATTGGATGGTTGATTGGTCTAAATAATTTAGTATATTTTGTTGAAGGTAAACGTGTAATAAATCACGAACTCTGTCGTGGAAGGTATCAGTTCCTTTATCTTTTGAATTATCAATATTTATACTACCATTTTTTGATGGAACTAATTCTTCGCAAAACTTTTTGATAATGTCAGTGTATATCAGTGGAAAATAATTTAGGTATTCGTCTGATTCAGTACCCTCTTTTAAAATGTTGTTTACTAGCGGAAGTAAAGTTTGTTGAATAAATGCTTCGTAAAATTGAAGTATCATCATGTGTTTCTCACCAAATAAAATATCAATGATCTTAATATTTTCATTCACAAAATCTCGCAGTGGATCAAATACGTTATTTAAATATAACTCATCGATCTTGGAATCGTGTGGGATATCTGGAGGAGCTGGATATTCAATCTTCGAATTAAAGAAATCAAAGGCAACATTTTTCTCATTAGATAATAATAAAACATTCATAAATGTTGCTACAACCTCATAATTCTTATCTTTATAATTTGCTTCCATTTCATTTAGACAAGAGTTAATAAATATTTCCTTTAAGATATTGAAATTTATAGTAATCTTGAGAAAATAATCAGCATCATTAACATTTGATTGATTAAACTTAAAAACATTTTGTAAAATCTTACTCTGAACTAATGGGTCGTTGGCGTAAGCTTCAGGGAAAAAGTTTGATAAGTTATTATTGTATAAATCATCGCAGAAACTGCGGAAAGTTTTATAAAACCATGAATAATAGGTTCTGTAATTTTGTTTGTTAAAAGTCTTCAGTTCGTCAAAGATATTTACTGGAGTTAAATCTTCAAATGAATACTCATCAAGTAATTTCTTCTCAGTAGTGTCATTGTTTATATCTGCTGTTAAGCCTAATTGTCTAAGCTTTCGACTAAAGTAACTGTAATCAAATTCTGCATCCAGCTGTTTATCATACGTGAATTTACTTAACTCTCTAAAGTGTACGTAATCTTTTGGGTTAAGATTTTGAGTGATTCCTCTCACAATCGACCTTACCTTAAGTAAGTCTTTCATGTGTATTTCCGACATAATTTATGAACTACGATGTTTAAATTTTCGTTCTATTTGTATCTATTTGAGACATATACTTCTTATATCTTATGAGATACCTTAGTGGTAGAATTGTGTTTTATTAACTTTTATATTTGGATAGTCAAAGAGATATAGCAATTCGCAGCCCTTTTCTCAATTTTTCAACTTCATTAAATTGTCAGTGTTTAATAAAAAATATCATATGAAAAACTTAAAATTTCAATGAAATAAACCATTTAAGAAAAGTATAGTGTTGATATTAACAATAAACTCGTTTGGAGATTCAATATATATGAGTAATTGAAATTAAGATTTTGAATTAAAGATGATAGATGAAGAGACCGTAAATGCGATTGCGAAGACTGTAGAGTACGTGAGACAGCATGGTAGAGAATTCGAAGAAAAGTTACTACAAAACTCAGAAGATAAATTTCCATTCTTAAATCCATCAAATGAAAATTATGGATATTACCAATCTCAATTGTCTGACGTATTCGTATCTGATGAAAATGATAATGGCATAGTGGAGGAAGATGTAAATTTGAAAATTGTTCCACAACAGCCTGATTTATTTATCTTTAGTGAATATAATAAAGAGGGTACGATGCCAGAAATGGATCTGGCCATTATTAAAAGAACTGCTGAATTTTGTACTAAATTTCAAGATATTCTCGGAGAAAATGTGGTTGATATATTAAAAAGTAAGTATAAGAATGATGAAACGTTCAAGTTTCTAGGTCAAGGTCATAAACTAAATTCATTATTTGTTCAATTTATGAATCAATACAAGCAAATATTAGCAATGGAAACAGTTTCTAATAACAAATCCGACCTTTCACAAGCCAAAGTATTAGAGAAATGTTTTAATAGAGCGGAATATAATGAGTACATGAAGCAACTAGCTAATGACAGTGATACTATGAATAAGTTGTATAAGATTAGATTTGCTGCTATTGATTGGCTTGGATTTTCTGATGGTAAGAAAAAGATTGTAAGGATCGAAGATTGGGATGTTGTCAGTGGTGATGCAGTTGTTTTCAAGAAACCATTGGACTTCAACGATTTATCACTTAGAAAGATATCAACTGACATGATGAAAAAATCACTTGATCAATACTTTTCCAAAAAGGGAAGTATTGAATCTTCAGAACAAGAAGATAATGAACAAAACACAGGCAACAAAGGTAGAAAGCGTAAGGGTAATATGGTGGTTAAAGAGGCCGGTACTACCAGACTTAAAAAGAAGAAACAAAATAAATAATTAAATACTCAGCATTATTTACAGTTCGAAACCATAATATTCTTATCAGCAATCGTACTTGGGTCAAACAAGAACCATTTGCGAGTTACAATATCATTGATTATCTGTTGGTGAAGAATGAGTAGGGATAAATTAAAAAACTGACATGAACTATTAAAGAAGTGAAATTTCAAAACACAACTAATTGGAGATCAAGTTTGCTTGTGTATAAAAGTACACTGAAGGGTCTACGCTCAAACACTTTTAGATTACGATGAGCTTAGCATATTATTCGAACTTTGCAAAAAAAGCAAAGCAATATCTCTGATGTAGTCAATCACTGTTATTATTACTTAAATATGTTAATTTATATATATAATTATGTATTTGTATTAATCATTTTATTCTTTTTTATGATATTTATCTCTTCACTATTCAATAATATATTTTTAAATAAGATGTAACAAATTTCAAAACTCTATCAACCATTACAAAATAATAAATAAAAACAAAAAAGTGACAGATTATTTTGTAAGTTGTGTTCAATTTGGCCAAACAGACAGTATAGAAGTCAATAATATATATATCCACATAAATCAATTACAGGTACACAGTTTATAAAATGAAATAGCACTACGTAGAAAATAATTACTATTTATTCGTTTGAATCATACTGTTTGGCCAAAAATATTAATTTCTGCTAACACTACTCAATAATCATATACTACAAAAATTTAAAGAATTACTAAAGTACATTGTAACAATATTTCTGTTAATTTAACATCACGTCTTCCATTCAGAATATCAAACCATTGGGTACGAAGCTGGATCACTGCATGCGCCATTCAAGGCATTGAACTCATCCTTGTTAGCTCAGTTGGTAGAGCGTTCGGCTTTTAAAGTTATTACAACTTGGCAAGGTTAACCGAAATGTCAGGGGTTCGACCCCCCTATGAGGAGTTCAATATTTTTTTCTTTCGCGATTATTTCAAGTCTCATTGTGCGATGCATGGAAATATCAGCAGGTTTTGTTTTGTTTTTATTATAAAATTTGAAATTTAACATAATGGATGGTTGAATGCAGCTGAGAAGTTCAATTATACAACCGGTAATATTTACAGAAAGTTGTGTAACGTCTTCAATATAGTTACTACGTTCAAGATAATATCCAGAAGGTATATTTTATTATATTAAATAGCCTATCTCGAGGATATCCTTCGAGAAAATCAATATACATATTCCTATTCACGGTTTGAAATATAGGAACTTACAGTCTCTAATACGTTTCTATCGTGTTTCTTCCTTAAAACTGATCCTATTATACCCTTCATTTTAAATATCCATATTATTCTATTGCAAATTTAGTTCATTATGATTGATGTTAACGTTAACAATATCTTTTTTAAATCATATTCAATTGATCCAAATTCAGGTCATTCAATTTACGTGTTTGACTCCACATATTTACCAGACCCAAGCGAAATTGGTAATGACAAACAAGTATATGACTTACTTATCGATGAATTAATGGATTTATTAATTGCAAAGCTACCATCTTCCCCATATTCGTTGGTAGTTTTCTCATCTGGTTTCTCTCAAAAGAAAATTAGCTGGGTTTACGGTATTAAGATGTATTCTAAGTTACCAAAAGAATCAAAGATTTATTTACAAAAGACTTATATTGTTCATGAATCGTTTTTCATTAGAACGGTTTATCAAGTTTTATCTAATGCAATGAATATTAAATTTCTTTCCAAGATAAGTAAGAATTCGTCTGCTGTAGAAGAGACTCCACTAGATAATGACTCTGTATCTGTTGTACATGTACCTGATTTAACAATTCTATCCACAATGATCGATATTACCAGATTGAGAATATCATTAAATGTTTACCTACACGATTATGAAATTAACGAATATATTGATGTTCCTGAAGATTATTTCAATAGATTAACAGATATAGCTAAAAGAAAATATAGACAATTAGTGTTTGACAAAATCTTTAAGAAATTAACAGTATATTGTATAAGTACTGAACTATTATTCCAAAAACCTGGTTCATACAAGAAAGTAAACATTTTCCTAGATATCATCGAGAGAAATAATTACATCGATATATCACAATGGGATATTTACTCTTTAGGGTCCGTATTTCTACATTTCTTGAAAAATAAAACAAACTCATTAATTCCAATTGATCTGATCCCACTACCTATTGTTGATGATGTAGATTACACTTTTAAGACATTTGTTCAAATTATAAATTTCAATGACTATTATCATATCTTTGTTACAATATTCCCGTTGTTCTTATCAATTCTAAATGAACCAGAAGTAACAAAACATACATCTAGAACTCTAAGTAAAGCTCTAACTCCAACATTATGCAAAGAGAAGCTATCAATAAACAATACTGACAGTCTGGCTATAGGGACAAGATTTATTAAGAACTTACTAGAAAACTTTGATGAAATTGTTCAAATGGTGGACCAACTAGGAAGTAGAGGTAGAACCATAACTGAAAAATCAGTACTACAAACTCCACTAAGGACACAAACAATTATATCTCAACCATCCTCTAGGATGTCTTCACAATCATCAATGCCTCCGCCAATGTTGCCTAGACCAAGAAAAGCAAGTCCAACCAAATATATTGCTAGTAGAGGTACAAGTAGCTCAAGCATAGAAAGCAATGATCAAAGAATCGAAAGCCCTATTAAATCATTTTCTTCATTGAAGTTATCAGAGAACAATTCATCTGATGCATTGTCTTCTAAACCATTACTCCCACCAAAACCTACATTATCCATCTTTAAAGATTCCATACCCGATTTATCAGTTCTAAATAGTAGTACAGATTCCACTTTATTTAATCAATCCGAATTAACTGAAGAGAACTTGATAGAAAACGATAGAAACTCACCAATACCCGACAACCGTAACCAAAGATCTAGCTCTGAATCATCTGTTGTTCAAACTGATTTCAGAATATCCTCAGCACAATACTCTGTAAATTCTGGTAGCACTGTTGATAACTCAAGTAGTAAAAATAATGAATTAGATTCCATCAAAGATATGGTCACTGATAATATTTCTACTTTACCAAAGAGCAAATTTGAAAAATTCGATATAGACTTAAAGAAACAGAAGTTGAGGAAAATTGCAGAAATTAAAACTAATCAACAGTTTTCAAAAGTGGGATTTTCCGAATTACAAACGACTAGTAAGTTAAGTAAAGTTAGTAAATTGGCTGCTCTATACGAGGAAAGATTCCAAGGTTTAAAGGTTATGGATGAAATGAGAGATATGAAATAAAATTAAAATGAACTTTTTTAATTAACGAGATATTATAATTAAAATTATGAATAAATAACAAATAAATAAGATTGTATATTGAAATAAATATATAAATAATGCATAAAACTAATTATTCTTATGAATCTAAAGGAATGTAGTTAAAAGGTACCAGCAAATTATTTAATCTAATTTTCAGCTTTACGTTGTTTACCAATGTAATTAATTGCGGAACCAGCCTTGAAGAAATTAATTTGATCCTTAGACATAGTATGTTTAGTCTTGATAATGAAAGAATCACCATTACGTTTGGTGATCTTGACGTCTAATTCACCACCATTGTTACCGTCCTTGACAACCATGTCAGCTAGGTTAATGGTTTCTAAGACATCACCAGAGTTGATCTTTTCGTAATCAGCTTCGTCGGCGAATGTTAGTGGTAACATACCTTGTTTCTTTAAGTTAGTTTCGTGAATTCTAGCGAATGATTTAACCAGAATCATTTCACCACCCAAGAATCTTGGAGATAAAGCAGCGTGTTCTCTTGCGGAACCTTCACCGTAGTTATCCTCAGCTAAAACAGTCCATGGTCTATTTTCATTCTTCCATTTAATCATTAAACTTGGAATATCGAATCCCTTACCATCCAAATCATAAACCTTGTTAACTTCATCAGTTTCGTAATTTTGGGCACCAATTAAAGTATTGTATGAGATGTTTTCTAAATGACCCTTGTATTTCAACCAGACACCGGCAGCAGAGATATGATCAGTTGTGCATTTACCCTTGACCTTCAATAGGACAGTGGTCTTCAATTCTTCACCGTTCCATGGCTTGAATGGTTCTAATAATTGTAAACGGTCAGATTCTGGAGAAACTTGAACTTCAACAGATTCATCGGCAATTGGAGTCCTTGCTGGATAGAATTGGTCTCTACCGTGTTCAAAACCCCTTTGAGGTAATTCTTCACCAGTTGGAGGTTCAAATTTGAATAGTTTACCATCTGGAGTTTTAATAGAATCAGTTAATGGATTGAATTGAGCCTTACCAGTGTAGATCATAGCGGTGACAATTTCTGGGGAAGTTAAGAAATTCATGGTGTTTCTGTTACCATCGTTTCTAGCTCTGAAATTTCTGTTGAAAGAAGTAAAAATGGAGTTAACTTCCTTGGAACCCTTTGGAACATCATCTCTGTCCCATTGTCCAATACATGGACCACAAGCGTTACCTAAAACGGTGGCACCATTTTCAGTCAACGTTTTGATGATACCATCTCTTTCTAGAGTGGCTCTAATTAGTTCGGAACCTGGAGTAACAAAGAATGGAATAACTGGCTTTAAACCGGCCTTGGCGGCTTGGTTAACCAAGTTAACAACACGACTCATATCTTGGTAAGAAGAATTTGTGCAAGAACCAATTAAACCGACAGAGATATCTTGTGGCCAGTTTTGCTCCAAAGATGTTTCACCATAGTTAGATATCTTAGTAGCTAAATCTGGAGTGTATGGACCATTCACAGTTGGCTCTAATTCAGATAAGTTAATTTCCATAACTTCATCATATTGTGCGTCTTTATCACTTCTTAAGAAGTTGTATTCATTTAATGCAATATCAGCGGCATCAGCAATTTCACTTCTGTTTGTAGCCAATAGATAACGTCTATGAGCGTCGTTGTAAGGGAATAGAGAAGTGGTAGCACCGACTTCAGCACCCATGTTACAAATGGTAGCCATACCGGTACAAGATAGATTGTTGACAGCGTCACCAAAGTATTCTAAGATATAACCAGTACCACCTCTGACGGTTAATTTACCGGCGATGGTAGTGATGATATCCTTTGGAGTGGCCCAACCGTTCAAACGGCCAGTCAATTCGACACCCATGATCTTTGGAGCCTTTAACTCCCATGGAGTAGAAGTTAACGCATCGACAGCATCAGCCCCACCGACACCAATAGCGATGGCACCTAAACCACCAGCGTTTGGAGTGTGAGAATCGGTACCTAGCATCATTAGACCTGGAGCACTGTAGTTTTCTAGAACGATTTGATGGATGATACCAGAACCTGGACCCCAGAAGTTAATACCGTATTTCTTAGCACATGACTCTAGGAAATCGAAGACTTCACTGTTATTTTCAGTAGATTTTGGTAAATCGTAAGCTTCACCGTTCTTACCGACGATAAGATGGTCACAATGAATGGAAGCCGGAACAGCAACATGTTTCAAACCGGTTGTCATGAATTGTAGAAGAGCCATTTGTGCTGAAGCATCTTGCATAGCGACTCTATCTGGAGATAATTTCAAGTATTTTTGACCACGAATGGCGGAAAGATCAGCACCGGAGCTGCCCAGAGAATCTTCTGGGTTCGTTAAATGTGAATATAGGATCTTTTCCGCTAGTGTTAGAGGAGTGTTATTAGTTAGTTGTTTAACTATTTCCAAGTTATTCAATAATTTAGCATAAGGTGGCATCCGGGACTGGAATTCCTCAGATACACTAGGTATCTTTGAGAAGGTAGCAAGGTTTCTTCTTGCGACTACTCTTGCGGATAACATTGTTGTAATATATAAGATATGTTTAGTTTTATAGGGGGAGGGGGGACTTATATTTAATGATAGTCGAGATAAACAAGAAGAAAGTATATAATCTATAAAAGAGCGTCTCTATATATATATATATTAAAAGCTACCTTTACTGTAAGGTAGTGATGCCTGATACCTCAAACCTATATTTAACAAAAAATTGTACAATTTCCATAGGAAGTTCTTAGATCATGGAATTTCCATCCACCTTGACTCATCTTACTAGTTAATCATCGACCAAGTTCCTAGTGAAAAAATTTATGAATCTTATAAAATGCCGAGGGAAAAACTAATGGTGCGTGGGTTTTCAAGAAAACTAGGGCTTGTTCAAAACAAAAAACAGGGCTTCTGATATTATTAGGGTTTCGGCATCATGAAAGTAGGGCTTTATTAAAGAGGGATGAATTTGACAACAAAAGCCAGACACCTCACTATAATACCCACGTGGCACGGCGTGCCTGTTGTTGGAATAAGAAACAACGGTTTCCCACTACGGCGTTTTCTTCGTGAAGTGGCTATTTGTGGGTGAAAACGATAGGAAAAATTAAAGTTTGCAAGTAAGAGTTATTCAAGATCTTTCATCGTGTTAGCTTATATAGGGAAAACAAGTATGATAATTGACCTTGTGGGATCATTTTGGAGATATAGATTGGCACATTTTAACAATACAATAGTTCGAATTAGTTTCCCACGTTTCTGTTTTAACGGTATTGGCAAAGTAAGGCACGCAAAGTACTGATTATTGTGAGTCAAATCAAGTATTCGATCGATGAGATTCTCACATTTCTTGAAATATAACGCTGTACCAGAATGGCAAAATCATTATGTTGATTATAATGAGTTGAAAAACTTAATCTATACCTTACAAACAGATGAGTTAAAACAATCAGGTAATTTTGGCACTGCTGATCCAAATGGTGATGATTTTGAAAATGATCATGAAAATGAGAAAAATTTTGCCAAGAGATTAAGGAATAAATTTTTTTCTAAAGGTCATCATTCTCAAGACACTGCTGAGGCTTCTGCTCGAAGAGCCAAAGATCCTTTTCATGAAGATGAGGATGAAAATGTAAAAAAAAATGATATGGTTTTGGAAGAGACCATTGAATTACAAGAGTACAACACTAATAATGGTAATACTCAACGTAACGTTAGTAGTTCCAAAAAATTATCTCCTTTCAAGAAAGTTGGTAATAAGTTTTTTGAATCAAGACGTTCTTCTGTCTCAAGTGATGGCAAGACTCTTTTCAACGCATATGATACTTTTTACAGCAACCTAACTAGTGAAAAATTGAAGATTGATGATTTCTACAAAAGAACTGAAGCAAAGTTTTATCAAAGATTTGATACTTTAGTTAAAGATCTAGAAAAGGAAAAAATTACTACTTCGTTGTCTTCTGGCTCTTTATCTGATCTAAATTCAAACAACGGTGCTTCTACTTCTAATATCAACATTGTAGGTCAAAATGCTTCTGTTAACGATACAATGGAAGATGACGACGATGACGACGATGACTATGAAGACGATTTTTCTGAGACTCAAGAAGAAACTGCATTATTACATTACTCAGAATTCGATATCAAGTCTCAAAAGAAGTCCATCTTAAAGAAATCCATTGTTAACTTATACATCGATTTTTCACAATTAAAAGCATTCATAGAATTAAACAAGATGGGTTTCATGAAGATTACCAAGAAAGCTGATAAAGTTTTACATTTCAACATTAAAGCTGAATTAATTCAAACTGGTACTTTCTATAAAGATACTTACATCTTCCAAAAGGAAACTTTCACTATCTTATCCAACAGAATAAATCAATTAATTGATTTCTATGCTAAGATTACCTCCGCTGGTAATCGCCAAATCGCTAAGGCAGAATTAAAATCATCTCTACACGATCACATCGTTTGGGAAAGAAGTAACACATGGAAGGATATGTTAGGATTATTATCTCAAGATAAGGATCTAAATGCTGAATTAGATGACAATGATCCAAACGTTGCGTTAACAGGTAAACTACAATTAGAATACTTCAAATATCAATTACCTTGGACTAAGAGCCGTTTCGTTCCATTCGATGAAATATATATTCCAAAATTATTCTTCACCTGGAAGGCTTTCAAGATTGCATTTGTTATTTTATTCACTGGTATCCTATTAGGTGTTAAAACATTTAACGACCCTGTCGAAGGACGTTGTATGGCTTTAGTCGAATGTGTTGCTTTCCTATGGGCTAGTGAAGCTTTACCATTACATATTACAGCTTTATTAGTTCCATTACTAGTGGTACTATTCAGAGTCCTAAAGGATTCAGGTGGTAACGTACTACCAGCTGCAAAATCATCTTCTACCATTTTCGCTTCTATGTGGACATCAACTATTTTGGTCTTATTAGCAGGTTTCACTTTAGGTGAGGTTTTAGCTCAATACAATATTGCCAAGGTTATTGCTTCCTGGTTATTAGCTGCTGCTGGTACCAAACCAAGAAATGTTCTATTAATGGCAATGGGTGTCGTTTTCTTCTTATCTATGTGGATTTCTAACGTCGCTGCTCCAGTCTTAACTTATTCATTATTGAGTCCACTATTGGATCCTTTGGAAGCCGATGTTCCTTTCGGTAAAGCATTGGTCATGGGTGTAGCTATCGCTGCTAATATTGGTGGTATGTCATCTCCAATTTCATCTCCTCAAAATATTATCTCCATGCAATATCTAAAACCATACGGTATCAACTGGGGTCAATTCTTCGCTGTTGCATTACCAGCTGGTATCTTAGCCATGTTGATCTGTTGGTTAGTCTTATGTTTCACTTTCAATATCAATTTAACCAAATTAGAAAAGTTCAAACCTATTAGAACTAAGTTCACATTAAAGCAATATTTTATTATCGCTATCTCAATCATGACAATTATTCTATGGTGTGTTGAATCTCAAATTGAAAGTGCTTTCGGTTCTGCTGGTCAAATTGCTCTGCTTCCAATCGTCATTTTCTTTGGTTCAGGTCTATTATCCACTAAGGATTTCAACACATTCCCATGGTCTATTGTTATTTTGGCTATGGGTGGTACTGCTTTAGGTGCTGCAGTTTCTTCTTCTGGTTTATTAGCTACCATTGCAAGAGCTTTACAAAAGAGAATCGAAAACGATACCGTCATGGCCGTTCTATGTATCTTTGGTGCATTAATGTTGGTCGTCGGTACTTTCGTTTCACATACTGTCTCTGCTATTATCATTATTCCATTAGTCAAGGAAGTTGGTGATAAACTAGGTGATCCAAAGGCCGCCCCAATTTTGGTTTTCGGTTGTGCATTACTATCTTCTGCTGGTATGGGTCTAGCCTCTTCAGGGTTCCCTAACGTTACTGCTATCTCTATGACAGATAAGAAGGGTAAGCCGTACTTAAATATGATGACATTTATCACAAGAGGTATCCCATGTTCATTAGTGGTGTTCGTCTGTGTCGTTACTTTAGGTTACGGTATTATGTCTTCCATTCTTCATGGTACCACTACAACATAAGAATTTTAATTTCTACATAATCCATTGTGTACATACTAAATTTTCTGCATATATTTTATTAATATTGTATCTATACTTCATTCATTTATAAGAACTTTAAATTTTATTTCATTTATTCTACATAAAGTGATATTTTTTACCTTAGTCTATCGATTTATTATGTAAAGCGAAGACAACTTCTTGTTAGAAAAATATAGAAAAACAAAACAATGTGGAACGTGATAAATTTACAGATTACAGATGTAATTTTTATATAGGAGTCTTTAATAAACAACAATTACTCAATTGTATCCAGGACAAGTACTCCATAAGGAATATTCACTTTCCTATTTGCATTAAAACAATTGATTTGGATACACATTTGTTTAAATTGAATTAGTCCGATATTCTTTCACATCGAATTTTTTTAGCATTGATAGACAAACGAATAAACATACATATTATACATTTATTCTAATAAAATTACAAGAGGTGTTACAATCTGCATAAACTCTAACTAAAAATGGATGAAGAAAACAATTTAAACTACCATGAAGCGGACAGCCGGGGTGATAATGGTAGCAATGTTGAATATACTAATGATCTCAATATTGAGTTGTTGGATAAATCAATCACCGACCAAATAAATATATCCAACATGAATAATGAAGAGAAGGATGAACAATCTAGCGAATCCTCTAATGACATTAATGAAACTGAACATGAGATACTGACTTCTCAAAGAAACGAAATTATGAACTTGTTGAATAAAGGTAACAAAGAAGCAAAAGAGGGTGATAAAGTATATATAATCCCAAAACATTGGTATGATAGATTCTTTGACTCAGGTATTACTGACCCACATAGTATTAGACCTATTGATGTCAGTTCAATAGTAAGAAGTTATGAACATTTTTTATTGAAAGACTACGAAAGTAATCCATATATGCATGTGCCTGAATTTGCATTTCAGAAATTAGTAGGATGGTATGGGTTAACGAAGAATTCACAACCGTTATGTACTGTGCTGATAAAGAATCTGGAGACGGATGAACTTATAACTGAATATAACAAATGTTTTTTCAGAGTTCAATATTTGCTAGCACCCACCAACAAATCAATGAGTCAAGCTAGCCAAGTAAGCCGAAATATCAACAACATTAATTATTTCACAATATCTATAATTGATACAATGAAAGATGTAATGCAGAAGGTGCTTGATTTCTTTTTTCAAATTGAAGCCAATCTTGATATTGAAAATACGAAAGTTAGAATATGGTACATTAATGATTCCAACAATGACTCAGACAGCAATAATTCTTCTATCCAATCTATGTATCTGATAGATGAGTTACAGTTTTTAGACTATGATCTCAGAACTCACATTACTCCAACTTTATTTGATAAGAGTTTACGAGAACTAAACATGCACAACGGTAATTTTGTTGTGGAGACTGAACAATCTTACAAAAATTATCATTGGGCTTCAAATTATCTAATGTACAACAAACTTGAAAGCGGAACTGGTACCGTGGGCCTCACAAATATGGGTAACACTTGTTACATGAATTCTGCTTTACAATGTTTGGTCCACATCCCTCAAATACGTGACTATTTTCTATATAATGGTTTCGAAAGTGAGATTAATACTGTCAACCCATTAGGGTACCAAGGTTACGTAGCAAGAGCATTTTCTGCATTAATTCAAAATTTATTCCACGAGAGATTATCTAAAGATGAAACTACATCCGCTATAGCCCCTAGCCAATTTAGATCGACAGTAGGTCATTATAACTCAATGTTCTCTGGGTATTTACAACAAGATTCTCAGGAGTTCCTAGCATTTTTATTAGACAGTCTACATGAGGATCTAAACAGAATTATCGATAAACCTTATGTTGAAAAACCATCCTTAAAACCAACTGATGATGTAAATAATTTTGAGACAATTAAAAAATTAGCTGATGAAACTTGGAAGATGCATTTACTAAGAAATGATTCGGTAATTACAGATTTATTTGTTGGTTTATACAAATCCACTTTAGAATGTCCTGAATGCAATACGGTATCTGTAACATTCGATCCTTTCAATGATTTAACATTGCCATTACCAGTTGATTCTGTTTGGCGTTGTAAAGTTAGACTTTTCCCTCAAAACTCTCCTCCATGCCTATTGGAGGTAGAATTATCTAAGAAAAGTACATACCAGGATTTAAAAGAATACATTGCAAACAAGGCTCAAATGGATCCTGAGAATCTTTACGGTTGTGAAATTTTTAGCCATCAATTCTATAACAACTTTGAATCAACAGAATCTAACTCACAATTTTTACCCTTACAAGAATTAATTTCTGAATCCGATTTAATCATCTTTTATGAATTAAAAGTTAACGATAATGACGTTATTGTTCCGGTATTCAGCACTTCTATGGAAGAAGGTTTCAACAACAGTAGATTGTTTGGTATACCTTTCTTCGTTGCACTAAGTCGTGATGAATTAGAAAACCCAATGGGTATTAGACAAAAGTTAGAGAATTATTACATATATTTAAGTGGTGGATTTATTAACTTCCCATCAAAATCTGTTGAATCAGCAAGTAGCTTAACCATTGATGATTTCCCATTATTAAAAGAGAAATACCCTCACACTGATTTTGAAAAATATTCTGAATATTTAAAGTATGCGATTCCAAAACCTAAAGAGGATATGGAAGAAAATGTAGAAAATGAATCAAATGAATCAAATGAAGAAGAGGATGTAAATTTCGACAACAATGATGAAGAAATGCCAATTGAGAAATATTTCGAAATCAAGATTGTAGAGGATATCAGCGAAGATTCAATTTTGAAGGCGTCTGTAGCTAATCAGGCCAATGTTCTATTTTGGACACCACCTGCACATATGCATTTGAAAAATGCTAGAGATATTACTGAATTCGTTGACCCTGTTATGGCCGATCTATATAACTACTCTGAACTAACAAAAGGATCTAATTACTCTACTAATATGGATATAGATACAGATGAAAGTTCAAAGAGTGAATTGGATGAACCCATGACCGGTGTTGTAACAGAAGATCCTATTAATATAGAATTGCCGGATGACTTAGTAAAAGACACAATGGGTGAAGCTCATGTATCCTTAGTTTCAACATCTTCTGTATCTTCTGCATTTACTCCATATGCTATCGTGTGCGAATGGAACACTTCATCCGTAGTTGATGCATTTACAGAAGATAAAATCATCAACTGGGAAAGACCAGGTGTATTAGAGAATAAAGAATTAGACGAATTAAGAGTTAAGAGAAAAGATTCAACCAAGGAAAAATCGAATATTACTTTGAATGAATGTTTAAAATTATTTTCAAAGAAAGAAATATTAGGTATCAACGATTTATGGTACTGCCCAACTTGTAAGGTACATAGACAAGCTACCAAAAGAATTCAACTTTGGAATACTCCAGATGTGTTGCTAATCCACTTAAAGAGATTTGAAAATCAACAATCTTTTGCTGATAAAATTGATGACGTTGTCAACTTTCCAATAAATAATTTGGATATGAGTGATCATGTTGTTTATAAAGATGATCCAAGAGGTACAGTATACGACTTAATTGCCGTGGATAACCACTTTGGTGGACTTGGTGGTGGCCATTATACAGCATATGTAAAGAACTTTATCGATAATCAATGGTATTACTTCGATGATTCTAGAGTCTCTGCTGCAATTCCAGAAGAAAGTATTAAGGGATCTGCGTATGTATTATTCTATTTACGTTGCTATGGTAGTGATGAAAACAATGAAGGCTCTGAGGTTCAATACAGCAGTGAGAAATTAGAAGAAATAATTTCAAATTCTCGTAGAGAGCATCAAGAAGAACTTTTGTCTAAAATGAAGACACAAGAGGAACTTTATGTAACGAACAAGACAGACGAAGAAGATATAACAGATATAGAGGAAGATGAAGACGAATTCGAAGATATCAACGATGATGAAAACATAGACGATATACGCGATATCGAAGAAGATAAGTCTGAAGATAGTGATTTTAAGCCCATAAACCATACCAACTACAATTCTCCAATTGAAGAGAGTGCGCCAGAAAGTCATGGTAACAATATCACAAAGAAAAGTTATGATGATAGTGAAATTAGTTCTAACAAAAGAAAGATGCGTTTGATTAAGAAAGCATATGCTAGCCCTACTGACGGATCGAATGGTTCAGAATCTTCTGATGTTAGTGTAGTGTCTAATAATTACTAAATTTATATATAAATATGTATCATTGTATTGAAAATATTTTTTTTTATAATTTTTATAATTTTTATTATTATATATTACATACACGTTTGTACAAAATAAATTTTATTACAATATTTGATACATTTTATGTTTTGAGATGGAGAATTAATTACTACCAGAAATTTCTAATCGACACTAGACTTTTCAGAAGTGATCTTCATAGTTTTCTTACTATGCTTCTTAGAATGTTTCTTTGATTTTCTCTTTAATTTCATACTTTTGCGCTTATAGTTACGTCTGTAAAAGGCTATGAACAATACCAAATAGGATGAGATAATAGCACCACCCCATAACATAGCTGAAGTAGTACCTGTACAATATTCACAGTTGGGTAAGCCAGTGAAGAATCTAATAGCTAATTTTTGATAAATGACGAAATAAATGAAACCGATATCTAGAATAAATTGAATGATCTGTAATCTGGTAACCCATTCTTTCCACCAAACCTTAATATGACAGGAAGATAAGAAGTAATACCAATACATGACGACATGTACTGCTAAGTTTAGAGTAATTGGTACCCATGAGATAGCTGTACAACCAATTAATTGTGTGTAACATAATAATGCAGTGGCACCATGGTGATAAGTGTGTAAGAATGTTAATTTTTTATGCTTTAACATTAGAAAGATGGTATCGATGAACTCCACAAACTTAACTAAGTAATTAAGATAGTATAAAGTTACCATTTGTTGTGACCATGCTTTTGGATTACAAATAGCATAAAATAAACCGTGATTGACAATCATTGGAGACAATTGTTCTGCCATTAATACCAATAAGATCAATGATAATAAAGTCAGATATAGATTATGTATCTTTACTAAAATGTCTAATCCAAATGGCTTAGTGCCTCTTAATAATGATCTACCTCCAAATACGATAATATAATAGGCTGCGATAGTGAGTAGAACTGGAGTTAAGGTACTCAATGGCAATTTACCTACTACAAACTCAAATTCATTTGGAACAAAACGACCATAAGTGATTTGAGATGTTATTCTATTGAAATGATCCCATAGATAGATGTTAAAGAATGGACGATCTACAGTTGGTAAATATTCGACGTATCCAGGATACTTCTCTAATAGATCAGAAAATCTCTCTATAATTGTGGATCGGTTCATTACTCTAATTTTATAAACCAAAAACTCACTTTCTTATGCGTACAATTGATAGGATCTTAACTATATACCCTTTAGATAGAAGTTTCTGTATAATAAGTATCTAGCAATCTTCACAAAAGTTTTCACCAATAATTAATCTTTTTTTCGTCAGTACTATTTCTTGTTTATATCTCTTTTTTCTCTCTAGTCGGTGTTAACGTTCTAAGCACTGCATACATTTAAACACGTTCCATATTGCATCGGTTGTGTCGGGGATATTTTGGCCGCTCAGAAAAATAAATTAAAATAAATTAAAATAAATTAAAATAAATTAAAATAGTCAATAGTTTAGAGTTTTAAATCACTATTTGAAAGGCTGAATCTGTTGTTCAATGGCAATTAATATGAAGATATAACAGTGTTACTGTCTCATTATGGGTTTATCATGGTCATTATAATATAGTGTATGAGTTTTTTAAATGAATTAGTGAGATTATTTCACTAGCCGCCGAAGTTTGGCCAATGAAAAACGAGAAAAAATAGGTAGTGCTGCGCAACGCGTGAAGCCAATTTCCTAATTCGGAAAAGTAATTAATACATCCTGACACCACACTGATTTGGAAAACTTAGATGGCTGGAAAATTTAGTAAGGCTTCGAGTATAAGCATATTAATATGTTATATATACAGATCATTAATTATTTAGTATGTTATTTGATATTATTATACCAAAAAGGAAGATCCTCGAGAATTATACACTATGACACCTGTCCTTCCAAGAGCCTTAAGATCCATGGATGCTACTCCAAACATTACCACTAATGTTATGGCGTTTAAATCACCAGCAACTCCAACAAAATCTAAGAGAAATTTCGAGAATATTAGTCCAGAAAATAACTTACTAACTCCTCCAAATTCTATTCAAAAGAGAAGAAGACTAGATTTAAATAATGCTGAATCCTATGGTTCTTTACCATCCCCAACCAAGACTCCATCACCTCAGAAGCTGGTATTTGGTAGACAATCAATATATTCAAGAACAAAAGCATTGTTGCAGAGATCTTCATCAGTCTTAGCTAACCCATCTGGTTGTCTAACAACCAGATTGGAACAATACAATAAGATTATGAACTTCTTAGAAACAAATGTCGAAAACCATACTAGTAACTCATTGTATATTACTGGTCCACCAGGAACTGGTAAAACAGCACAATTAGATTCAATTCTAAAAAATAAATTTCTACCAATTAACTTAAATAATCCAGAAGTTTCTTCTAGAAAGGGTTCCAATTTATATAACACTCAATATATGGAATTGCCAAATGGCACAACAGAACAAGTAAATATTACCAGTATCAACTGTATTGCATTAAAAGAACCTTCTTCTATATTCAACAGAATCTACAATGCTTTTACAACTAGAGATTTTGATGCACCAACTGATCAGTCTTATAAGATTAAGAAAATGACAGATTTACAACACTTTATGGAATCACATTCTAAAGAAACTACATTTATTGTTGTACTTGATGAAATGGATAAGCTAGTTCGTTCTTCATTAAACGATACTCAAGCAACCAGAATTATCTTCGAGTTATTCTTATTAGCTAGACTTCCAACTGTGAATTTCTTACTTATCGGTATCGCAAATAGTTTAGATATGAAAGATAAATTCTTATCCAGATTGAATTTAAGACAAGATTTATTACCAGATACAATTGTATTCCATCCATATACATCAGATCAAATGTTCAATATCATTATGGAAAAAGTTAAAGACATCGGTGAATGTATTTTCAATCCAATGGCCATTAAATTTGCTGCTAAGAAGTGTTCTGGTAACACAGGTGATTTAAGACGTCTATTTGATGTATTAAAAAATGGTATTGAAATTGTTGAGTTAGAATTGATAGCCGAAAGAAGAAAGAATGGGATCAAACGTAGTCTTAACAACACCGACATAAACACAGCTATGCCAAAAGTTGGTATGCAACATATCGCAAAAGTCTTTTCACAAGTCACAAACGGTTCTTCAACAAGAGCTAGAATTAATAAAATAAACATGCAACAGCGTGTCTTATTATGTGCCTTAGTCCAAAGAGAAAAAGCTGATATATTTCAAAGCACTTGTACTTTAGACAAAGCATTTGAATATTATTTCAAATTATTAAACAGTAAAGACATCTTTAAACCATTAAATCGTAATGAATTTTTAGAAGTTTGTACCACATTAGAGTCGTGTGGGTTAGTTAACACCTTCAATGGTAGATCAACAGGTAGAACCAGACATATTATTAAATTGATCAAGACAAATATCGACGAAAAAGAATTCGAAGAAGAAATAAACAAGATGGAAATCTTAAAGAATTTCACATCATAATAATCACAAAACGTATAGCATTACTAAATAGCATTAACCATTAATTATATAATGGATACCTTATATAACAGCATTTTAATCAAATATCCGCATTTATTATTTTATGTCATTTGGCGAACATTTTAAAGAAAACAACAAACGTTATTTATATTTTTTCAATGCAAACAAATATGTGACATTTGTATTGTATAGGTATTTGGTGTATATTATCGATTTTGTTTTATATTATACCGAATATCATAGCTATTAATAACACCCTACTAAAATGATGTCCCTTATTCTGAGATTACGACCTCATTTACATGTTGTCATACTTTGTCTCTGCTGGTACACAATATCGTCGATTGGATCAAGGGTAACTAAACAGATACTAATGGAGTGTCCACTACCGTTATTCCTAGGTGAGTTTCAATTCATTTATACATCTATATTGGCTGCATTATCGTGTTCATTAGCATATCATAATAAAAAGATTTATGATCTTTTCCCAATTGGTACTTTCCCACATTATCATCGTCACCCTAGTGAAGTTCAATCACTTTCTCATGAAAATAAAGGAGTAAGATTAATTATCACAAGACCTTCAAAACAGATAATAACTACCGTTTTACCATTAGGTTTATTTCAATTCGTGGGTAAATATTTCGGTCATACTGCTACAGCATTAGTACCTGTTTCAACGGTCGCCAGTATCAAAACTTTATCACCAGTATTTATTTTATTAATCCAAAAATCATTAAGAATCAGTACACTACCATTAAGTAGCATGTTATGGTTAAGTTTGTTCAGTATAGTAATGGGTGTCTGGATCATTGTCAGTGAAGACAGCAACAGCCGTGTTTCAAAGAAAATTGAGACTCAATATTCATCCACTGGTGTTATATGTGCCATTATATCAATGTTTATATTTGTTGGACAGAATATTTACGGTAAGAAAGTCTTCACTTTTAAATCTAACTCCACAACAAGCAAGGATAAAGAAGAATCTCCTTTACCAATTTACAGCGAAGAGAAAACCACTCATAAACCTCTATCAAACCAAGCAATTAAATACGACAAGTTAACCCTGATGATTTATATCTCAATGGTTGGATTTTCATTATCTTTAGGATGGTTTTCCTTTTTAGAATTGCCAATCCTTTGGAATTACTTGGTTAAAGGTATTCAAGCAGAAAATATCAAATCCATCCCATGGAATCTATTTTTTGTAAATGGGACCTTTCATTTTATCCAAGCAATGATTGCTTTCCATTTACTTGGTGAAGTCAGTACTTTAACTTACTCAATTGCAAATTTGATGAAGAGAATTGCCATCATATCAGTAAGTTGGACATTATCCGGTGTCGGAATTTCGTTCCTACAGGTATTTGGATTAATACTGAACGCATTTGGACTATTCTTATACGAGAAATCTAGTAGCATGAATAAAATACCTAAGAGACGTCCTGAATAGACCCTAACAGTAAATAATATAATTTAATTTAGTTTTAAATTACGTAATAATATAAAAAATTACGGAAATAAATGCATATATATGTCTCTTTCAAACACGCTTCACATCAATTATTGGGTCTTATTTACTGAATATTTTGCTCGTCTCTTTTGAATAGTTTCTTCTTTCATTATTAGAGCAGTTTCTGGATCAACCTTATTAATAACGAATGGGAAGGCGAATACACAGAGTAATGAGATAACACCAGCTAGCTTCCAACGTGAATTAACAATGCTGGCTATTGGACCATCTTGGAACATACCAGTGTTTCTTATTTGGAAGTAGGATCTGAATGGAGCATCCTTAATCACAGATATCATAACCATTGGGTCAACTTCGCATCTTTCTAATACTTCTGGGTAGATAATATCCTCTGAAGGAAAGTATTCTCTTCCGAAGTAATTCTTAAAACCCTTTACTTGTAATGTGTTGTTTTCAAAATGTGTATATTCTATTAGAATCCTATTTGGTCTTAAATTGAAATCCATTGATTGAGAATATAAGACAAAGTATGTAGTTTCATTTACACCTTCATTAATAGGTAGATCATTAAACTCAAAATTACCTTCCAGGTCAATCATGGACGTCGTTGAGCTATACGGGTTATCATTTGTTAGGTTACCGATTTGGTATAATCTAAATGTAGTTCTTCTGGCAGTATTTTGTGTAATGTTCATAACACCACTTTCAAACTTACCTTTAAGGGAGACAGCTCCACATAATGCAAATAAAAAATTTAACACTACTAAATATTTGGTAAGCATTTTTCAATTACCTATACTGTTTGCTTTATCTGTTTTATTCTTGTTCAAATATATAATGCTTTATCTTACATATCTTGATTTCTGATTACCTTTTCCTCTGTAGGTGGAATTTTAAAATAATAAACCGGGTAAAATTTAGATAAAATTTATTATTTAAGCGAAATTTAACGTCCAAAATATAGTACCAAATTTATTATTACTCGAAGGTATTCTATTGTTTGAAATTTCTTTATTTTTGTTTTAAAAAGCCATTACATTTACATTTAAGAACGGGTATTATTGTAGTGGAATTGTGACGTTATTGTTCGACTCACGTCGAATCTTTAACACTTTTACTCCCAGACAATATCTTCTCTACAACCCAGTTCGAGATAAAGCACAATAGTGTAATTGACTCTTTAAGCATAATAAAATATTCTACTTTATGATGCTCCAGACGATTCAAATATCCCTTTACTATATATAAGATTCTGTAGTATTATCATTGATACTCATATATATACAATACTTAATATTACCTTCTTACAACTATATATATGGATAACTTTCTATATACATCATCTTAAACAGTAACTAACCAAAAATTCATTGAATATTATCCCACGAGTACTCTTTAAGCATAATTTTCAGTGGTGTAAATCCAAGTGACTATTCGGTGCCTACAAGAAAAAACATGCATGTCCATTGTAACAGTAAACAAAAACTTTTTCTTTGACTATTTGCACCCATACACAACATATTTTAAAAATGAAACAATATTTGAAATTTGAAACTTGAAAACTTTTGAAAAATTCTGAAATTTGTAAATGAACCGTAAAATTTCAAATAACTTTTCGCTCTGACATTTTGGAAACTATATAAGAACAGGTATTTCTTTGCACTTTGAAATTCAATTTGTTATATTATATTTTATATACAGTTGTAAGAAACCAAAAAAACCAAAGAAATTTCAGAATGGCTAACGGTACGTACAAGGGGTGATATCCTGTTTAAAACCATTTAGTTATTCTTAAGATCTTTGGAATTGAGGAAGGCACTGATATGATGATCGATTCTTCTTATTGTTTGTTAAAGCAATAATAATTGAACTTTTAAAGTATCATCCGTGTTTAACTCAATTCCACAAGTTAATCATATCTCTGATATGTTCTTAAGAATTCTAGATACTTAAACAGTAAAACTCTTAGATTATATATCAAAACAATGTTGTACAATGTTCTAATACTAACATATCTTATGTCTCTTAACTGAGATCAAATTTAAATATAGTTGTTCAAGCTCGTGATAACTCCCAAGTTTTTGGTGTTGCTAGAATCTTCGCCTCTTTCAACGATACTTTCGTCCATGTTACCGATTTATCTGGTAAGGAAACTATCGCCAGAGTTACTGGTGGTATGAAGGTTAAGGCTGATAGAGATGAATCCTCTCCATACGCTGCCATGTTAGCTGCACAAGATGTCGCTGTTAAATGTAAGGAAGTTGGTATTACTGCTGTCCACGTCAAAATTAGAGCTACCGGTGGTACTAGAACCAAGACCCCAGGTCCAGGTGGTCAAGCCGCTTTAAGAGCTTTAGCTAGATCCGGTCTAAGAATTGGTCGTATTGAAGATGTTACTCCAGTTCCATCCGATTCTACCAGAAAGAAGGGTGGTAGAAGAGGTAGAAGATTATGAGGAATTTATCGACTCGTTTTTACAATTCGATACATTTTTCAATTCTATATACTCTCTGTACACTCCAGTAAATTATTTAATTTTTAGCATTTAACTAATTTCATTGCATAAAGCTTTATTAAGTTCTAATAAACTCTCTCTATAATATTACAATAAAATATTCAATTCAGTAATAAACAATTATTTCGTATATCTAATAATATTAAAAGTTATAATCAACCTTATAATTTCAACCATATACTAAAAATATATATTGTGTCATTATAAATCTATATAGTTTAATAGAAGAAAAGTTTATTAATATGAATTATTTTTTAAATTTAAATTATACATATATCGAATAGGTATGTATGCTTATATTTACTATATATCTTCTGAACATAAATATGAAAAAATTTCAATACTTAAATCTAATAGAAGAGATAACTTAGTAAACGAAACCTAAGATCTTACCAGAAACGTGCTTACGTCTAGCTTCTTCGTGGTCCATAATACCAGCGGAAGTAGTTAAGATAACGTAACCGAATTGTCTGGCTGGTAATAAGTTTTCAGTCCATTTTTCGATGTCACTAATCTTAACGTTGAATCTTGGGGAGATAACACCACACTTGTTTAATCTACCGTTTAATTGGACAACAATCTTACCAGATCTATGGTCATCGATGGATTCGAATTCACCAATGTAACCGTGCTTTTGCATGACTTGTAAGAACTTGATGATGACCTTGGAAGATGGTCTGATCATAACTTGACGCTTACCGGTCTTTTCAGCGTTGTTAATGGAGTTTAAAGCATCAGCTAAAACAGAAGTTCTGGTCATTTTTGATTATCTGTAGTTTGTGTTGGTTTCTTTAGAAAGAATATATAAATATCCTAAATTATTCATTCACTATTGATATATAGTATATTATCTTTAGATATTAACGCTTGATTGTGAAACTAGGTAAAACGAAACATCGACTTCGAAACTGTCCGTCTAACATTCTGAGTTTCCAGGCTGCGCGGTGCTGCAATTTTGGGCCAAAACCGAAGACGCAGTTTTGCGAATTGAAAAAATGAACTGAAATGTTTCAGTTGACTACTCCAAATTATAAGCGTAATGTACGGATGTATAATCGAATAATTTAAAATTAATAATGTGGGATATGGGTGGCACATTTCCGAGAATTTCATAAAATACTGCATTTTTTATGAAATTTATTGCATCGCACCGTGGAAAATATGGTTTGCAATGGAGATTCCTTTGAGAGTTCACTTTCGATGTTCGAGTTGCAGTGAATAGCCACCTACTGGTGTATACGGTACTGAGTTAACATAACATCAAATAAGCTGATAGATATAGAGCAGATATTTAGCTAATATTATGTTTTATTCTCAAATTCAGAAATCCTCAGACAACCTAATAGATACAACAATGGCTGTATGTTTAATATAAGATGAATATAATCGATGATAGTTGAACAACTTAGAAATAAAGATACCTTTAACGATTAATATATGAAATAAAACTCATCCATTTGATAACTATGAGAAGTTATATCCTTCTACGATCCACAAACAAAATTCTTTTGTTAATTTTTAATATAATACTTTATTAATACCGGAATCGAGTTCAAATCTTATGGAGAGCAGTAATTGATTATAATAATAGTCAAGGAATGATATCTTTATTCAGATAGGAGTGTTCCATCCTATAAAGAGTTCAAATGATATCAAAATAATACGATAAAGTTTCAATTTACTAACAAATTAATGTAACATTTTACATATACATTTTATTACAGGCTCAAAAATCTTTCAGAATCAAGCAAAAGCTAGGTAAGGCTAAGAAGCAAAACAGACCATTACCACAATGGGTCAGATTAAGAACTAACAACACTGTTCGTTACAATGCTAAGAGAAGAAACTGGAGAAGAACCAAGATGAACATCTAATTGAGTTCTATAAAAATATCAAATTTTTGTAAGAGTTTATATATATGTACATTTTCACTAGTTTTTAATTTCAATAATTAATTGCATTTTTAAAGTTTAACCTAAGTCAACTATTCGTTCCATTATTATTACTATGTATTCAAATTTAAGACTCTATACTATAGTTTTACATTTTGCAACGTTGCATTATTACGATTATATAAATACAAGAAGTTGTTAGAGATATCAGGTATAAAAACTGTCAAAAACACTTTAAGCATTAAGCGTAAGCTTTCATATACTATCTAGCATATAATTGTGTATTCCAAACTCATCATTTATCTAACAATATTATCCTTGATTGAATAACAGGTCGATATAAAATATCAACTAGCAATATTAGATATCATGCTTTAAGTCAATGAGATGATCACATCTAATAGACATTGGCTTAAATCATTATCTAGTTATTACACTGTCATCCAATAGGATACTAGAACTATCTTTTTAGTTAATTTGTTTTAACCACTATTATCAAAATAGTAGTGCTAATAATGTATGTAATTTTTATTTCTAAAATTTTCTCTATAAATTCTTCGCATAAATTTTAAAAAAGTGAATAGCGCGAGTTTTCACTTAGGGCTTTACAAAAATGTGTCAGTAATTTATTTTGTTACAAATAGGTATAAATAAAAGACATGTAACTTTTAAAAGCTACTTTATTAATTGAATATTTAAAATTGTATATCTAGGAGATTGTGGATCATTATCTACGGTCATAGCTACTGCAACTCAGATGAAAAATTGTGGTCTTGGACCAAACTCGTCCTCTTGAATTATAGCACCTGCTAATCTTGTTGTTTCTACATATACACATTCTTCAGAATGCAAAAGCTGGTCTGCGGTCGGCCTCTTGTTATAATCTGGATTTATCATCCATCTAACTGTCCTTTCAAGAGACTCGCCGTCTATTAAAAATTTTGGTACCCAAGCTGGAATTTTAGCACTAGTAACTGATGATTTGCTTCTATTTTTACCTAATAATTTGTGATCGATTATCGATGTTGCAAGGTTATTTCCTGAATTGAAAATGCTGATATCTGTTAGATTAGTATCAAATTTAGTACTAGTTGAAAATAAAGATTCTGAATGGATCTCTGTTGAACTTAATCTACCTGCATCTGATAAATCACCGGACCTTAGTTTATGCCATGCATTACCATTGTCTGGTAATACGACATTTGCTGCAATTTCTACAATCATTAAACCTAACGAGAAAATATCAGCTCTGAAATCATACAAAGAATCTGATATGATCTCCGGTGCAATATATTCTCTATCACCTTCATTTTCAAAAGCTAAATCTTCCAATGGTAAGTGTGTTGCCATACCAAAGTCACCTAGTTTTAAGGTACCTTCAAATGTGATTAAAATATTAGCAGGTTTTAAATCCAAATGCACTACTTGGCAGGAGTCGTGTATAAATCTTAGAGCTAAACATAGTTCGACTATAATTTTCCAAATTCTCCAATCCTCTAGTCTCTTATTCTTGGAAACGATTTGATCATGCAAAAATTTATCTAAATTTCCATTATCATAGAAATCTGTCATGGCATAATATGATTTTTCATACTTCCATGAACTAATGAAATCTATGACATACTCTTTACCTTCTACATCTAGATCAGCTCTTTCTCTAATTTCGTCTAAAATTTTAATCTCTTGTAGGATTCTCTTTCCATTATTATATTTGTTTAGGCTCATGGATTTAACTGCATATTTCTTATTAGTCTCTGCAAATGTTACCTGGTAAACCTTGGAGAAATTACCTTCACCAAGCACACTAACATTCGTGAATCTTTCATACAGATGATCATCAGGATTTACTGCAAGATCATTATTTGATTTCTTCAATTTCAATTGTTGCAGTGGGGAATCATTTATTGAAGTTGTTTGATTATCACTTGACCTTACTTGACCCGTGTCTTTGAGTTTGGCACCTATTATGGTTTTGACTCTTGTTGGTGTAGTTATATCTTCATCTATAGATTTGATGCCATCCATATCTATATCATCATTTGCATCATTAAATGATAATTCTGGATATTCATAGCTCTGTCTATTATCATTGTGACCAGTTATGGCACTATCGTTAGTAGTAAATGCGAGATTATTCGATGTCAAATTTTCATGAATGTTTTCCGAAGAACTGTCATTTATACTATTAGTATCATTAGTTCCATACAAATCGTTAGTGAATTGTTGTAAACTGTTAGTCAATTCTATATTTTTCATAATGACAGAGTCTCTAGATTTTCTAAGTTTCTTGTATTTATTCAGATTATATTGTGGAGAATGTTCATTACGTGAGTAACTTAAACTGCGAGATGCACTTATAGGGGATGATGCGTCAGGTGATGCAATATGAATCATTGGTGCTTTCATTGATGGAGATGTTCTAAATGCAGTTGTTTCATTAGTGAAATTTGTGTTATTATGCTCATGGGAGAGTATCGAATCATTATTTATGCTAGATGTTTGAAAAGTAGAAATGTTTGAAATGTAGCTATTCTCCTTTAATGGTAATTTCTTAATTGGAGTGTTGGGTATGAGTAATTTCTTTGGATATAATGAATTTATTTGGGATAGTTTCGACTTTAAGCCAGAGGAATTAAATGCAGATTGGTTTGGCTTAGCTGATATAAATGATGTGCTTTGGTTTTCTTTACCTTCTGTAGACTCAGAGATATCGTGAGTATGTGGGGATTCTATTTCTATATTTGGTAATGTTGACTTATAATTCCATTTCCTTAATGTATCTGGATTTTTCACAAATGGTGATAATTCTGATATGGAAGCAGTTCTTTTCAGTCTTGCTATAGGAGTGGAGGGTATTTTATCCGAGTAATTATTGAGATTTGTATCGATATTAATCCTGGAACCAGAAGTATGCTGATGGTGTTTTTGCTGTTTATTTGACATATTAAATGGAGACCATTTACTAATATAATAATCTACGTCCTTATCATCGATATCGTCTTCTTCTCTGATATTTTGTAAAGTTCTAGATTTTGGAAGAGATAAATTTGTATTGCTTAATGATAAATTTAACGTTGCAGTACTTCTTGTCATCTTGTTGTTTGAGTATGGGTAGAACTTAAGGTTGTTCATACCTTGGGTATTATTATTATCATTGTTATTAATGCTTACATCTGAGCTAAAAGCAGGATTTTCATCTTCGATATCACTGTTTAAATTTAGTATTCTTGGATTATCGTCTTTGAACATATCGAAATCCTCATCGAAAAACCGTTCTATTGTTTCACGATTGTCATGTGAACTATGTTGTTGACTATTATGACCCTCGTTATTGTCCATTTTTAAATATAAATTCTATGAGGAAATACTTTTTTGTTAACAGGACACGTAACTATCTGATGTATTCGCAATGGACTTGACCTCAGGGATGGGGTATCAGTATATTTACAAATAAAAAAGGCCAGAACTTGATGTCTTCTTCTTGTGTGTTTATACCAATCAATTGGATGAAAATATCTCTTTACTTATTATTCATAAACAACAATAAAACAATACAATATCTTCGATAAAACTAAATGAGATACAACAATAAAATAAATTTAAAAGGAAACGTCAATTCTGTACGAATATTCAAGAAATGAAGTGCATGTAAATAGATCAAGGAAGAGGAAACAATAACTACAAATAAACCAAATCTAAAGTCATCTGCACTCATTACCATGGTTATTTCATCAATTAGCTAACTTTGATTGTTTATTTCTTACGCGTCAACTCATTAATTGAGACGCCAAAATATATCATTGCCATAAACGGTGTTTTCGACGCGAAAATTACGTATTTGGAAAAGTAGGGTTTCGGTATAGGGTTTGGACAATAATCAACAAAACCCTACATTAAAACCCTGTATTACATTCATTTAAATAACTATTGACTCTTAAATAATTTATTAGAGTTGAATTCAAACATCCTTGTTTTGACATATAGATTGAAATGTATCTTTGTTTGCAACTAGTCTATGTGTGAGAGGTATGAGTAAGTGCATCTAACTTTGTAATAGAAGTAATGCAAGAATCTTTATCTGTCCTCAACAATGTAGCTACAGTGTATACCACTTTTGTTTAACAAGATAGTGGTTCTCTAGCACTATAAGACTATTGTCGTTGGTTCAGCGGCTAATAACTGTCCTTACAATATGTCAATGTACTTCGTGGAACATGACCCTTTTTCATTTTCCCCTTTCAATGGATTTTTTGGTTAACGAATTGGCAACTATAACACCCGAGATATTAATTAGGCAAAAATGGAAATTTTATTAATGAAAATATGTTTAAAAACGTATCACTGATTGAAAAGGTTCCATTGTTAATATAATATATCCCATACAAGTATAGATATATTACTTATTCAACAGTAGTTGTAATTGACTTAGAAAACGGGAATTAATTGTTTAATTTAAAGATTTAATTAACACGTTCAGAAGCACACACTTACTAACTGTTAACATATTATCCCTTTTCCATATAAATTTAATTAACTATTAATCAATTACCAGTAAAAGTTACGAATATACTCTGAAAAAAATGTCCGAAGAAAGAACTGAATATTTCAGTATATTAACGGAGAAGAAGCCTTACGAAGCTACCGAGACCATTAGAATTAGATTATCTCAAGCAAAATTAATCAATAAAGATTTCTATCAATTCTTTAAGGAAGTCTCTGACTTGAAGAGAGGTTATGCTCAACAATTACACAAGATCATCGCTAAAAATGAAGATTTAGATAAATTATTAAAGACACAAATGATCGAAAATGGTGTATTAACTCCAGATGAAATGCAACATTTCAATTTTAACTCATTAGGTGAATTAAAGCCATTATGGACAACCATACTTAATGAATTTAAAGAGGAATTAAAGGCTACAAAGGAATTCCAACGTAGTTTGGACAGTCAAGTTATAAAATCTTTAAAGGACTCTACTGAAAATAACGCAAGTTGGGAAGAAACTAGAAAATTACATTCCAAATTAACTCAAGTAGCAGCTTCCATCGACCAATTAGAACAAAAACATGATCAATCAGGTAAATTAGAAAACGCTCAAGGTCAATGGGCCGCTGAAGTTCCTTACTTGGTTGAATTATTTGAAAATATAGATTTCGAACGTTTAGGCGCTATCAAAGATTCTTTACTAATTTTCCAAACTGGTTTCAGCGATTACTTATTAAATACTACCTCCCAATGTGAAACGTCTATGGCTAAGTTCTTAGAATTTGAACCAAAACAAGAAGTCCAGCGTTTCGCCAACGAAGCTAGTACTTATGATTTCCAAATAAGTAAGTTAGCTGCTTTACCAACCGCCAGTCACTCCTCCGAATCTAAGGATACCATTCAAAATGCTAAATCTAGCAAAGAAAAGAGAAAGAGTACATTTGGTAACATTGGTCAACGTTTCACGTCTTCTTCTACTATTGTTCACCATGATTTAATGAACAATGAATTTTCTGACTCTAGCAATAATGTCAATTTAAAGAATAAAAAATCGTCAAATGGTCTAAGATCAAAAGTTGGTTCTATATTCAACAAGGGTCTATTGAAGAACAGAAAGTCTCAACATTTTGGTAGGGGTTCTCAAAGCTCAATCCCAGAAACTCCTGTTCCAATCGAAAAGATAACTAACAAGAGTACTTCAAATTCACAACGCCCAAGGGCCAGTTCTAGAACTACCGATTCCGAATCGTCTTTTAACAGAACCCAAGTATCGAATAACAGAAGAGAGTACCCTGACTCTAATGAAACTCCTGAACCTGCTTACTCAGATGTTAACCATTTTACTCCTGTAGACAAAAGAGCTACTGGTAATAGTAATGTTTCTATGGATCAAACCCAAGGTTACACTGGTTCTCCAGTTACTGAAGTTCCAAATGACAATAATATTACCATGACTCAAACTCCACTGCAACCAATGCAAAAGTCAAAGCCTTTACCAGCTGAGCCACAACAAAAGCAACTACCACTTCAACCACAATATAACCAACAATACCAAAACCAAAATCAAATGCAATCTACATTTGATCCTGCCCAACAAGGTGAACAAAGCAGTAGACCAATTCACATACAAGCTCCAGCTTTACCACCATCTAGAAAGCAAACATTGTCTCGGAACCCTGAAGAATTTAACCAAGATTCGAGTTACAATACTTTAGATAACATTAATGAACAAGAAAACCAACCACCAATAGAACACCGTTCTGTTTCATTATTACCAACTCAAATGACTGGTGAATTGAAGGAATTAAACCCACAATCTACTGGTACCTCAAATGTTGTTCGTGGTCAATCTTTATTCCAACACGAAGCTGCTGAAGGTCCAGTTACCTATGGTTTGAATGCCAGTGTTGCGGAAGTTATCAATGCCTCATTTAAGGAAGGTGTTATTCAACAATCTCAATTGATTGGTGAAATTGCTTTAAACTATATTAGTAACTCTGCTATGAACTCACCATTACCAATTGGTATTAATTTAAAGATTAACAACAGTAGTAAATTTGAAAACATTATCCTAAACCAAGCTTTTGTTGAACAAGTTGAACCAGAAGTTTTCAAGGTTAATCCTCAATTCATTGATTCTAGAATCTTAGGTGCTATTAAGTATTCTATTCAAGAACCTATAGCTCCTGTTGTTATTCAACCTGTCTGGAAGTTCGAAGAACATCAAGCTAGTGTTGTTTTAACAATTAAATTGGCATCATTCTTACCAGAACGTATCCAAGAATTAATTTTAGATGATGTTACTGTATTTGTTCCAATCGACGGTGCTATTGCGACAAGTGCATTATCTAAACCACAAGGTTCATTCAGTAAAGAAAAGAGAAGAATCACATGGAGATTCAAGGAGCCATTAGTGCTAAGAAGAGGAGATGAAGGTAAGAGATTAATTGCTAGATTTATCACTGACGGTTTAGCTAAAGAAGCTGAAAAGGGTATTTCTATCAAATTTACTGTCCGTCTACATAATGAAGATGAAACTGATATTAGTTTAGTCAGTGGTTTATCATTAGAAGACCAAGAATTCGATGAGAATGATCCATTCGGTGGAGACTGGAAACAAGTTTTCAGTACTAATACCTTAGCCGCTGGTAACTACAATGGTCTATCTTAATCTGATTGTGGATGGTTCGGCAATATAATAAATATTACTACCTCTGAATAAAAGACTAAATGAAATAAATACAATTTGAAATATGATCTAAATGTTGTAGTTATATTATGTAATATATATATATATATGAATAAATGAATATAAAGTTATGTTAGTAATTATTGAGGATTCGAGCTTATGATGGAATAATCACTAATAACATCTGATAGCAAAGAGATAGTTTCCATTAAACTTGAATCGCTTACATGAAGCTGATGATATACAAACAGCATGTCATTTTCATCTCGAGTAAAAACTGATGGAATATTTGTGTACTTTCTATTGTGGCTTACTTGGGATTGTCTATGTCTACTAGATCTCAATATAGGTATTAATTTCTGTGACAGTTGTTTAATATAATTCAATTGGGCAACGTTTAGATTTTGCAATAGTGGAGATAAGTAAGTTGTGTCTCGAATCATGTCATTAGATAAACTTTGTGATATAATATTTGATGGACTCCTACTAATAGAAATAGAAAGTTGTGATTCTGTTGATCGACTTTGCTGACATTTCGTAAAATTTTGATTTAATATAAGCCTTAATTCGTTATTCATGGACCAATCATCGATTATATCCATTCCATTGTTACTTTCTCTTAGAATAGGTAGTTCAGTAGAATAATTATTGTCCAGAAGGATCACAATAGATGACTGGGAGTCTGTATTCGAAGAAATTGAAAGAATATCAAGTTCATTTGTAAAATCTATATTATCATCTGTATTTGCGTCCCCTGACATATGGCTACTAATTACATTCTCGATATCATATTCAGTAGTCTGTTGTGTAATTAAATTCGACCCAGGACGCTTAACTGCAGGATTAAGTGACATGGTGTGATATTACTACTTGTTCGCTTTAAAATGACTAACCCTTATTTTGACTAACTTATAGTGACAAATCAGTACTATATCAATATATTTGAATATCTAATGAGATAGCTAATATTACCTATTTTTAGTTACCAGTTACTGTGATACTATATCTTGTAATTATATTTTTTGAAGGTAAAGTATCAGGTAATTACTTTTACATGTCCTTGTTCAACCAATCTTGTTTCTTAATAAGTTGTAGATAAAAGTAATGTGTCAGTAAATTAAGGTACATATCAGATATGTCTATGTGGTGTTTTGCTTTAGTTATATGTGTCTGAGATTATACATAGAAACTGAAAATATACATCTATACTATATATTATACAGTAATAAACAATGAAACTGTCGGTGTATTTAACCATATTACTCTAATATAGGAAAGAAATAGGTTATACCGGTGATAATTCGATTGAGATACTGTTAATAGCTGACATTATACCCCGTACTACACGATTTTCGGCACTTAATATAATTTTGAACTAATAAAGCTATTTGAATCAGAAAGCTTATCATCATCAGATGGACAAGCATATAGACGAAAAGAACAACTGACAAAGACTGAATTTACCTGACTGTGTTTTGTCAATTAAATAATGTCCTCTCCTATAGCCACATATTCTTCTCCAAACATACCCAAGAAGGTATTTGAAGTGGATCCAAGCAATCCTCGTTACCAAACAACAAACGGTAAGACTACGGGGCCAAGTGAATATGTATTAAATGCTGGTCAAGTAGATGTCGATAAACCATCTGAACCTAGTGTTTCACCAGAAACTGGTGCAGTTACATACTTAAGTAAACTAAGGATGGAATTAACCGGGTTGCAAGATGATGTTAACACGTTTTTAACAGAACAAATGGAAATTGCAAAGAACAAGAAACTAAAGCTGCATTCTAAAGACGAAGAAAAGAGGATTGAGAATGAAATCAAGACCCTACTAGATGGTGGTGAAGGCGATGATGATTAAAAAGAAGAATCCTGCAAATTGAACATTGTTCCCCAGTTTTCCGTTACATATATATCTATCCCTGTATGCACTCCATTTGTATAGTAACAATAGATAATTTGCATTCATGAATAAACGTTATACCATCATAACTAAACTATATAACCTTATTGTTTAACTAATTATATAATCATACTTTGATAGCGCCTTACATATTCGTTAATAACGATTAAAATTTAACTTTTCGAAGCGAATAATTCTTTCATTGAAAAATATTACGAATATTTTGATCATATTGCCTGGATGCCTTGTTTTATTAAAAGAACATATATATAGCCAAATAAATAGGAAATCAAGTAATTAAATCACCCTTTATACATACTTCAAGGTAAATACGATTAGGATTATTTACTTTTTATTCATTTAATTCTGTTATTATCCTTCTTTTCTAATATTTCGCTGTGTTACTAATAATAGCCGTAGTTGCCATAGTTAAAATGGTTCTAAAGCCTAAGTCTAAGAAAAATCAATTCCAATCACAATCTTCTGATTCTTCATCGAATTGGCCATTGGGAATTCCTCCTCTGAGCTCTGCGAGAAACTCAAAAGCTGCTAGACGTATAATTCTAAAAATATCTGCAGTATTCACAGGATTTTGTTTAATAGTTTATATCTTCTCAAGATTATTTTACCCACATGGAGCTACATCAAATCACACAAACCCAGTAGCTCATGGTCTGTATCTAAATGAAATGCCTGCATCAAGTCGTCTGATTTTCCCACATGTTGAACATGCAACCATATTGAAAGAAATCGGTACTAGAGGCCTTTATGTTTTAAGATCAGATATTGAAGGTAACAAAGAGTATGTTTACAAAACAGATGATAAGCCATTAACAGATGAACAAAAAAAGAAGGCTATTGAGCAAGTTTTCTTAGTCAAGAAATCATTCTTAGACCATGGTAAGTTAGTATATCGTAAAAAATCTGATGAACCAGAAATTGTGGTTGTCACTTTAGTTGATTTTGAAAGATATGAATTAGAGAATATCGTTAAAGTAGTTCAAAACAGAGTTGATTATGCTCAATTGCATGGTTATGGTATTTACGTTCGTTGGATTCAAGAATTTATTCCAGCTATGAAAGATCAAACCGTAGATAGCAACTATGACTTCTATAAGCCAATGATTATGAGAGCTGCCATGCATGCCTTCCCAAGGGCCAAAAAGTTCTTATTTGTTGATCAAGATTCCTTAATCATGAATTTAGACTTATCCCTAAAGAGACATCTATTAGACAGAAACATCTTAGATTTAGCTTTATTAAGAAATGTTCCTATCAGACCTGGTTCCAACGTTAAGACATACGAAAACTTGAACTTAGATACTGTTAGTTTGATTTTCCCACAAGATGATACTGGTATGTTAGATTTATCCTCTTTCGTTGTCTCCAATGATCATCACAGTAGAGCATTCCTTGAATTTTTATTAGATCCACTAGTAAGAGATTTCGATTGGGCAGACACTTTCTCTGGTACAGTCTCGCATATGCTGCAATGGCATCCACAATTATTAGCTAGAGCAGCTGTTGTGGTACCGAAAATTATGGCTAGTGAATATGATGCCACAATAAGCAAAGATGCTGTTTCCGATGCATTCCATTACAAAGAAGGTGACCTAATTGCTTCTTTCAAGGGCTGTAGGGCCAAGAAGTCATGTTTCAAGTTGATAAATGAAATGTATGGTAAGATTACAAAGAAATAGAGTTATTGAATGGTTTGTAAATAGCATTCAATGAAGCTTTTAATTATATACATATATAGCATAATAAATTGAACAATTCTTTATATCATTATTGGTAATTTATATTCGATACTATAATTATGTAATATACATCTGTTGGTTAATTAATTAATTAATAGGAGAAGCGACTATGCAAGGCTTTTCACTCTATATTTTTTTCTTGGCGGTGGGGGACTCCTTGACTAAACAGATAAAATATGCGGATAAAGATGGCCCATTGTTACAACCGAAGAAGCACTGCATAATAGGTTGTTAAATATTAGTTAGCCGTATTGAAAATAATAATTACTTATTTTATGAATCTAACCTTTAATATCATCCCAAGTATTCAGTATTGGTGTGAGCTAAGTGTGTTAAAGAAGGTGAGAAAGACAATCGAGACATTGAAAGGTGTGCTACTATGTTATCGATAGATTATACACAGAGGGTAGAAGAACATGCAATAATACTGAAAAAGTTGTTAGTAGCATGTAGTTCCTTTAGGGTATCAACAGGTTCAAGTTTGGATCCATTTAATAGCATACGAAAGCCAATATCATTACTTCAACGGCTAATTAAGACACTTTTGGGAAACTGCCAAACGTTACTTCGGTTATTAAAGAGATATAAAGATGCAGGCTCAGCTTTAGAATTTTGGTTATATGGTACAAATATGTTATCGTATTATAATAATATTCTTCTCGAATCAATAACTCTAATATTACATCCACATATTAAGTATTTCAGAGAAGGACCATCATCATATTTCACTACTTTTATTCTCTCAATCTACAGTACTCTACGAGAATTTAGAACCTTAATGGCAGACACTTCCGATATAGAAAGAATAAATAACATGATAACAAACTTTGAAGAACATTTCAGACGGATATACATGATTGAAAATTACAATTTATTAAAATATGATGAGGCCCGTGATTTATTATCACCTAGTCATGGTTTGATTGCTACATTGCCTGTAGATATGAAGGATATTCTACAGAAAGATTATTTTAAGCTAACAATGAATAAGATATACACATCCTCCATATTGATAGAAACTTACCATCTAAGTAATGGAAGTATCGCACTCTTTCGAGTTAACTCTGGTGAGCTTCCTTCCAGTGTCAATGTGGGAGAACGACTCTTACAAAGATTGGTGGATGGTGAATATAAATTATTGAATTTAGGAAGAACTTTATTATTTCCTGTACTAAGACAGTTTGATTTGCAAATAGTTCAAGACTTACCTTTTGGATTTGCGTTAAAAACTCTTACAGGTAATAATACATTACTTAAAATCACCTGCATGGATCCAGTTAAGTGGGAAACACATTGGAATCTATATTTTAGTAGATTGTTTAGTCCTAGATCGTTAATTGAAAGTCCGAACTCGAACAAGATACTCCGAAAACCCTTCTCTACAACTTTAAACTTCATGGTAAAACAAGAGAAGCTAAATGCTACGCAAGAAGGTATTAAAGAAAGTGGTGAAACGATCGTTGGCATGGGGTTAGGGTTTCAAACAAGCATATCAACACCAGAGGAGGACAAACCGAATAGTAAATTTTTATTAAGAAAATCAAACCCATTGCAAACATATATGGCGTCTTCATTGAACTCTGCATCTCAAAGTTCGAGAAGGATCTTAAATTCAGGAACTTCGAATACGGTACTTGATAACGACGATCAGGGTTCATACCATATGGCTAGCAAGTTAAGTTCAATTAAGTTGGACAAGTCTAGTCCAGATGAAATCAAACCACGTACCTTCGATGAGAACATTACTATTATCAGCCAACCTGAATTAAAGGAGCCAAACAAACAAATGCTAGAACCATGTGATAGTGATGAGAACAATAACATTAGTTCAAATAATTCAAAGCATAACGAGCCATATTTGTCTACTAAAAAATCGCACTCATTGTTGGGCATATTTGCTAAAAGTAATGAAAAGGGTATGCTTCAAGTTAATACCAATACTAGTAATAAATTTTCAACAAACTTCAGTAAGCCTAATACACCATTATCGCTAGAATCTAGTCCTTCGATATCACCAGTTGATCGTGTTCTGCAATCTGATTTTGAGGAGCACCTTAATACATTTGTTAATTCGAACTACTTACCTTTATTTGAAAGCGTTAATACAAAAATTTCATATTGGGGTGGATCATCATGGAACTTTTTAAATAATGGACAGCCGTTTCAGCTGACTATCATTTTGTTGCATAACAGACAAGCTATCATGTTTTTACACTCAGTAGACGACATCTATGATTACTTTTTTGCTGCAGAAATTTCCCAGAATTGGAAATTTAATAGGTCTACAGCTCAAGATATTCAGCTAAGGATTCCTTCTAAACACATATTGAAATCAATTGTACCGATTGATTCAACAATTAATATACGATGCTCTGAAATTGAGCATCTAATCAAAATATTAAACGAATGCATGAAGGTGTCATCCAATATATTAAGCCGACTGGATCCAGCTGCAAGATTGTCTTCCCCGTTATCCTTAAATACTCATATCGACTCAGGATTATCGACACGTCGTTCAATTGTATCTAGAGTTCAAGATGAATCATCTTTACTAGTTTCAAATGTAAAAGTGAAGCATCACATTCGTGACAATAATAAGTGGTACCCCTCTAAAATTGGTGTACTTAACGTTTATTTGGATTACATAAGTGGAAGCCGTATGATAAGGTTTGAATTTTCTTCAGGTAAAAATGACAAAATAGACTTCATTTCTGAGATAGGTGACATAAGAAGAATCGGCAGAACGGGTGTATCATTTGTTGAAGATGGATATGGCCAACTGCTCGAGTTTACGAATCAAAATGTCGCAGATGAGGTATATAAACTATTCCAGAGATAATCAAAAAATCGATATAGATTTTATTTGCATAATAATATATAAATATATTAAAATATATATAAGAATATACATAAGAATAGTGAATGTTCATATTTAATGACAACAATATTTACAGAATTTTTTTACCTATTGTATGAATATATATTCCTAATTACTTTTAAATGCAGCCAATGAGGCAGCGTTAACATTACGTTTAATATTACGTTCACTAACATCGTGAGTGTCCTCGACTTCACCCCATCTTTCAGTTTGGTAAATTGTTTCCAAAGTAGAAGCTCTGACTAAATCATCGACTTTATACTTTAAGTCTTTGGTAACATTGTTGAATGCTTTATTTTCAAGCAGTAAAATACCACATATGAAAGATTTTGTTGAGAGGACAGTCTTTTCAAACACAGCTAGGTTCCATGGTGATAAAGAGTTTAGATAGTTAGTTGCTGCTTTCTTTGCATCATCGCTCTGAATATTACCTCTTAACCCATGAATATCTGCATCTAGGATCTTTAAACCGACTAGATTATGCGATGGGTTTAATTGAGTGCCCAAGAAGGTTTCAATTGCCTTAATTATTGGAAAATACAATTCATCTTGAGCTTTTCTTAAAGCACCTTCATATTCTGCTATTGGAGAAAAGACTAATAATGTATCAGTATCTAAATATCTCAAAAGATCTTTGTTGATGACATTTCGATCACCGCCAATTTTAACTTTTAAGTCGGCATTACCTTTACCGATATTAATGCTTTCCAAATCGATACATCTTGACACTAGCGACGTTAAAGGTAACGCGTGTTGTTTCACAGATGAATCTGATAAAGACATCCATTCTTTTTGTAGTAGTAGTGCTAATAATTTACGATCCTCATCTACAGCTAATATATTTCCCAGGGGAGTTTTGATTGGTTTCGAATCTAACTCGATCTGGATCTTCTTCGAAGGAGTGTTACTTATAGTAACATTATTCCAAAATTTCTTACCAGTCTTGGATAATCTATTCATTTGTGTTTTTAGATTTGATTCAATGGAGTTATCAACACCTAGTGGAGCAGCGGTATTTAAAAGTTGTCTCACGGTAGAGAAACGACTAACAGCACGTAAGTGTACTTTAGTGGCATGGATTGCCTCTCTTCTTAAAATGCATTGCATCATTTATATTTAAGTATGGACCAATATTGGTTGAAAATACTGGATGGTACTCTTATTATTTTCTATTGTATTAGTTTAATCCATCTAACTAATATATAATATACTAAATGCGAACCTTTTTTTTCTTAAAGTACTGCATTTAAAAACAAAAATATTGAAATTTCAAATAAATGGCAACTTGAATGGTAAAATGAAAACTGCAAGCGTAATAGATAAGAGGAGTCTTTTCAAATTAGTAAATAGTTCGAATCAGATCATTATATATAAGCATGTCTCAACCACAATTATTACAGGAGTTAACTAACTCATTAAGATCACACCAATCTCAATTAAATTCAGTAAACCAACAATTGGTACATCTCAATAGACAAGAAAAGCTAGCACAAGTCACTACAAGAGAATTAGAATCGTATCCAAATAATAAAGTATGGAGATCATGCGGTAAAACTTTTATTTTACAAGATAAGTCAAAATATATTGAAGATTTAAGTCACGATGAAGGTATTCTACAGGAACAAAAGAAAAATCTAAATATTAAGAGCAATTATTTGAAGACAAGTATTGAAAAGAGTGTTGACAATTTAAAGGCCCTTGTTCAAAAAAAATAGATTATGTATTATAATAACTAGTGTATATATATACTTATATAGATATCAATATAGGAATATTTAAAGAATTAGGAAAAGCCCTCTACGTGATTATATAATTATTATTTTTAATTATATACCCTATGTTTGTAATCTATGATATAGTTATAACACATCTATACAGCACTGTAACCACCTCTTTCAGAGGATGGTGTACGACCGAATATTTTTAATGCTATTTCTTTAGCGAAGTCTGGCAATGACGTAACAAATTGGGTACCACGTTCGATAAATTCACCACGGAAGTCATCAAAAGAGCCACCTCTAGTATTCATATAAGAGACGATAACTAAATAGATGACAGTAACTAGTAAGGCGTATACGACTATCCATGTGAACCAAGATAATCCACCACTCTTCTTAGAGTCATCGTCTTTTTGGTCCTTGTTATCGTTACCATTCTTATTTTTATCACGGTCACCATCAGTATCCTTCTTTAAACAACCAGATGGACCTCTTAATGCTAATTGGATTTGTTGATTTTGCCATGTAGTTGAAACAACTTCATCAACTTTCATGTTGGAGTTACATTCAAATTCAATTTGGGCATCGATATTGTTAGAGCCCCACTTAGTACTTTTCAAGGTCAAGATAACTTTATCAGTTAATTCCTCGACACTGTAAGTCATAGACTTGGAGAAATCGATGATTTGAGAAATGATAGCATCCTTATTTGGCAATGAAACTTCTGTTATACCACACAACATGTCATTATTATTACATCCAGATGGAATTTCAACATTATCCTTATGTTCTTCACATGGGTTAATCCACCACTTTTCTGTAGTTTTACTCGGTGGAGTGTCCCTTTCAAGTTCCGTTAGAGTAGAAAACTTATCCATTTGGTATCTCTTTAGAATTTCATGAGACGAACATTGTAAACCTTGTACAGCCACGGAATAGAATCCAATGAGCATCAATAAACTTAATCTAACCGCGAGCTTCATTGTCAGTATATGATATTAGTTGATTGTTATATGTATATAACTTTCCTTTGTTATTGACTAAACACTAATTTAATGAATTAAGATGACTAGTTCATAAATTGCAGCCTTATGTTTTCGTTCTACAAAAATCGAAAATTCGAAAGGGATTTAATTGAAAATATATAATGGACTGTCACCCACACATCCATATAGACATCCGTACACTTTCGAATTTATAGGTTTTTTATTTCATATTTTTCATCTTAAAATGAGACGCGTCCGCCTAAAAGCTTCCGCCTAAATTGAAAACTCTCCAGGGAACTCTCTTCCTAGACAAAGTTGTTTCCAAACAGAATCTTTCGTAAGTTCCCATTAGCTATACTCCATCTAGCGTTGCGATGAGATATTCATCCCTAACATCACACACTCCATCGTAATTCCTGGAAGAAATTATGGAAACTACAGTGCTATTTTGTTATATGTGAATTTTCCAAAGTATATCCATATTAAAGGTATATATTAACTTACGCTAAGTTTATAGAATAAGAAGTTCCTGTTAAAGAATCAACGAATCGATAAATAGAAAATGGCTAGATACGGTGCTACCTCTACAAACCCAGCTAAGTCTGCTTCTGCTCGTGGTTCCTACTTACGTGTCTCTTACAAGAACACCAGAGAAACTGCCCAAGCTATTAACGGTTGGGAATTAACCAAGGCTCAAAAATACTTAGACCAAGTCTTAGACCACCAAAGAGCTATTCCATTCAGAAGATTTAACTCTTCCATTGGTAGAACTGCCCAAGGTAAAGAATTCGGTGTCACCAAGGCTAGATGGCCTGCTAAGTCTGTTAAGTTCATCCAAGGCTTATTACAAAATGCTACTGCTAATGCTGAAGCTAAGGGTTTAGATGCTACTAAATTATACGTTTCTCACATCAATGTTAACCAAGCTCCAAAGCAAAGAAGAAGAACCTTCAGAGCTCACGGTAGAATTAACAAATATGAATCCTCTCCATCTCACATTGAATTAGTTGTTACTGAAAAGGAAGAAACTATTGCCAAGGCCACTGAAAAGAAGATCGTTAGATACACTTCTAGACAAAGAGGTAGAATCGCCTCTCAAAAGCGTATCTCCGCTTAAGTACAGATCAATTGTTTTACAATAAATAATTGAAAATAAATATCTATATAATATAATCTTTTTTAAAAATTGCAAGTTTATTCATTAATATACAACTACTTTAACGTTTGTCTATATGCCTCGTAACTAAGAGTCTGGTCTTAATTATTTTATAATTAAATTAATTACAGTTCATTAATACAAAACCACTTACTAAATATACCTATGTTTCGAGAAGTTCTCCTAACAATCATGATGAATTAAAGTTAAATTAAGAATTTATCACGTTGCGTTTATAATAATAATATATATCCAATTGGATTGGGGTGGATTGAAAGGGGTGGAATAATACCTATGCTGACCAATATCTGTAAACTTGAGGGTTTTCAATTGAGATTGGTTTGATATCATTTTCAATGTTTAGATTAGAATCAATATCCATTTTATCCGCATCATTCTTTTTGGCTTCACCATTTTCAGTAGAAGGACCAAGACTCAATGATAGAGGCTTTGATAATGTCTTTTTTATGTCTGCGATGGAATTAGCTAATGAAGTCACAGTCTTTTGATTAGTTGAAGAATCTTCTTCAGTATTATTTAATTGCTGTAATACTTTCTCGAATTTCTGAATTAAGATATTCGATTGTTTGGCAAAAGATAATCTTTTAACTAAGAATTCTTCTTCTCTTCTCTCTAACTTATTCTTGTCAAATTCTAATGATCTTTCTAGTTTATCAAAGATCTTTAACTTGGTTTCTAATTTTTCAAATTGAATTTGGATCAATTGATTAGTTAACTTATTCATCTGCCTTTCTTCATTGTTTGAAAAGATGTGAGAACGTACACCTAATGTTGCTAAAGCAATTTCAGAACCCTCCTTTACGTCGTTGTGTTCTTTAACAACTGGAGTTGAAACTTCTTCTTTTGTCTCAACTTCAGTTTCGGTCATGGCTTCGATTGCCGTTTCAACTTCCTCTGCAGATTCTAGTTCGGTTACTGGTTCGGTTGCTTTATCAGTTTCTGCTCCGGTTTCATGTTTAGTTTCTTCTGCAATTTCTTCGCTAACTTCTTCAGTAATATCTGGAACCTCTCCTGGGGTTGCTTCTTTGTCCGTTTCTTCTACCACGATTTCTTGTTCAGGTTCTTTTTCAGTCTCATCCTTCGGTATGTTTGAAGCTTCAATATCACTAGTCTCTTTGACTTCTTGATCACGTTCTTGGCTATCATCATCAGATTTCTCGCCAAATAGTTCACCATCGTCGTCATCTAATTCATCCTTATCATTATCAATTATCATTTCATCTTCCTTTAATTCAGTTTTTTGGTCAGCCTCAGTTTCGACTTCAGGTTTAGCTTCACGTTCAAGTCTAGCTTCATCTTCAACTTCACTTTTAACTTCATCTAATTGATCATTTTCCTTTAGTTCTACTATTTCTTCTTTCTTTTCGGCTTCATCTTCAACTTCACTTTTAACTTCATCTAATTGATCATTTTCCTTTAGTTCTACTATTTCTTCTTTCTTTTCGGCTTCATCTTCTTGGGACTTTTCTTCTTCGTTGTTGGATTCAACTCTGTTCTTTTCAATTTCTTCTTGTTTTTGACTTTCCCTTTCCTTTTCTTCTTGTTCCTTTTGAATTTCTTTTTCTCTTTCTTCTTCTGCATCAAGTTCGATTGATTTTAAAGCACGATCAGTCATGCTTTGAACAACCTTTGGGTCTACTAAACCTACTAAAAATGCAATTGTTGAAAGTACAGGGTTTTCACTCTTAGAGAAAGGTAAATGTGGTGCAAACTTCAATGGACCTAAATCGTTAACGTTCACTATATTCGTTTCATCCCACTTACTGTTTGGTAATTTACTAGTATCTTGGTATAAGTATTTATCCTCAATTGGTAGTTGTAAGAATCTCAATATACATTGTTCGGCAGTTTTTGTACCTATAGATTTTGATACTTTATACCAGTCAGAACCATACGTTTGGATAGCGGATAGCAATTTTTTCAATTCTTCTTTAGTCCAAGTATCTTTATCCGATATGGTATCTAGTATCTTTGGCCTTTTAACAGAGTTAGATCGTTCTTCCATATGTTCAACTGTTACATCTAGTTCTGCTTTTTCACCTGTGTTAAATTCTGATATACTTCTTTTTCTTTCTTCTTTTAAGTATTTGAATAATGTACTCTTTGGATCAGCTGTATCCATCATTTTCTTTAGCTTAGCCATATCTGGTAGTTGCACAGAAGGTTTATAACTTTCGAATGGGAATATACCTCTTGGAGCATCGTGTTTAGTTGAGAATTCATTAGTAAAAGGTGGTTCAACGGCTTTTGGTAAAGATTCAGTGCCTACTTGGTAGTTGATTAGACCCCATTTCATTAATAGTTTATGTATTCTGAAGATAGATGCTGCATCACCTGTTAAATTTCTTCTAGCTGCAGTGACACTGAAGTATTCGTTAGGGTTTAATCTGTATGAGTTAACCATGAAGTTTCTGTATTTAACATAGATTTCTGGTGTCTTTGAAGCGATTCTATTCGTGAAATATTCAGGTAATGATTTCTTTTCGATTTGGTGAACTTTCCTTAAATTGAACCAGGATGCGTAACTTGGTATTACGATTTCATGAGTTTGTGGCAATATTACAGGGTTTGAATCATCTTGTGGGTGTGAAAGTGGTGGACGTTGTTCTTTTAATAATGTTTTTGCTTGTTCTACAGTATTTTCTTGTTGTGGGGTGTCCTGAGTTGAATCTGGAGATACCATTTCTGAATCATTTGCAATGGAAGGAGATTGGTCGAGATCTGTTCTTGTGTGTTTGATACTGTTTGAGTCGAGCATATCTTCGTCACTTTCCTCATCTTGATCTTGTTCTTGATCTTGTTCTTGTTCTTGTTCTTGTTCTTGTTCTTGTTCTTGTTCTTGTTCTTGTTCTTGTTCTTGTTCTTGTTCTTGTTCTTGTTCTTGTTCTTGTTCTTGTTCTTGTTCTTGTTCTTGTTCTTGTTCTTGTTCTTGTTCTTGTTCGTGTTGTTGTTGCTCATCTTCATCATTGTGCTGATCAATTGAATCTTCGCTTTGTTGTTGTTCTTCCTCATTTATCTCATTTAACGCATCATCCTCGTTCGTGTGTTCTTCTTCAATTTGATCTGCATTGTCATCCTCATCGTCGTCATCATCTTGTCTGACATCGGTATTTTCAGTGGTGTCATTGGCTTCTATGTTTCCATTTGAGTCAATTGAGTCCTCTACAGTTTCATCCTTCATCATATCTATATCCTGATCATCTAGATTGATGTTATCGTTGTAGTTCTCAGTCTCCATTGAAGGTTCCCTAGTTTCACCAAACAAGTCGTCACTATTGCTATCTTCATCCAGTTCAGGTTCTTCCGGTTCCTCAGGTTCCTCAGGTTCCACAGATTCCAGTTCCGGTTCCGGTAGTTGTTCCATTGATTCATTTACTGTTTGTTCGTCCATTAGGGGCAATTCTGCACCATGCAGGTCTGTATTGTCATCATTTAACGAATCCATCTTATTTATTTATCAAATGAACGTCAAATGTAATAAAAGCTAGTACTATAAACAGCCGGTACACAGTCTTATAAAATCTAGGTTTAAAAATATAATGCTATGCAGTATGCACGGTATAGTTTATCTGCTTCTTTCGTCAGTCGATGACCTATTGTACCTCCTCACCTACAATATCTGACTTAATTTATCAAAATTCAGTGTACAATTGTTTGTTATTTTTCCTGAATCCACTACACCCAAACATTAACTTCTCGGTATCTATTGCCGTATGCAAAATTGAAAGTGAAAAATTTCCCATCGTCATGTCGCTATGCATTTCCGTTAAGAGAACAACTATAAAATTGATTCAAACAAACAGTAATATTATACCCATACCATCAGAACATCGAAATATCCCATGTTTATAACTAAAATCGATACAATACTCTACTGTTTTGTGCTATGCTATTAATAGCTCGAGATATGCGACATGTCGTGGCCCATGACAGAAACGCCATTATAGTATCTCCGCCCCTTCTGAATGATTCCAATGATTCCAGGAAAAAATTTATGAAAAAAGTATATATGATACATAATGGCAGCATAGAAAATCTGATCTGTCTGATCACATCACTTTTCTAATTTGTTTTAAATAGATGAAATAGAGTTCATAACAAGCTAATACACTAAGATATTATGTACGCATTTCCTGTTTACCTTCTTACATTATTTTTATCTTTAGTTTTTGTTAATGCTGATGTTGAGATTATTAACCCAAGTCAAGGCACTTCGTTTAATCCTTCCAATGGTAAGATTTCTATTACTTTAAAATTCACTGATGATAATAAGACTCCTGTTTTATCTAGGTTTGCTTCTTATGATTTCTTATTATGTAATGGTCCAAACGATGACCTGTCGTGTCTGCATAAGTTATCCATGAGTGTTAGTCCAGCTGTGTTCACAAAGTCAACAGATGATGATGGTACTTACTACACTTATCCATTTTCAATTTCAACTTCATTAGTTGGTTCTGGTCAATATTTTATTCAAGTGACCGCAAGAATCGATGATCATAACTATGTCATTCATTACAGTCCTAGGTTCGAACTGACCTCCATGTCCGGTTCTGCAGTCTCAGATACTACTTCCTATCTTGATCAGCCAACTGCTCAGTATGTCTTACAAGCAGCAGAGGCTACTCAATCGATCGATTCTGCATGGTTCACTATTCCATATACTGAGCAAACAGGTATCACAAGATACGCTCCAATGCAACAACAACCTGCTACTTCTGTTACCAAAACTTCATGGTCGACTAAATACCCAACTAGTCTCGTTACTTTCTATTCTTCTTTCCGAAAGACTTTACACCAACAGAGTACCGTTACACCTGGTTGGTCTTATACAATCAATAGTGGTATTAACTTCGCCACTCCAGCTTCCTTCCCATCCGATAACGGTGGTTGGTATGCTGCATCTAATAGAGTATCTCTTTCTGCTAGAAAAGTCAATTCAGCTTGATTCAAATATAATCTTTCTATTTTATTCGCATACATTTAAATTATAAATACACAAATTCATACGTACTCATATATATATATTAACAAATATCTTAATATATTTCAGGGAACTTCTTTGATAAATTCTGTAAAGCAACTATACCTTCAATACTGATCTGTTCATTCTCACCTAAGACACATTCAACAGCATCTAACACTAGAAAACCAACGTCACCAGAATCACTAGCTCTACAGATAAACTCATACCACTTATCTGATTCATATGATTTGTTCATAGCAGTAATCTTAACGTCATTCAACGTTATCATCTCATCAGATCCGGCTTCACTTGGTGATTTTAAAATTAATGTAGATTCAGTAGGTTGTGATACAACTTGTGCTATTATTCTAAACACCGAAGCTGGTGCATTGCTAATTTCTGTTGGGTTTAATCTTGGAGTTTCAGAGGCCATTGCTGTCTATCTTTATATCGTTACTTCTCCTAGAGTTTCAAGTGTTATTATACTAAATTCAATGTGTTAAGTTTCTTATATTACGCGTATTTTAGAATTTCACGCGTTACCCGAAAACATGCATATAACAATGATAATTACATAAAGTTAGAACTGACTTATATTAACTAAAGCAAGACAACTACGATATTTTCAATACTCGATATGTCAATGCAATCACTTTGAAAATATTTTATAATATCTTCCCCACACGATTGACTGACAATTTATATATTCAGGAAATGATAATATAGTGTTGGCAAAATTCGGTAAACGTATATCCCACCAATATCCACGCTGAATAAATACTAATGATTATAAAATGGTTTACTCATCACTGTGGACAAACCCACATTATACTTAGAACTCTACAACACTACTACCTACACAGAAGTTCCATTCTTATCACTGACAATCTGCAAGATATTGTGTCGCAAATCCATTTTCTCGGGAAAATAGGAAGAAAGAGAAAGAGAAAAAAAAGGTGATGGCTGCATCTAAAGATAACGATAAGCATTGTGTCTTACTTTCACTGTATTATATTTAAGATTTATATATCTTACATTTCATCTATTCTCTTTTTGAATAAAATATATATTTATATAGAAGCACATCTTGTGTCGGAACATTTTACATTTTATTTGCTTACCAAAACAGAAGCTCCACAATATACAACATGGCTATTCAATTGAGCTCTGAGAAGACCGTTGCGGTCCCATTCACTCAAAGAAATAAAAGTAAATTCTTTACTATTCTGTCTATTCTAGCTGTCACAGCTTTGTACTCCGTTCGTCACTTATGTTGTGAAGACGGCGTTGCTTTCTGGTCATCAGACTGTATGGACATGGATGAACTTTTAATCTCTGAACCAGCTTGTAACAAAGTTGAACCATTGATTCCAAGTTTCAACAAATCCATTGACACTATCTTATATGACCCAGAATTCAAGAAGCGTGCTATTGAAAGATTATCTGGTGCTGTTCAAGTCCCAACTGAAGTTCAAGACGTTAACCCAGACCCAAAAGTTGACCCAGAATACTACCATCACTTCGTCGAATTACATGACTTCTTGATTACTGCTTTCCCAGTTCTTCACAAACACTTCAAGGTCGATATTGTTAACGAATTCGGTATATTATACACTTGGGAAGGTAAGAACCTAGACTTAAAGCCAATCTTATTCATGGCTCACAGAGATGTTGTTCCAGTTAACAGGGAAACTTTAGATGAATGGAAGTACCCACCTTTCTCAGGCCATTACGAAGAAGAAACCGATTTATTATATGGTAGAGGTTCTAACGATTGTAAGAACTTACTAACTGCTCAATTTGAAGCCTTCGAAAAATTATTAATCGATGGTTACGAAACTGAACGTACTGTTTTATTTGCCGTTGGTTTTGATGAAGAAGCTAGTGGTATCTGGGGTGCTCAACACACCAGTGCTTTTGTCCATGAACGTTATGGTGACGATGGTCTTTTCATCATCCTTGATGAAGGTGCTGGTATTACTCAAATCGATGAAAATGTATTTGTTGCTACTCCTGTCAACGCCGAAAAGGGTTACGTCGATGTCGAAATTACTATCTCCGGCCATGGTGGTCACTCTTCTATCCCACCTGACCATACTACCATTGGTATCGCTTCTGATTTAATCACTGTCTTAGAAAACCATCCATACGATTTTGAATTTGAAGTTACCAACCCAATTTACGGTACATTAACTTGTGCCGCTGAACACTCTAAGCAACTTTCCAAGAAATGGAAGAAAACTATCTTAAATGCTCCATTCAACAAGCATGCCAAGGACCATTTAACTGAATACTTATCCAAACAACCTCTTCTACGTGATTTAATTAGAAGCACACAGGCTGTTGATATTATTCATGGTGGTGTTAAGGCTAATGCTTTACCAGAAGAAACTAAATTCTTAGTCAACCACAGAGTTAACTTAGGTTCTACCGTCATGGAAGTTGTCCAAAGAGATATCGATTACACTCTAGAAACTGCTGAGAAGTACGACTTTGGTGTAACTTTCAACGGTAAAGTTCTAAAGGAAGCCACCAAAAACGGCTCAATCCACATTAAGACTATTAATGAATTAGAACCAGCTCCAGTTTCTCCAAGCAGTGGTCCAGTCTGGGATGTCTTAGCAGGTACCATTCAAAACTTATTTGAAAACACCATATTTGCTAAAAATCCAAATGAAGAGAAGGAAATCTACATCACCACTGGTTTATTCTCTGGTAACACCGATACCAAATACTATTGGCCATTAACTAAGAACATTTATAGATTTATTGGTTCCATTATCGATCCAACGATTATGGAAACTGTCCACTCCGTCAATGAACATGTTGACATTGATGGTCATTTATCTGCCATTGCTTTCATTTACGAATTCATTGTCAATGTTAATGAACATGCTCAACACTTAGCTTAATCAAGCAAATCTTCTCGGACATTGATTTTTATAGATGGATATAACTAAAATAATTTAAAAGAAATTGAAATGATTTTTTTCTTAAACTTTTTTAACTTTTGATATATATGTATTTTTATTATATAGTATCAGCTTACATTAAGAAATGAGCAATAGCAACACCAATGGTGAATGTATAATATAGGAAGTCGTTAGATAGACTCAAAATAGAGACACCACTAGACTTGGAAGCAGTGCTTGGGGCAGTAGCAGAAATTGTCATTAATTGAGTAGAGAATGTTTCAGTGTTTGAAATTCTAGATAACCAAGCAGATAATTCTTCAAAAGTAACGGATTCATCAAAAGTAGTAGAGTTACTAATGAAAGAAATAGTATTACCACTAGAGTCAAAGACGACACCACCCTTCATGACACCAGAAGTGTCTCTTGGAATGAAGCCACTAGATTGAATACCAGTGCCTAAATCTTCAATACCTTGGAAAGTATGGAAGGTAGAGTATAGATGGTTTCTTTCAGTACTGTTCATAACTTCGAAAATATCGTACTCACCACATCCACTTGCCCAACAAGAACAGTTAGCATTGGTTGGGTATTGAGAAGTTCTTGGGATATTATCGTTTAATAACCAAATAGCTGGTAAATCAAAGTAATCGAAAGTAGAACTGTTGGATTTAGTTTCAGTTGGCATTTTGAATTCAAATAAGAACATCTTAGTAATACCACCGAAACCGTAGTATGCTGGAATACCATCACGGTATACACCACAATCTTTCTTTAGACCAGAACTTGGGCAAGAAACATTAGAGAAAATAGCATATTCTTGATCGGAAGAGATATAGTTTGTAGAAGATAGAATAGTAGATTCAGAGGCAAACCCAGTACCGTTATTGGAAGCATAAGAGATGGCCTTACCTAAACATGGAGATTTCTTACCAGCTTTAGTCATAAATGTAACATTTTCTTGACTCTGAGCGGAAGCATCGTAGTAAGCACCACGGGTCCAGTTAGAAGAAGATCTATTGTTATTAATAGAAAAAGATGGAGATGTGTAGAAAGCAAACTTAGATAAGGTTAAAGGACCACGGAAGTGTACAGTTAAGTAGTCAGATAAGGGAGCATTTGTACCAGAGAACCACGTAGCAGGGGCTCTTTCACACTTACATTTGCCCTCATTCTCAATGTTCGAGAATTTCTTTAATGGATAGTAAGTACCTGCGAAACCAACATTAGTGAAGGATAATTTCTCATAACTCTTTCCAGTTGCAGCAGATACTCTTGATACAAATAGTATAGTTAGGGCAGCTAGCCAGATATATGTTTGAGTAAACAGCATATTTTTCTGTTTATTTCTCGTTTGTAATGTTTTGTGTTTTTAAAAGTTTTGTCTCCTAAAAAACGATAGTGACAGAATGGTTAACGTAAAAATACTTTTAACTTGTCTTACAAACGAACTGACTATTTAAGTATTGTAATAATCAAGAAATAAATAAATCAATATTTTTAATGTTGCATATTTAAAAATAAATTAACATTGCAACAGGGATTTTTAAACATACGATATGTCTCAGGTGCCTTATGGACTTACTTAATTTTCCCGCTCTCAACATATGAGCCGCAGCACCATAATAAATTATCGAGGCTGGAGGAAAAGGAAATGAACTTTACGAAATAGGTAATTGGGGTTAATGGACTTGATATACATAGGTACAGTGACTTCTTTACAGCTTCAATTAACAACGCCTTGGGGTGGTGATTGATTGCTTGTAGTAGTATTGTATTGAGTGTTTGACGTCGATACATGAACTGGTGTTCTGTCCCAGTACATGTATTTTTGTAGTTTGACAGCGCCTCTATTTTCTCTTGGCAAGTTTTCTTAGTTTGTTTAAACTGTATCTTTGATTTCTTCATTCTTAATTCTTTGTCAGAGAATGTGCTTGAAACTTAAACTTATCCAGGGCCAAGAATCTACAATTCATTCATTGAAACAAGGCTGATTGTTTCAAGCCTTAAAAGAATATTTAAGTTACTTGTAAGCACGTAATGGCACCGTTATTTAGATGATATAGTGATAATGATAATATCATTATATATCTAAAGGAGATAAAGGAAATCGTTGAAATGAAAGCTCAAAACCGATGAAATATCGATTGTTGAATACTGCCATTGAAAATATATATAAATTTTAGCAACCTCTTATAGAGTTAGTTTTAGTATTTACGATATTAAAACAGTGCTAATTTGTAGAGCTCACCTATAAAAATAAGGCAATACCTATATACCTGGTTCGACATATATATCACTTCATCTGTAGCTTTTAAAGCTATGTGAATATTTCAAAACCTTTTCCCATGTTTATAAAAAACGTCTTTTTTCGAAATTTTGGAAATTTAGCTCGTATGGCGCAGTGGTAGCGCAGCAGATTGCAAATCTGTTGGTCCTTAGTTCAAATCTGAGTGCGAGCTGATAATTTTTTTTGCTCACCTTATTCATGTATTTGATGTTTTACACTCATCGACACAACTGTTAGAATACTATTCTTTAAGAATCTTTATTAGATTTGGAGCTTCCCCCAAAATTAATTTCTCTCTAATCTTTTTGTATTCAGTGGTTGTAATTAGATAATCTCAAACATCTAATAATCACCGATAAAACACCAGTTTTTAGTTATTACTACTATATGATTTATTGGCATATTGAACAGTCATTCTAGCTTTTTAGTGTGACACCTTCAATATGTTTCATAGTATATGTTACTAAATAGAAAAAATAGAAATTCGATGTATTTTCCCGAATAGGAAATATACATGAAACATTGGTTATATGCGATGAACTTTCAAAAATTATATAAAAAGATATCTCTTAAGCAGGCATTATGGTTGATTCAATGATCAGCGTCATCGTTAGTACAGTTATACTTGTAGGGCACAATCAGAGGGATTTGAATTAGAAAATAAGAATGTTGGAAGAAGTAACAGATATCTCATCATCCAATTCAAATGAAATATATTTAGTAGCACCTTTTGAAGATGACGAAAAGAAATTATTTAGTTGTCAATGTGATTCATGCAACACAAGTAAAAAGTATAGGGACTGGATCCGTCATTCTTTTTTCTATGGTATGCTTTTACCATTGTTCTGGATAGGAAATATTGCATTGTACTTATACTTTCAATGGTACTTGAATCATACAATCGAAACCTCCAAAATTGATGAGAGTGAGTTACCAACACTGTATACTTTGGAACAAAAACGTAAGAGAAGTTTGGTTAAAATGAATGATGAAACTCTAAAGGAAATGGTAAATATAGAGACTCAAGGTAGTATCTCAAGTTCAGATGATATGACACTAGAAAATACTAATCCATTTTCCAACTCTAAAGAGAATAACCTAAAAATATCTAATTCTGATGATAAACTTTTTGAGCTTAGATATAACTTTATAAAAGAGGCCGCAGAAGATATTTATGAATCTCATGAGACTCTTAGGAACTACTACAAGAGATGGGTTTTAAGATCTACCCTCGGTATAGTAATTGATATAGTAATTGCGACATTCATTGTTTTGGTCTGTAAATATAGCAGTTACGGTAAATAGCTAGGTTTATAATGTAATATTTTTACTATGTTTACAAATTTGTTTAACAGTTAATTATATATTTTTTTTGTCAGGTAAACTTAGTTGATTAATCAAAAGCTATACTTTTCATATAAAATGTAAACAAAAGAAAAAAAATGCTATTAAGATGTAAAAAAAATTTACATAATCTTAGGTTAACAACGTTCTTCTGTTCTCTTACACTAAGAAGGAACTTAGTAGTATGGAATGTTAACTATGTTTTCTGTATTTAAGGGTTGTAAAGAAAGAAATTTAGACACTCAAGAACAAAGTAACAATTGATTGAAATATTAGCCATGAGGCTTCTTAGATAGAGAAGCAACTAAATTATCGTTGTAGATTTTAAAGAAGATCGAGTAAATGTATATGCTATCTTTATTATATTCATAATTTAAACTCTATAAGTGTAGGAAAATATGACTATATGTCAGTGAGCGCCATTGTTTTTCGAGCGCCAGCTTTCTTCGAGAAGTTAATCGCTAAAAATCTAATTTTTTGAGGTTAAGTAATTTACCACATATGGCAATATACATGAAACAATAATATTGAAGAAAATAATCGATGCCTTCATTGTTAACATTGTTGGTGTTTTGAATAATACACCTTTTAATGTTTAACATGTGTTTGTAACATGTCCTTACCTATTATTTCGAATTGTATTCGCAATAGGGTGATTTGACGACAATTCTAAAACTATACTCAATAGATCAATTTCGATGTCTTGGACAGATATCAAAAACTATGATTTCCACTTTTACTCTCCGTTGTCTTATGCAAAGAGAAGTCATAAATTATGTCGTTTACCTAACGGTATTCTAACTTTATTAATATCTGATCCCGATGACAAAACAAGTGCCTGTTCTCTGTCTGTTGCTACTGGGTCTCACAATGATCCGCGGGATCTTCCAGGTTTAGCACACTTATGTGAACATATGTTACTAGCTGCAGGCTCCAAACAATATCCAGATCCAGGGTTGTATCATGAACTTATATCTAAACACGATGGTTTTCAAAACGCATTTACCACTGGAGAACAAACTACATTTTACTTTGAAATCCCAAACATGTCAGTAGATGGTGAAATGATATTTGATCAAGTGCTAAATGTATTTTCGTCATTTTTCATTAATCCATTATTCAACCCTATCATTATGAACAAAGAAATATATTCAATTACTAGTGAACATGATAATAACATGTCATCTACTACAAAAATATTGTACCATGCTACAAGGTTATTAGCTAACAACGAACACCCATTTTGTCAATTTTCGACAGGTAATATACACTCTCTATCCAGTATACCAAGTTTACAAGGTAAAAATCTACGAAATATTTTAATAGACTATTTTAAAACCAATTTCTTTGCATCAAGAATGACACTTTGTATACGTGGACCCCAAACAGTAAATGCTTTAACTAAATTGGCAATTTCAAAATTCGGCTCAATAAAATCAAATAATAGTATTTCATTAAGTCGTTTCGGATCTCTTAAATCAACAGCAAGAAACAGTTTAAGCTTGAAAAACAGGAAAAGAAATAGTACTGATACTTTGAATAACTTGGAGAACTTTAAAATTCTAGAAGATGTATGGGAGGAAAAATATAATTCAGAAACGTGTTTCAAAAGAAATAATCCAAAAGAAGAAAATCTAATTTTTATTAAATCAGACAAGCATCCTGTAATTAGATTTTTATTTCCAGTTAGTAGATCAAATACTGGATTATCAGAAAAGGAAATTAATGTATTCAGCAGAGTTTGGTGTGATCTATTTGGTGATGAATCGAGAGGCTCACTTTGTTATTTTTTGGTAGATAAGGGTTTAATAACTGAATGCTTTGCATATACATCAGAATTTTGTTTAGGGAATAAGGGTCTAATACTGGAATTAGCTTTAACAGACTCCGGATGGGTTAATGTGGAGAGTATATCAAGAATTATATTCGAGGAAGCTATTCCAGCTTTTGTTAAAGGAAATTTATATAACTTTTCCAACTTTCTAAATGAACAAAATATTATTGATTTAATTAGATTTTTGTTTCAAGATACTGAAAAATCACCAATGGAGGAATGTTCCAACTTAAGTGGGACATTGCAGGAAAACTTGCAAGATCTGAATATTTCATACCTTTTCAAAGGTTCAACAACAATTACTGACACAAATATCAATGATGAAATTCAGCAATCTGACAACGAGAGTGAAGAGATGCAAAGATGGTGGTTAACTCAATCTGTAAAGTTTCAAAACTTCTTAAAAGAATATATGAATCTAGATAATGTTAAGTTTATCGTTATGGGTAAAAATTCAAGCAAATGTTCTCTAATAATGAAAAGAAAAGATGAAAATATGGACTATATAACTGATCTTTTCTATGAATTTGATTATTATAAAACGTACGTAGATTTAAAAAAATCAACTGCAACATATTCCATTAATGGTTTTAAATTCAAATTACCACCAGTTAACCAATTTATTCCAAAATCATTTAACAATTTATTGATTCTAAGGCAAGCTTTCTTAGAATCCAGTTTAAAATCAAGGTTCTCCACTTTACGTCCGTCTATTATGAGAGATGAAATCATAACTATTCCACATCTTGTTAGTTTTAATTCAAGTTACGAAATGTGGATCTTAAAGGATTCTAACTTAGAATCAAATGCAGGCAGTAAAACCATTTTATCTTTTGAATTATTTTCACTAAATATAACACCGACTCCTGAAAATACTATTCATTTGGAAATTTTGGCTCAAGTGCTATTTATTTTGCTATCTTCTGATCTATATCCTTCTTTGAAATTGGGATACACCTATGAAATTTCAGCTTCTAATAAGGGTGAAGTTACTCTTAGATTCACCGTGTCAGGGTTCGCAGAAGGTATTTCTGTGATAATTTACCATATTGTATCCATTTTGTTAAAACTTGCAAACGACAGCGATACATTACTAACAAGAGAAATATCGAGAAAAGCCCGTGTGTTAGTTAGAACTAAATACGAAGATGCAGCAAGAGATAATTGCGTTAAACTTGGTAGTATTGGTTTATTAATTGTATTAGAAAAATACATCTGGCCATTGGAAGATAGGATGGATGCTTTAGAAGAAACTGAAATGACCGATTTCAAACAATTTTGTTCTGAATTTCTTCAACGTAATTCAAACTATTTAACTTTGTTTATTCAAGGAAATATAACATACGCTGACGAAATTAATGAAACATTAGATAAAAGGTTGACAGGCCATTTATCCACTTTAAGCCAATCTCCTGCTGATAGCAGAATATTAAAAAATAAATTAGATACAAAGATTTTAGAACCGTCAACAAATTATTATGTGAAATACAACGGTGCTTCAGATGATCCAAATAATTGTATTGTATATTTTATTCAAACAGGTCTTCGTTCTGATAAGAATATCACTACACTAACATTATTTACCGAGTATCTTTTATCTACTACATTAGTACCAGATCTGAGAATAAAGAAACAGATTGGTTATGTTGTATTAGGTGGGATGAGGATTCTATGTGATACAGTCGGTATCCATATAACAGTTATGTCTAATGGCGCTCCAATGGATCTTGAGGATAAGATTAATCAATATATGGAATTTTTAGAGTTTAGTATTTTGAAGAGTCTGGATGAGATTGCTTTCCAAAAAGACTATGCAAATAAATTTTTAGAATTGCTAAATAGAAAGAGTAACAATGGTGATACAGGGGAAAATTCATCAGGCCCTGCTAATTTATTAAATGAAATCATTGCAAATGTACAAAATGGTGATTCTGAAATCTTAAATGGTAGAGAAATGAAACAACACCAGAAGTATAGAAACCAGATATCTGAAAAGGAGTATCAGTTCAATGAAAACAATGTTTCAAGTCATATGATCGATAAGAGTATAATTGAACAAATGACTTTAAGCAAATATATGGAATTTTTCAAAGAGAAACTATCAATAAATTCTAAATCTAGAAGTAAGCTATCTATTATGATTGAAAGTCCGATGACGGAGGAAGAAATCACCGACCGTAAGATGTTTTTACAACTAGAAGCATTTTTGAAAATTAAAGGTCTAGTCATTAAAAGTGAAGAGTTGCGTAAGATAGTTAAGATATCCCAAGGAAGCCCCTCAGCTCTGATGAAAAACCTTTTCAATGCTTTCCGTAACAAGAACGAAGGATGGAAACTATGCTCTATAGTACTTAAAGAAATATTCAGCACAATTGGTTTAGGATTAAAACAAAAGCTAACCGTTGTCCCATTCACAACCTCGGAAGAAGACGAACAGAATAGAAAGGAAATAGCTGCCATAAACTCCGGATGGCGATATGATGTAAACCCTACAACACCACTGGTACAACTCGACGACGCCAATGCCTTCCGTTGATTGAGCATTTATCCCAATACGTTAATATCCCAAAAACAAAACCTGACCTCCAAATCACGTGAAATCCATTTTTCATAGAGAAAAACAAATATTTGCTCATTTGCGCATTTTTGAAATGAAGAATTATTCTGAGGGGCCGATGGACCTCTTTTGTTTCTCTCTATAGACTAAATAGAGGCCACAGACACGCAGTATTGCCGTAGGGCTCGAGGGACACAATCTGTATAAGGCTGCCAGGTCTTGTTACAAGGTATCTATATCCATTTGAATGATTAAAAAATGAGGTTGTTGGATTATTTAATAGATAGATAGATATATATATATAAGGACCTTTTGAGAGTTATCTTTTTTGAAATCGTTTGCTGATCAAATAATTACTACCCTTCGTTTTTGCTTTTCATTTGATAGATTAAGTGTATTTCTAGTATATACTAAAACTAAGTAAAAAAAAGAATATTCTAAAAATGAGTATGAGTATGAGTATGGATATGGGATCCTCCAGTATGGATATGGCGTCCTCTGCCATGAGCACAATGGCTAGTATGGTTATGAGCTCATCCAGTATGAACATGGGTTCTGCTACTGCTACGTCATCTATGGCAATGCATATGGGTTCTGCTACTGCTACTGCTACTGCTACTGATACTGCAGCCATGTCTATGGATATGTCAGGTGGTATGATGCATATGAACTATTACTTAACAAGAAAGTATCAAGACTATCCAGTTGTATTTGAGAAATTATACGCTACCGATAAGAAGGATGCCTTTGGTATCTTTGTCTTAATCCTAGCCACCGCTTTTGTTTACAAGTTTTTATTATTCATTAGTTGGTGTCTTGAAGTCCATTGGTTCAAGAAATGGAATAAATCCAAGAAAATCTATAACTCTGAAAACGACGAAAACGATGTAGATGACGAACTTACTGAAACTGAATATACTGAAACCGGTGGCCAAATCGTTTCTTTACCAAAGTTACCAAACTTAATGTTTGATATTTTCGCTCCTTCATGGAGAGAAATGTGCCATGATGTGATTAGAATCCTTTTAATATTCACTTCAACCATGTTAATTTATATGCTAATGCTAGTCGCTATGACATACGTCTTAACTTATGTCTTTGCTATTATCACAGGTCTAGCTTTATCGGAAGTATTCTACAATAGATGCAAAATCAGTCTGCTAAGAAGATGGAACATTCAAAGAGAAATCCAAAAGGCCCGTAATTGTCCTGGTGCTTCTAATTGTAAATGTGGTAGACATCCAAATCAATCCAAATCAAGTCCTGATACTGATTCTTTAGAGCTTCAAAGCTCCGTTTCAAATTCTAAATACAATGAAAAGAGTAAGGATCCATGCCATTGTGAACCTGATATTCATGCACAAGATAAAGCTATAGAAAGAAATATGTCTGAATCTGCAAGACAACAGGAACAAAGCAATGATATGGATACTAACTTACTACCAGCTGAAAAATTCACCTAATCCCAAAAGGCACATGCACTTAATTGCTAACCAATCATATAAATAATCTGTAAATAACTTAGATATTTAAATTCAATTGATCTTATACTTAATTACTTCCATTTATTCACCTTATATAAGGATTTATTACATAAATTCACCTGTCGTGTATTATCATCTAGTACGTTGTGTCATTTTCCATGATTCCCTTTTTCTTGTAAGAAGGTCTCATGAAAAAAAGTGAAAAAAACTAACACTCAAACAAATGAAAAGAGTAAACGTTCAACATTCAAATTGTACTAAAGTCTCGTATTTAACGAATCCTAATTCATATATAATATAGGTTAGAGGATCCCTACACATTGATTGAATCATAACCTACATTGTAAGTTATCATAACAATGGATGAGACTAACTCCCAAGAGCTCTCACGTAAGGAAGATGATCAAGTTATAAATAATAATACAAACGAGGACAAAGCACCAAGCAGCGAAGAAGAAGGTGACGATGTCTTCGATTCTTCTGAAGAAGATGATAATGTAGATGACGATGAAGAAGAGGCTGCTAAAGTTAAAGCAGGCTTCATTGTTGATGATGACGAAGAGGATGACGAAGGTGGGAACATATCCAAAAAGAGGAGAAAGCACAAGAGAAAAAACAGAGAAGAAGATGACGATCGTCTATCTGAAGATGATTTAGATCTGCTAATGGAAAATGCCGGTGTCAAACGTACTACAGAATCCAGTACTTCAGGTAAATTAAAAAGACTTAAGAGAGTCGAAAATGAAGAAGCCTCCAGTGAAGAACAAAAGGAAACTGAAGAAAGACATGGTGACAACTCTCAATTGAACAATATGTTTGAAGATATAGATGAAGAAGCCGTTTCAGGAAACAGAAGAGGTAGCGACTACGATCTAGAAGACGAATCCCATAATGATAGAGAAGATAGAGGTCCAAAGAGTGGAATTATGGATGAATTAGATGATTTCATTGAAGAAGATGAATTTTCAGACGAAGACGAAGAAACCAGAGAAAAGAGACTTACTGAAAGAAAATTACAAAAACAACAGAGATTAAAAGCATCCACCCAAATATCTGGTTTATCATCTGATAGAATTGATGAAATGTATGACATTTTTGGTGACGGTCATGATTATGATTGGGCTCTAGAAATCGAAAATGAAGAATTAGAAGATGGTAATCTAGTTGAACTTGGTGATAAAGAATACGATGAAGAATTAGGTGCCTCCAAGCCTGTCAAAAAATCTCCAGATCTACAAGATATTTACGATTTAGAAGATCTAAAACAGAATATGTTAACTGAAGAAGATATGATTATAAGGAAGGCTGATGTTCCAGAAAGATTCCAAGAACTAAGAGCAGACATAACAGACTACGGTAGTTTGTCAGCTGAAGATCAAGAACTAGAAAAGAATTGGATTGCTGATAAAATATCTGTTGATAAAAACTTCGATTCTCAATACGATCTAACTGAATTCAAGGAAGCGATTGGTAGTGCTATTAAGTTTATCACTCAAGAAAACTTAGAAGTTCCATTCATCTATGCTTATCGTCGTAACTACATTTCTTCAAGAGTTAGTGGTGGTTTTGTCTTAACTGAAGATGATTTATGGGAAATTCTCAAGATAGACTTAGAATTCCAAAGTATTATTAGCAAGAGAAACTACGTCAAGAAATTCTACGAAGAATTAAAGATAATGGATACCGATATCGATGATTATTTCAGAAATCAAACTAGTGCATCTGTTGCAGAATTAAATGCTCTACAAGATATCCGTAATTATTTGGAATTCAAGTACGCAAATGAAATTAACGATACTGTATTATCTCACCAAGACGATAATTCTGGTAAGAAGCACTTAAAGAATTCCAGTTACGAAAAATTCAAGAACAGTCCTCTATATCGTGCTGTTGGTGACATTGGTATAAATGCTAAGGAAATCGGTGAGAATATCAGTTCATTACATCAAATTCACACTGCTGTTGACCATCCATCCATGAAACCATCTGAAGTTATTGAATCTATTGTCAGGGAAAACTCTCTAGATTTACAAATTTTCTCTTTAAATATAAATTTGGCTATTGAAACTGTTAAGAAATACTATTCTTCAGAATTATCAAAGAACATTAAGATCAGAGAGAAGGTCAGATCTGATTTCTACCAATATTACCTAGTTGATGTTGTTTTAACCAAGAAGGGTAAGAATGAAATCCAAAGAGGTTCTTTATACGAAGATATCAAATATGCTATAAACAGAACTCCAATTCATTTACGTAGAGATCCAAATGTCTTTTTACGTATGTTGGAAGCTGAGTCTTTGAATTTAATGAATCTAAAAATTCATATGTCATCACAGGAACAATATGTTGATCATTTATTCCAAATCGTTTTAGAAACTACAAATACATCTGAATTAGCTACCGATTGGAACAATTTCCGTAAGACTGCCTTTAGAGATGCTATGACCACTATTTTTGCAGATATTTCTAGTGAAATTAAGGAAGACTTATTGAAGACTTGTCAAAAGCTTGTCGCATTAACCGTCCGTCATAAATTTATGACGAAATTAGACCAAGCTCCATTTATTCCAAACTTAAAGGAAGCTAAGATTCCAAAGGTCTTAACTTTATCATGTGGTCAAGGTAGATTTGGTGCCGATGCAATCATTGCTGTTTACTTAAACCGTAAAGGTGAATTCGTTAGAGACTTTAAGATTGTTGAAAATCCATTTGATAAAATGAACCCAGAAGCATTCGAAGAAACTTTAGATAATATCATCCAAACATGTCAACCAAATGCTATTGGTGTCAACGGTCCAAATCCAAAAACTCAAAAGTTTGTCAAGAAACTTCAAGAGGTTATTCATAAAAAGCAAATTGTAGACAGCAGAGGTTACGCTATCCCAATTATTTACATTGAAGATGAAGTTGCCCTACGCTATCAAAACTCTCAACGTGCTCACGATGAATTCCCAAACAAACCTCCTTTAGTTAAATATTGTATCGGTTTAGCACGTTACATGCATTCACCATTATTAGAATACTGTAATTTAGCACCTGAACAGTTAATTTCTTTAGCAATTCACCCACACCAATCTTTACTACCAGCTGATATTCTAAAACGTACTTTAGAAACTGCATTTGTTGATATCGTTAACCTTGTTGGTGTTGAAGTCAATAAGGCTACCGATAATGAATATTATGCCAGCGCTTTAAGATATGTCTCAGGTTTTGGTAAACGTAAGGCTATTGATTTCGTTCAATCTTTACATAGATTAAACGAACCATTATTAGCTCGTCAACAATTGATCACTCATAATATTCTTCACAAGACCATCTTTATGAACTCTGCTGGTTTTTTGAATATTTCATGGAACGAAAAGAGACAAAAATACGAAGATCTAGAACACGATCAACTGGATAGTACAAGAATCCATCCAGAAGATTATCATCTTGCTACAAAGGTTGCTGCAGATGCCTTAGAATACGATCCAGATGCTATTGCTGAAAAGGAAGATCAAGGTACCATGAGTGACTTCATAGAATACTTAAGAGATGACCCAGACCGTAGAACTAAGTTAGAGTCATTAAACCTAGAATTATATGCTGAAGAATTAGAAAAGAAAACAGGCCAAAGAAAGCTAAACAATCTAAGCAGTATTATTTTAGAATTACTAGACGGTTTTGAAGAATTAAGAAATGATTTCCATCCATTACAAGGTGAAGAAATCTTCAGTACTTTAACTGGTGAAACAGAAAAGACATTCTTTAAGGGTTGTGTTATTCCAGTTAGAGTCGAAAGATTCTGGCACAACGATATTAGATGTGCTACCAACTCCGGCGTTGATTGTATTGTTAATGCACAACGCCATGCTGGTGCTCAATATAAGAGAGCTGCTAGTGAAATATATGAAATTGGTAAGACCTATCCAGGTAAGGTTATATACATCGATTATGGTGAAATTTCAGCTGAAGTTTCTTTACTAGAACACGATGTCCAACATGAATATGTTCCAATAAGTTACAGTAAGGATCCTTCCATCTGGGACTTGAAGCAAGAATTAAAGGATGGTGAAAATGAAAAGAAGATCACAAACGATAGGGCTCGTGCTCAAAGAGCTCATCGTGTTATTAACCATCCATACTACTTCCCATTCAATAGTCAACAAGCAGAAGATTACCTAAGAAGTAAGAACCGTGGTGATTTTGTTATCAGACAATCAAGTCGTGGTGATGATCATCTAACTATTACATGGAAATTAGAAAAGGACTTATTTGAACACATAGATGTTAAGGAATTAGAAAAAGAAAATCCACTGGCATTAGGTAAAATCTTAGTTGTCGACAACCAAAGATACTACGATTTAGATCAATTGATTGTTGAATATCTACAGAACAAGGTTAGACTATTAAATGAAATGACGTCTAATGAGAAATTCAAACATGGTCCTCCAAAGGAAGTTATCAAGTTTATTGAAGACTACTCTAAGGTTAATCCAAAGAAGTCTGTTTACTATTTTAGTTTCAACTATGATCACCCTGGCTGGTTCTTCATTAATTTCAAGATTAACGCTAGTAGTAAACTTTACACATGGAACGTCAGATTGACCAACACCGGTTTTTACTTAGTCAACTATAACTACCCAAGTGTTGTTCAATTATGTAACGGTTTCAAGACTCTACTGAAATCCAACAGAAACGGAAGGTGAACAAGCGTATAGACATAGTTACAAGATGTTACTGTTTAGTTATGTTTATTCCCTAAGAATAGATGTGTATGTATATATTATCATACGTTTGTAATTTAATTTATTATCATGATGAAAGGTTTTAAAACTAGTTTAATATCAAATAGATAGTTAACTGTTAATCAATAACACAATTACTCATCGAGGCTGAGATGTCGAACCTGTTGTCTTAAGAACTTCCCCGCGGGTTTATTTGTTGTGCGAGACCGGAATTCAACAGCTGCCGAGTTTCAGAAAATGAAGGAAGGAAGAAACCGCTTAGTTAATGAATGAGATCTATATCAGTGTGAAAAAACTAAATGAACTATGCAATGTGGATCAACAGTCTAGGAATACAGACACAGTTCAAGCATATATTATAGTTTGATTATAAAAGTTTAGTTAGACATATTCAATTTACCATTTCGTTTAATTTAAGTTTCTATTACGAACATTCAGTTATTCAAGAGGTGACCTAAGTGTGTGTTAAGAAAACATCAAATTTTATTTATACATTAGTCAAGGTAGTCATAGTTGATAAGGTGTTAAGTATGTTAAAAACTAAACCTATATTAACACTCAGAAACGGGGCCATGTTTAATGGTTTCTGTTCAAGTCCATTACAAACCACAGGTCTATATTACATGGGTGGGAGCAGTCTGATAAATCATCAGTTAATCCGTCTAAATTCTACTCAGAGCAAACCATCCGCTGTTACTAAATCTAAGGATAAAAAGACCATCTGGGTTAAAGTTAAAGATGGCGCATCTCATCTTTGGGATGGTACAAAGCTTCTAGGTTTTGAAATGAAGATATCTTCAAGACTTCTTATGAAAATGTCTGCTGGTAATTCTCTAACACGTAGAGAAATGATACAATTGAAGAGAACCACTCAAGACGTTGTCAGATTAGTTCCTTTTGCTGCATTTATCATCATTCCATTCGCTGAACTATTATTACCAATTGCCTTAAAGGTTTTCCCAAATCTATTGCCATCCACATACGAATCTAACCAGTCCAAAGAAACAAAATTAGAAAGTTTAAGAAAGTCTAGAGAATTGGTGACTGGCATTATTAAAGACAACAAATCTCATTTCAAACCATTAGGTATATCTGAAGAACAGAAAGTTCTATTTAACAGATTTTACAAACATGTCAGATCCACAGGTGAACCCGAATCCCGTAATCAATTAATTGAAGTCGCCAGATTATTCACCGATGATACCGTATTGGATAATGTAACAAGACCATATCTTATCGCATTGGCTAAATATATTAACATCCAACCATTTGGTACCGACGTTATGTTAAGGTACAGAATCAGATATAAGTTATTAGAATTAAAGAAAGACGATTTTGCTATTTACTACGAAGACGCTGAGCAATTAAATTCTGCCGAATTACGTAGTGCCTGTGCTTCTAGAGGTATCAGAATTAAAAATACATCCGATTCCATTTTAAGAGATAATTTGAGATTATGGTTAAATATGAGAATCAAGGATAAGATTCCTTCAACACTATTAGTGATGGCAACGTCATATAATTATGGTGACGTTTCTTCCAAGAAGTCACTATACGATTCCTTGTGTGATGTTTTAAGTAGTATTCCAGATGAATTATATCATGAAGTTAAGGTTAATGTTGTCAAAGAAAATGATGCTTCTCCAAAACAAAAACTGGAACACTTAAAGGAACAGAATGAAATTATGAAGGAAGAAGAAGAACAAGAAGAAAGCTCTATCGTTAAGGTCAAGGACAGTTTAAGTTTAGACGCCATCGATAAAGAACAGGAGATGGCGTCTGAAGCAGTGAAATCAACACTTGCTCACGATGCTAAGAAAAAGACAAGGCCAAAAACTACCAAGACCAAAACAAAGCCAAAAAATAAGGTCAAGACTGAAATCAATTAAAAGAATATCATTATGTAAATAAACCTCACCCCTCACACTAATATTACAGCTTTTATGCAGTAGCGTAATATATTAATACCTTATGTAAATTATTCTATAATATATAACTTTAGAAAAAAGCATTATATTAACTTACTCTCCTCCACTATAATTTCAACAAATGGGCTCAATGTAGGAGGAACATACACCTTGTAGATATATGTAGAGCCTCAAATTATTGTGTCTGACCTATAAAGTATTTGCTACGGTATATATTACAAAAGTTATGCTGGGTTTGTGAACGCGTCTCTAATGTTGACATTTCCTGACGCGTCAAATTTTGCGGTAAGAAAATTATTATCTGCACTAAAATATCATATTAATATATAGAATGGTTGGTACTAATTATAATATTCGTTTAGAAATCAATCTAAATTTAATATTTGATATTTAAGCAAACCATCAATTTGTCATTAGACTGGCATCACATTAATATAGCCCAGACGTCCATTCTAAATCAAGTTCATTTGTTTTAGAGATACAATATTCGTTAGCGGTTACTAGTTTCAAGTGGTTCTTATACGTTTAGTAGATTACTAATTGCATTACAAACGAGAGTACCGTGTGTTTCATTACTTATAAGATCTTTAACAGACCAAACAGTTTCCATAATGAACGAATCCAACATCAATTATTCTAATATTGTTCCAGCTAAAAGTAGTAGTCTGGATAAAACTTCGAAACTAATAGATAATAATGCTACATTGAAAGGGAAAGATACCCAATTAAGGAACGAAAAAGAAAATAGAAATGCTTTGATAGAGGTAAATGCTAATTCAAATAAAACTAATATACCAATCACACAGAGACGTTCGAGGATACGAAGGGAAGATAGCGAAATAACATATTCTAACATCAAAAAGAGAAAAATTTATAAAGACGAGACTAAATATGATGATGAGGATAAAATTTTATTAGAAAAAGATTATTTACTTGGGGAAAAGACTGAATCAAAAGATTTAAATGATAAGGATGAATCTGTTTCTGAAATCACAGACGAAAACCGTTGGGGAATCCTAGATTGTCAGGAAAAAGATGATCCATGCATGGTAGCCGAATATTCAAATGATATCTTCAGTTATCTCTACAAACGTGAAGATGAAACACTAGTTTCTCATAACTATGTTACGGAAAGAAATTCACCAAGTTACATTCGTCCATCTGTCAGAGCGATTCTTATCGATTGGCTAGTAGAAGTACACGAAAAATTCCAATGCTTCCCTGAAACACTTTATCTATCAATTAATTTAATGGATAGATTTCTTGCTTCTAACAAAGTTAGTACAGATAAACTACAATTGTTGGCAGTAACTGCATTATTTATTGCTGCCAAATTTGAAGAAATTCATTTACCTAAACTAGCCGAATATGCTTATATAACGGATGGTGCTGCCACCAAAGAAGATATTAAAACTGCTGAGCTATACATGCTAACTAAATTTGAATTTAATATTGGTTGGCCAAATCCAATGAATTTCCTAAGAAGATTATCAAAAGCAGATGATTACAACACACTCTCTAGAAATCTAGCTAAATTTATTCTAGAATATGCATCGTGTTGTCATCTGTTTATCGGCATCAAGCCATCCGTAATAAGTGCGATGGCCCTTTATATTGGAAGAAGGATAGTTCATAGAAATAATATATTATGGGATAATACATTCACCCATTATAGTGGTGGAATCGATGTTCTTAATGATCCTGATTTCCAAAATAATTGTAAATTGTTAATAAAAGAAATCGCTTCCCCTCAAACGAAGCTACCGTCTTTAAAATTTAAATATTCAAAGAGTGAATATGATGGAATATATGGGATTGTCAAAAGCTGGTGTATAAGAGAAGTAAGCAATAATTTTGACAAATTATTTGCGTTGTAATATTAAATTTATAAATGTATACCATTGTGTATACAGATAAATAAATGCACAAGTAATAATTATTCTTAATTTAATCCATTCAACTAAAATGCATTAAATATGCTTCTTCATAATATGTATATATATAATCACTTTCTAATAAATTCTAAATGATAATTTATATTGAGAGTAAAGAAAAAAATATTAATATAAGAATTATTTTTAAAATACAAAATTTATGTAACTATTATTTTTTGTTATTAGCTATTAGACGTTAAGTTTTTTGTTTTGTAGTAAAAGAAAGTATCATAAGTATAGTGTCTCTAATGAGAGAACACCATAGTAAACGTAAGAAAGAAGAAAGAATGTGATTAATTGAAAAAGAGTCTACTGTGTCATGCATTGGGTATATTAAATGTAAGTCATTATGCGTTTCGTATTTATTTCCTTATTTCTTTCTTCATCATGCTTTGTAGGTAAATACCAATATAATCTCAACGTTAGAAGATTGAAAACACATATTTTTAATTCCAATCCGTTATTATGTTTCATAACAGAAGAATAACTATTCATGTAAGGTCATAATATCATAGTCATTTTTTCTAACCTTTAGTGCCCACTGTACAGAAATTATGGAAGCTTTCATGAATCTTCTTGATTGATATTTTCTATGGAATTCATCATGAACGATTGGGCTCACTAGATAATCCATGATCATATGACATACAGGAGCCAATTGTTCTTTAGTATAACCACCACAGTAGTGTATTAAGTTACCGTCCCATTTACCTTTACCTAACATTTTTCTTGATAGAAACATTGCAGCAGCAGCACAGAGAGAAGGTAGTATTCCAATAAATCTGAAATCGACTAATGAAATCTCTAAAAGAAATTTAGCTAGGGTACGTGATTGTATATCGTAATCATCAGCTTTAGATATTCTTCTTAAGAAATTCATTGGGTTTGGATAATTTAGGCCAAAATCTAGAGTCTTTAGAATAAAGTTTTCACCTTCTTTAATTTCTTCTTCTGTGCATGCACCATCAGTTTCTGAGGCAAAATGTTTAATACTTGGAGAATAAACTTCTTCATATTTGGAAGCGATGAAAAGACATGATGTCCCTACCAATTGTAGCTTATCTAATTGTACTAGTTCCTTACAAAGAAAACGGTCCATAATATTTATCGCGAGGTATAACGTTTCAGGTAATAGACCAAATTTATTATGAATCTTGACTAGCCAATTAACCAAAATATCTCTATTTTGTCTAACATTTCTATGTTTATAGAGATCTTCCTTTCTTGGTAATGTTACTACTTCTAAGTGATGTAGATAATCAAAAATGTCAGTAACATATTCACTTACCATGAATGGATCATTAGCATCTTCTGCATCTAAATCTTCCCATTCGTATTCTTCTCTTCCATTTTCATCACAAACCTTGAATTTCTTTGGTTCATCTTGTTCAACTACTGTTGATATTGGTCTTTTCTTACCAGCATCAATGTTTTTATCTAGATCGGTTGTGATTTCTTTGGATTCTAAACTTCTTTGTTCATCATGTAATGGTTCTTCATCATTGACAACAACTTTTTCTTCTTCAATGGAATGTAAACTTTTACTAGAAGCAATATATGGATCTAGATTTTCTTTGTCATTTATATAATTCTTATTAGTCGATGGTACTTTTACAGAACCTTGTTGACTTCTTGGATTCGATGTGGACGTGGTATTTATTGTCACTGTTGTAGACGTCTTTAAAGGTAGTGAAGTTACATCTGTAGCATTGTGTGGCATTCTACTACTGTTTTCTGATTTAGTAGTTGTACTACTGAGGACAGAAGGCTTCAAATTTCTCAAATTTGAATTTTGTAGAGCATTTTCTTGTGCTAATGTTGTATTTGTGACATTATGTAAAGCTAACCTCTGTACAGTTCTCGTGAGCCTTGAAGAGTTATTGGTTATACTTTCAATGTTTTCTGAAGATGACATATTAAATATCTGGGGAACTTTTTATTTTTATTTTCTAAAAGAATCTCTTATTAAATAGGTTTTTGAAATGAATATAATACTTGTTAAAGTAAAATCTTAAATTAATTATTAGAAAAAACGTATGATTGGGATTAATGAATGATTCTAAATTAAAAAAAATGCAGAATGGATGAAAAGAATTGAGTATATTAACAAAGTTCTATTGGAATGATCTTGTAGTTTATCAAAGAGTTTGATAATAATGAGAATTGAATAAAGGAGTGAATATTAGAAATAAAGAGTTATAATGAAATGAAAATGAAAAATGTATTTTGGTGAGAAAGATGTTTCGTTTGAAATTTATTCTACTTTGACCAAAAATGTGAGAGAATTGAAAATGGTATAATCCAATATTATCTTGTGCTTGGTAGTATGCAATCACTTCGTCGACTATCGAAAGTTAGTGAAATAGAAAAGTGATTATAACTAATAAAAAAGATAAAATCCTAACCAAGTTTTATAAAATTGAAAGATCTCCCGATTTGAATCACAGAACTAAAATTGGGATTTGAAAACTGTTCCAAAGAGTTGAAAATGAAAACAAAGAAAAAAAAATAATATAACTAAAACAGAAATCGATTGGGAAAAATACTAATAAAACCTTCCTTCCACACTGAGATACTTGAGAAGAATAAACACTATGTGCAGGTACGTTATTGTTTAAAATGCAACCTATTTTCCCTACTGCAGCAAGGAACATGAGGTAATCGAATAAAAATCCAGTGCACAAAGAGAGACGGCTCCTCAACTACAAGAGGAAATACTGCAAATACGTTCTGTGGAAGAAATCGTAAGAAATTGGAAACTTCATTAGTTTAGATTTTTGAGGTTGAAACACTAACGTTAAACGTTCCCTAAGATGTCATTATTATCAATAATGGAGCCATCTTAGTGGTATCCTTCGTGGAAACATGGCGCAGAAACACACGTAGTACCATATATGGATTATTTAATGTTGATCATTTCCTGTTTTGTGTATTTACGGATTACCTAATCAAGAAAGATGTCATCCATATTCTGCAAAATGAAAACAAAGCGCATTGCCCGTTTCGTATTATGTGACATTTGTTTCTTCGAGTAAATAAGTGTCATAGCTGCAATAAAAGCCATACTATCAGGATTTAGCTAAGGGTCAAGAGGCCAATAAAGAAATGGGAAATCGGCCCCAAGCTGAGATTTACGTAGTAGTAGCGTCTGGGATCGTTGATCCTTTTTTAAAAGATACTAAATAGTCATTGAATAACGTCTAGCCTATTTCGGCCCCCTCCCCCCCATTCTTTACCATGGACTAATCGGATTTGTAGCTTCCAACCGTTAAATTACAGAGTTGTAAATAAGATAACTTTCTTTGATATTTACGTAATACGTAGTCATATGAGTTTATAAAATAAAAATTCTTGCCTATTATTCCCATATCATAACTTAATAATATCTTATTAGAATAGAGATTCTAGATCAAATTCTCCTTTAGCATTTTTAGTGAAAACACCTTCTTCGGTAACAATACCGTCGATGAATTCATATGGAGTGACATCGAATGATGGGTTCCAGACGTTAATTTGAGGTGGAGCAACACCAACCTTAGCAGTTACTGGTTGATTAGATGAGTCCAAAACTGGGGTATTATTGTCTGTATTGATTAAAGTACCTGTAACTAACTTAAATTCTTCCGGTTTACGTTCTTCAACAACGATACCATCGCCCGTAGGAGTCTTATTGTCAATTGTAGTTCTTGGTGCTACCACATAAAATTTGATAGCAAATTGTTTGCAAATAACGGCTAATTGGAAAGTACCAATCTTATTGGCGGTATCACCATTACGAACAATTCTATCAGCACCAACAAACGCAGCTTTGATAGGTATGTTGCTAGTCTTGATCTTGTAGGATATCGAACTATCTGGGATCAAAGTAGCTGGGATTTGATCATGTAGTAATTCATATGCAGTTAGACGAGAACCTTGATTATATGGTCTAGTTTCTAATGGGAAAACATGGGTCATCTTTAAAGTAGAATCGTGAACAGTTTCTTTCATCTCTGATTTCTTTTGGGAATCGGCCCATAAGGAACGAATAACACCTAACGCAGTACCATAACCGGCAGTAGCTAAAGAGCCGGTATTACAAATAGTCAAGACGGCAAACTCATCATTGAAACCATCGTCTTCTAGCAACTTTAGTAGGTGGGATGCACCATTGTTACCCATAGTAATATTATTCTTTAAATCCTCTTCTAACAGAGTACAAGTATATGAGAATAACTTATCATTAAAGTTGTTAATATCAGAAGCTTTTATTAATAGTGATGAAATGTCCTTTAAGGCATTACCTAAGTTGACTGCAGTTGGTCTACTGCTTAATAAAAATTCTAATCTTTTTTCTAACTTATCTACAACAGACTCCCAGCTAGATGATTCTTTGCATAATAACTGTACCTCCAACAGAACCGAAAGAGTACCTACCATAGCGATTGCTGGTGCACCTCTAACTTGCATGCTCTTAATGACGGTGTAACCATCATCAATGTTATAAATTGGAATATATTTAGTCACATATGGAAGTAACAATTGATCTAAAATCTCAACGATCACAGCATTCTTATCCTCCTTGTTAAACTTGATAGCTTCTAAAGACATTGTTCAGTCAATCACAATATTCGTTGAAAATATATACCCTTCCTAATACTCAAATATCTATGAATAAGACCTAAGCACACTTATATCTGTTTCTTCAATTATTTTTGAAATTTTACTCATCGCGAAACGCTTAGGACTCGAAGGGAGTCGAGTACGGCTGTAACACACATATTATACATTTGTTATAGTTAGTTAATTAAGAAGAAGAAGTTAGTTAAAGTTGATCTGTAAAAATAAAAAAATATAACGCTATTAATTAATCTTATATATATGTTTATATTTTTAAAAATATAGATATTGAATAATGTTTATAATGTTACTTCAATAATATTACAATTTAAAATGTCTTTTATCACGATAATAGTGAAATACACTTACTGAATGAGTTTCGAGAGTGAAAAAATAAACGTTGAACCCATAGCTAGGTCTCACTATTTTCAGGGAAGAAAGGTTTAATATCCCCATCTGTGTCACTTTTCCCAGATCTTCCACCCGAACTATTACCTGTCTCATTAGTATTGAGTTTTCTGAAGCTTACATTACGTGAATGGGATGACCGTCTCGATAACGAGATGGAATAACTGGATCTATTCGCTTCAGTGAAAATCGCTGGAGTTATATTTGCATCTTTTTCTTCTGTTTTAAGTAGTTTTTCCATATCTAGTGAAACCTTTGCTTTATTTTCTTTCCTATGAATTACAAACTTGTTACCAATAATACCACCCATGTTCTTTAGAACAACCTTGACAATATCATGTTTTAGCGCCGTGAATAACTCATCTCTAGACCATAGCTTGTCATGATATTGCAAGTCAGGTACTTTAACTGTCAATTTATTGACATCAGTTAGAAGATGATGAGAACCTTTATAAGAAACAGACATAGTTGTTCTTTTAATTTTGATATATTTAACATTGAAGAAGGTACTCGATCTCTTTAGCATCTCATCAATGCTATATTCGCGCGGATGAAATATTGAACTGGTACCTTTCTTTGAAAAGTTTGCAATTTTAGTTCCAGCTGGAGTACTACTTTGAATACTGCTTAAATCCCACGATACAAGCTCCCTGTTTATAGAATGAGTGGGAGATGTTCCATTAAAACTGCCACTCGACCTTGGAGAAGATACAAAAATACCATTACCAGACTGTTCTTGATCAGTTTCACTCGAATTAACATGTGGGAATAAATATTCCATAATCTTCTCTGCTGTAATGTTATCCATCTTAAATATAATGGGCTGTAAAGAAATTATTAATTCTTCAATGGTTGAAATACCACCAATAGGAGTGCCTTGTATCCAGAATATTTCTATCATTGGCAAGGACCTATTATACAAAATATGTTCCTCATATGGCGCCAATAATTGTGAATATATAGGGTTATTTTGTTGATTAAAACATCTCAAAGATGAAATACTTACCTTATTACTATTCACACCATCTGATGTTTCAGATCTCGTATAACTAGATGGACTTAAACCAATTGTGATAAATGGTTCGTTTTTATCATCGAATAATTTCCATATCAATTCATCAGTCCCTACCTTCCAAGTTAGCTTTTTTTTATTAGAGTTAGTTTTATTACAAATTGCATCGTAATTCTTTTTGATGGCAGTCATCAATATTGTAAGCTGTAAAGTAGTCATTTGAAGCTCATATAACAAATCAAGCGAAACTTTATCAAATATTTTTGGTTTGTATTGCTTCAAAAATGCTCTAGTGTAATATAGGTCCCGTATTTTGCCTTGTAAGTTAGTAATAACAGAAACATCCAGCTTATCCAAATTATTTCTAATTTCTTCAGCCAACAATACCTTGGACAGTTTTTCGACCTTTTCATCATAATCTGAGCTAAATGAGAGTAAATCTTGGATGACTATATAAACTGAACAATATTGAGCCGAATTTGAAGTAATAACCAAACCTGGAAAACCAACACGGAATTTGGAATCCTTTGAAATAGTTAAAACATCCTCATCGCCGAAGTAAAGAGGATTAGGAGAAGTAAAAGTTAAGAACATCGATCTTCTCTTTAAGAACACATGCTCTTCTAGAATAGAACCATCATAACAAATTTCCAATGGTATCCAAGGTGGCCAGTAATCAGACCAACTGTCCATACCATAACCATTTTTATGGAAAAATCTAGTTTCTGATGATATTAAATCTTCTTTAAATAATGTAAGTAGTTGAAAATCTTTTGCAATTGCACAATATCTTGTTTCAACAATAGTATTTAGATCCATCGCTATCATCTTACCAGACTTTCTCATGGTCTGACTAATGTCAATTATACCTACCTCAATATCCCTAGCAGAGACTAACACTGCTGTGTCAGGTTCCAGATCTGATCTAATCTGAATTTGAGGTGAGATTAATCTAAACAAATAGCGATCAATAGCATCAAAACGATCGTTGGGAACTTCCTTTACTAACTCATCAAAACGTCTTATAAATTCTTTGTTTGAAACTTGATCTTCTTCATCAAAAAATCCCAAGTCCTCCATATGAGTTTTAACGTTTGTTAATACGTTTCCTAACAACTCCTTTAATATTTTAACCGAGCTGTAAGTCATGGCATAACTAATAGTCTTCCTCTCAAAAACATTCAAAGCATATTCTAACAGAAGATCTCTCCTCGTTTTATCTATTTTCAGTTGAATATTATGTACCATAAATCTGTTATCATAAGTGGATTGAATTTGGACAGTTGACGCTCTTCTCATGGAAATAAATGACTCAATAGTATTAGTTCTCAGTAAACCCATATTAGGATTTTCGACGGACTCTTCTGTGGTATCTGCTGAAGAAGTATCTAAAGAGCTCTCTGAGGAGTCATTCGTATATGTATTAGACGCGACTTCTGACAGTCTTAAATCGCTTAAAATATTATGAACGATATGCAAACGGTGTTCTAACTCATGCAATTCCTTATTAAGTTTCATAACGATGCTGTTTTTTTTCTTATTGTTTGAAGTTTCACCAAGATTGGCTAACGATGCCTGTACTTTTTTAATTTGAGCCTCAATCTCATCTTGTCTCTCTTGTGCTAATAGCTCCTGTGCTTTTTCTGGATGGTTTTTTCCGATTAAACAATCATGGGAATCTTCACCACCAAATGGATAAGCTACGACATAACCATCATCATTCAGTTTCCTAAAATATGATATTTTTGGAGAGTATAATAATGGAATTGCCTCAAATTTCAGTGGTATTGATGAAGGAAGCGCTGGCTGATCTAAATCTGCATAGTCATCCAAATTAAACCATTCGGTCTGATTTAAGGCATCTCTATCAACTTGTGGAATAGGCATAGAATCCTTAGAGTGGGTCTCTCCAACCTTATTATTCCCAAATACCGCTGATATAATTCTTAAATCAACTTCAGAACAATCAATTTCACCAGTGAACATTTTAAATTTCCAAACTGGATTTGAACGGTTAAGTACTTCATTTCTGTGAGTCAATTTTATTCTCTTTTGATGTAAATCAATTTTTAAAGAATCTAATCTTGCCTTCATACCAGTAAACTGTGTTTTTACACAATTGTCTAATAAACACTGCGGATCAAAGTGTCTGTAAATATGACATATTGTTAAAGGTTCTAAATGTAACTGATATTTGAAGGTGAATAAAGAACGAGTAAATTTAGTTTTATTTTGTACTAGATCCGAAAATAAAGGTCCTTGCCTAATTGGACCCGAGGTATAGGTGTTGAATAATCTCCACCATACTAGAAAATGTCTAATCGATAAAGGTCCAAGATATATGTTATTAGAAGCAGATTTGGCAGAGGAATACACACCAATCGATATATGAATGAAATTACTCCGGAATCCCTTATATGAATCATAGTTTTGTATAGTTTGAACCTCTTGTGGATTTACGAGATGTATATCGTAATGAGGAATAACCGGTGTAACCCTAGGAGAATCACCTGGATTTTCAAAGTCACCTTCCTCAAATAAGATACCCATCTTCCATATAACTTCACCATCTAGTTGCATAAATACCTTTTCAAATTTATCAGGTACTGTAAAGTCTCTGACACCCAGTTTGAAACTCTTGGATTCAAATTTCAAGAATTCCTTTGGGTTTGATGTGCCATGAATTTCCAAATTCGTTCCACCAGACCAACAGAACGTCATACCTGCACCATCATCCACAATTTTGTAGGGATCATGGGCACCAATTATATTGATATTTAGATCACTCTTTTTAGAAAAATTATAAGCCCATTGACCATGAACTAAAAATCTGAACTTATCCCAAAAACCTAGCTTAGGAGAAGGATCCAACTTTGGTTTGGTTAAATAATCAAACCAAAGCATCAATGATTCAACACCTGGCTGTAATGATTTACCCCATGTTATATGCGTAGGAGTTGTAGAATTGACAGACGTCCTAATATTGAAATAGGCTTTTACCGAATTCATAGTACGAATAATGTTTGAACCATATATTGTATCGACAGAGCGGTATTCTTGTGTTTTACTTGACGGGACGAATGGAACAAATATGGAGTGCATTCCCAATGCGTCTGGCATTTTTTCAGCTAATACAACATCACCTGTCGTATGAGTATCAGGTAGTGATAAAACTGGTATTGGGTAGTCCCTTAATCGCAATTCCCATAAGTCTGTTTTAAAATCAATACCAGCTAAAATAATTAATGTATATTTCTTAGTTTTTGGAACACCTTTACCATATTTGTAAAGGAAATCATGGAAGTGATCCAATTGAAATGAGGGAGGATTTAATTTCACATCTAGATTTTTGATAACTAAATTAGCAACTGTACTTGTATCTTGACTTGAAAAAAACTTGTATTGAAAGTCTAAATCAGCACATTCTTCAATAAGATAAGGCATTCCATTAAATGTTAATTTTGCATTTCTAATTCTCGAGACCCAAGAAGTAGAGAAATTCTCCTGTAATGTTGTTAGTGCATTATTCTGGAAACTTTTAATCTCTGCATTTTGCTTTATTGCATCAAAGTTTGACACATTTTCATTGTCATCTTTTTCTTCAAGGGCCCTTATTTGCTCATCTAAGATTCTTAACTTTTCGAGTCTTTCTCTTTGCTCTAAAATACCCACTTTTAAAATCAAACCAAGTGCTTGTTCAAATGGATCTTCTTCGACATTTACTAAAATATTCTTTGATATTAGTCTAATATTTGGTATTTGTTTCGGCAATTGTATTGCAGGATAAACTTTATGGAATGAAGTCAAATCTGCAAAACTTGCTTTAATTTGCTTAAATGATTTATAAGTGGTAATGATATTGTCCATCACATTGTAAAATTTAAAATGATACTCTGTGTGTAAATTAATTGATTTGGTTTCGACTGTAACAGATTTGCTCTCAATACAGGTTTTCACATTAGACTTAAAATCTGTGATATCCATTAGGATCACACGAACATTGGTATTTTTAACATACACCGAATTCACTAGCATACGTAGTGATTTAATAGAGAGAATATTGTCTAATCCTGAGTAGTTGATCTTTCTAAAAATGAATAGTAATGGTACTTCTTGGGGAAGTAATACATCGATTAGTACTTTTCCAATATCGATTGACACATTATCAAGTATATTAATCAACTTTTCTTTGTTGTCATTCCTTTTACTATTAAGTACTAGTGATTTATTACTTTTAATATTCGGTGCATATTTGCTAAAGATGCTTCTCAGGTAAAAAATTAACCATATCAAATTCACATCTAATTTCAATCTAATTACAGGTAAATTGAAAACAGCACTACCTGCTGGGTCCATCTGGAAATTCATATTAGCAAGTCTTACAATCGAATCTGAACTGGTATCATTCGAGCTTTTATCCATAATACGGAACATTGTTGCATCTTTAATCTCTATCGATCTCCCAGAATTCTTCCATATCATTATGGTTTCTTGAATCAGAACTCTTATACCTCTATCACTATTTGTAAGATTCCCATTCCCAGAGCCCATCGGATCAAGGATTTCCGGTATATATGATGCTAAGACAGTAGAATATGTAACATCCTTCATTCTTAATTTGAAAGACCAATCCAGTTTTTTCTCTGATTTATTTAAATTATCCTTTTTGATGGAGTTCTGTTTATTATTTTCAAAAGAACAAAGTAAGTTCAGTAGCGTTGTGCTCGAATGATGTAATCGATCCAAGACTGTCAAATCATCAAAAGTTAAATGTGCATGTCTCAGTGTACACTGGACATCCACCTTGGTATCTGAAAAGCTGTCGAAAAAGCAATCAATTCTTCCAAAACCCCCAATTGGTATTGATAGGGCAGGGTCCGATACAATATCTGAAAGTTTTAAATACACTAATTCAGTGCCCACAACTTTGATGTAATTTGAAAAAGACTTTTTACCAATATGCTTGTTTTCAGTTGGCCAATTTTCGGGATCTGACACTAATTCCTTAATTTGAATATTGTTTAAATTACTACGACCTAATAATGCTTGAATGTTTAATATTTTAAATATTATATTTTCTTTGTCGGATATTTGAAAAGTAGATGTACAATTGGAGAAATTTGATTCGAATATAATATTTGGCAAATTTGGCAACTCAGTTGAAATGAATTCTAATAGTTTAAATAGTTTTGTGTTATCACTATTCGGTTCACTTGTAATGTCTATATCTTGTTTCGAATTGTATTCCCCAAATATATTTATAGCTTTAGAGATTTCTTCCATTGTTGAAAATATCGAAGGGTTAATAATATTTGTCGTAATTGAAATGCTTGTCCTGTTTAAAGGCATATTCCGAGCAAAATGTAAAATTAGGTTAGTGGTGACTATAATATTTACCAGTGGAATTCTGAATGTGGAAGTATTATTGACAGTCAATAGTACAGCGTTGGCTGAAATCGCAATTTCATAATCACCCCACATGTGCTTACTCGGAGGTAACGTATCTAACGCAGTGTCATAATTAGCTACGTTTACAGCTTCTAAATATATTTGAATACTTGATATATTAATAGTGGCCAATGTTTTGTAGGATATTCTTAAATTTTCAATCTTAACATCTAGAATATTTAGTGTCCTCAATGGGTCCTTTAAAGATTTTACTATCGACTGAATAGTTTTGTGGTATATTACCTTCTTCTCTTCATAGGAGAGATTCTCATCGGTTATTTTGCAGTCATCTACTGAATCTGGTACATGACTATCTACTGAAATATGCGCATCACCGAACTTTAGGGAAGAATGCCATTCACTTAAGGCTAATTGAACATATTTTTGATTTTCTGTTAAATTTTGTGATATCTGAGAACTGATATAGAAACCAATATACTTAATACTTTCTCTTGTCTTTATATTTGTTAGACCGTGTAAGAAATACTCAAGAACAATCCTTTTGTCAGGTTTGTGAACAATGGTCAATGTGCATAAATTAAATTTATACTTCGAATCATTCGGAAGTGTAATATGAGCTGATCTTATGAATGTATTCAATGAGAATAAGCTTTTAAAAAGGAAAAGATACTTCTTATCTAAAGAGAAAGTGAAAGTATCATTTAATAAATCAAAGTAGTTTTTTAGACCATCATTTGACGTTTGGGATTTTGTCTTTTTCGTAAATTCGTCTTTGCTGGAGATCACTAAATCTATCCCATGGAAATTGATCGATGGCTTCCAATCAATCTTTAAGTATATCCTTTTAATCCGCAGATCAAATTTTGCTGTTGCTATGTGAAGTCCGAAAATAGTTGTACCTATAATATAACCAAAATAAAATCGTTTCAGAGGTAATTTCTTATATGAAATGAATGATATTATTAATACATTTATGATCTTCTGGAGAACGTAAAATCCTATTAGGAAGATTATAAGTAGTTTAAAGTACTGAAACAACTTCTCCCATAGTACCTCAAACATTCTTCTTATTGTGCTTCAGATAATAGGCTCTTTTAATTTTTTGAATTTCTATTAGGAAATGGAATTTAGTAAATAAATTGCTCTATTGTTACCTTCTTTTTAAGGTGTTGCTATACTGAAACTTTCTAATTCAATGTTATTCTTTTTGTAATAGAGTATCTATCTAAATCATATTCTTTTTTCAACTGCGTGATTTTACAATTAAAAAAATTAGATTTTATTTAAAGTAGGACTGATTATACATATTTATTAATAATCGAATAGAGTGAAAGATAATAGAGATCAAGATATTCATTGAATATATGCCAATTTGTTTAAATTGTCGGACCTAGGAAGTATGCATAAATGCATCCAATTTTAGCTGCCGCTGTAGAGGGAATAGACAAAATCCCAAGAAATTTTTCACTCAGTGAAATTTACGCGGAACTCAGATTCAGAAAATTTAAGACACAATTATTATATAAGGCTGTATACAACGGTCAATCGGATTTTGTGAATAAGAAACAAAAAAATATCTCAATAAGTAATGCTAGTCTTGAATATTATTTATAATACTATGCTATATATGTAATGCAGGTCTAAGCTAAAAATACAATTAATTTATATAATGTATTGACCAGTCTAACATCAGATTCAAGGTTAAGATAAACCCCGCTATCTCCCACTTTCTTGATCAAGTCATTCCATTTACTCTCTTTCAAGATCCCAAGGTTTAATTGTATCATGTATCCACATAAATTATTTTCCTTATTCTTCTTAATTTCTATTGCGTTTGTATTTTTTTCATCATATATTAAATGAATGTTAGATTTATCTGACATAATTGATCTCTCTTTTCGTAGTTCAGATATTTGTTCTAAAAGATCGTGTTTCATCTCTTCCAAATAACTCAACAGGGTAGTTTGTTTATTAAAGGTTGTAAGTGCTAACTGTTTGCCTAGAAATCCAGAAGAAAGAAGATGCAATGGCATTATTGACTTCGATGATTTCATTTTTAAATTTAAAAATTGAGATTTATTAAGCACGTATGAGTTCTTCCCTTCCTTTGATTGTTTAAAAGTAAACTTCACGTTTCCACTATTGTCTATTTTTGACTGGATCAATAACTCCTTTGGTAATTTAATATCACTCATTCTTTCACATCTAATAGGAGAAGCAAGTAATTTTGCAAACAGATTATTAGGAATTTTCTTTCCAATATTATTAAGATGTTCATATACTTCACCAGTGCTTTCCATATAGAGTCTTCTCTTCTTGCCAGCCCATCTTTCAAAATTTAGGAACAGAGGGGAACTTCTTTCTGGTAACTTTAAAACCTTTTTAGTTGAACTGGATATAAGTAAATTTTTCAATAAGGATTCCGTAAATGACATGAAACAGAGAGTTCTTATTTTGCACCTAACACTGTCACCTTGTTTAGTTATCGTTTATTTAGTCAAATATGTTACCACTGCTCTAAATCATAATGGTCAGCTCAGATATCTTCGGGAAAAATAATTATTATGTCGCATCGAATTGAAAATCAGAGTACTCTATGAAATAAATATATATCTAACGCTATAAACTTGATACAATGATAATTTTTATATGTTTTATTCAATATTTTATAATACGTTAATTATACATGCAAATACAGGAATATTTGCTTAAGAATATATAGATTTCGTTAATTTGATGCCTAGACCATCGTCGTCAGTTTCGTTTATTTCTTGTCCTTTACTTTTACTTTTCATTAAGCCTAAAGACCCAAATGTGCTACGTCTCTTATGTTTTGCAATAGAATGAGATTTACCCAATTCTACATCGCTCATCCTAGAATTGTTTTCTGTGTTAGATTCAGTAGTTGATAGATCATTTGGGTATGGAGATGCGGATGACACATTTCCTAATAGGACAGGGTTGCCAATATTTTTACCTTCAAAGTGTTCACTTTTTACTACAGCCAAAGGGTCAACTGCACCAACTGACATTTTACGTTCTTGTAGAGCTTCCTTTTGAACTGCCTTTAAATCAAAATAATCAAGTTGTACTGGATTACCCTCGGTAACAACTGGTAAAAAAGATCCACCGTTACCTTCTTTAATATCGGAAGTATTTAATTTTATTCTCATGATCTTTTCAGTGATATATTTAGATCTAGTACCAGTAGAGTTGTAAATTGTTAGATATTTAACGTCATGGATCCATTTCTTGATTGTCATTAAATCTTCATTTGTTGGAGTTGGAGAAAGTACCTTGAAAGAAATGTAGATTGGTTCTTCTACGGTTATCTTCTTTAATGAGTTTCTTCTGACAGTCACTCTTGGGATAGAGTCATTTGATTTGGTACTAGAGCCACTCTTTAAAAATTTAGCAACAGTCTTCATTGACTTTGTATTGGTTTCATGCGGAATCGAGCTGCTTCTACTCTTTGGTTCTTCTTTTTGTCTGACATAATATGTGGTTGTTTCTATAGTGAATTCATTTTCAGAATATCTGGCAAGTCTACAATCATCTAATGCAATACTTGTCTTTGGTTGAAAATTTTGTTCAGTATTGATTCTAACAGAGTCCCTAATTTTGTTTGTGCTAAAGAACTTACTGTCTTCAAATTCATGGATAAAGTTAGAAGTTAATAAGAAATAACCCTTCTCGTACTTTGAAGCGGAGTCTTTCTTTTTCATCAAGTAACCATTTCTGATACATTTAGACAAAGGAGACTTGATTTGAGGATAGACAACTTCAGATGATCTTCTATCAGTTGGTTTAGGATCACAAGATTTCCATGGTAACAGGCTAGATGGATGGTGTTCAACGAAATGGTCCCATTCAGTTGCAGGTGCCTGAGAAAGGATACCTTGTTTTAATTCATGGCATAAGTTCTTGATGATTAAACGTGCTTCGGAATCGATTAAGAAGGAGTAGTATTGTAAAACATGTTGAATCTTGGTGTATACAATCTTTTCTAATTGAAGACCAGAATTTTGTAAATTGATGAAAGCATCCTTTAGATAGTTTTCTTCGAATAATTGATGCTTGATTTGCAGATCTAATTGAACCTTAACTAAGAATGGATCTTTACAAGGATTAAGTTCAGTTGTTTCTTTGTTTGCAGTAGAGAATGTTTTAATTGAACCACTGTATTTGTTAACTAAATCACCTGTAGCAGCAATTTGAGATTCAAGATCAGTTTGGAAATCACCATACAAGTCTTTAATCTCCTTACATTTGTTTTGTAATTCTTTTCTCAGTTCTTCTAATTCAGGAATAATGTTATGGGTAAGTTCCTTTGAAACTTTAAATTCTTGGCTCGCCATTGAAGCGTGGTATTTCTTCAAAACAACTTGAATATCCTGAATAGAACCAGAACCGAACTTCATGAAACCAGAAAATGCAGATCCATTGATATCTTGCATTTCGACATCGTCAATTAAAGTATCATTACTGTCAGTCACTTTACCGCTCTTCTTTTCGATTAAAGGAGCAGCTTGAGGAAGCTTCGTTACTTTCCTATTATATAATGGATCATAAACCTTATGAGAATCAGCATTGATATCAGTTAAGAAAGAGAATTTGACAGAGTTTTTCAATTGGGTATTAATTCTACCAAATTGTTCTTGAGAATACGCAACCTCTCTTAAATATATAATAAGCCCTTTTAAGACATGCTTCCATTTTTGAAATCTATCTTCGATGATCATAGTTGGATATTCCTTAACAAAGTTATTTTCATGAAATCTGTCAGCGTCAATTTTAACGGTTATTGAATTTTTTCTGCTGTCAGTGTCACTGTTTTTTGAAGAAACCATTCTATCTGGAATTGGGACACTAACATAGTGTGGTGATCTATGGTCAGTGTCTGGAATATCATGTTCGACAACTTTTGTACTTTCTAGATCATTTTGTAGAGTAGCTGGGTTAGAAAGTGTCTTGATGATGAACTGAGATTCATCGAAGAGGTGTTGTGATCTAGGTATACCACTTTGATTTTGATTTGCAAGTGCATCATTTTCTGGCGAAACTTCAACTTGTTTCTTTTGATCGTGAATGTTATTTCCTTGAATGATATCTGTCATGGTACTATGTAAAATATGTTAAGTAGAAAAAATACGTTACTGATATTATTTTATTAACAAATGTGATACTTATATGATATCAAAGAAAGAAAGAAAGAAAGAAAATAACTGATAAAACAAGATGGGATTTAAGAGTGTAATTTATTAGTATGAAATATGAAGTATTTATAATCTAAGAATATACCACCTTTTCGTTTAAAAACAGACCACGAACATCAGCCATCGGTGAATTCCTATCTCCAAAAAGAAAGACAATGCTGTAGAAACTAAATGTCATGATAAAACGACAGTTAATTACCAGAGGTGTAAAACATAATGTATTACTAACCCTCTTTGGGCTGTAAATATGACGGATCGGCACGTAATCGATTCTTTATTCCTTGATGTTTTAACTCCACCTAGTAAATTTCTGCGCAAATAACTCGATGTAACAAACATTCCCGTAAACAATTTTATCGACTGCTATTATGTGCACTGAAAAGTCAGATGAGATGCTCTACTTCACTGACACCTCTGGCATTTTTCAAGTAATTTGCTTAACTAAACTGACAAGGAAAAGCGGAAGTTTCCCTGATTATGATATACTGCGGGGAAATATTCCTATTTGTATGTGGGATATGGGTGTTTGTCAAAACTCCAGGCATTGGTTGGATAGTGCAATTGCCGTTCTAATGTGACAAGAACTTGAATAGAAAGTTCATTGATTGGAAGTTACTATAGAAACCGGAACTAATCCAAGAGTGGATAAAGTTGTGTGTTTTTTCTCGAAAGGTATCATGTTTATTTATGTGAGAATAAATCGTTCACGTATCTAGTTAATGATATAATATTATATATAAATTTGTTAGGGTAGGTCTTATTATCTTCAAACAAAACTGGATCGTTGTGAGTTAAACCAGTGTCTTAAAATTGTTTCTCAGAGTAATGGTAGATGCACAATATTTTTTTTTATTATCAGATCTAAGTATATAGTAACCTAATTCTTCTTGATGGCACTTTTCTTTGATCTATCACCTCTGATGACATTGACGGCGATAGAAACCATGCTGGTGAACCAGATCACGTTTAGAACATCTAGTACTAAGTTACCGGAGACGATTATCACAGTATCCCAGAATAAGAATCTTGGATCGTTACGGACAATGTAGAAATCGTAACATAACTTACCAATTTGGTACCAACCCCAAGCAATTCTACCTATGAAGAATGTAATCAATAGCAATAAGTTGTTTAATAATAAGAACATGCTGCAAGCTTGGCTTTTAGCTGGGGCAAATTTCAAACCAAACCATCTAATGTTTAAGAATGGGTTGGATAATTCAAAGATCATGAAGACTGGAGCATAATATTGAAGATATGGTTTCATACCAATTGCATACACAGCGCTGGAGACAACACCATGTAAAACAAAAGGTAATGTGGAGTATGCTGTGGAAATTAATGCATCCCAAATGAAATAACCCAATGCGAAGATACAGACTACTTGAGTATCGTGTTCTTCATTAAAGATACGAGAGATAGAATCTGGGTATGGTACAACAGCCTTTTCTGGATTGACTAAAAATCTGATAGATAAGAAAAGGATAACTAAAGTTTGGAGCAAAGAAACGAAATGCATAGAACATTGAATGCTTAAAGACTTAACTCTTTGCTCCTTTGAGTATTTGTGCTTGACATCATTACCTTTTTCTTTGGCTAGTTCGTTACAAATCTTCCAATGAGATAATTTTGGAAATAAGACGTAAGCACCAACTAAAAACCATATATGGTAGAATACAGTAATATAAAGAATGGTGTGGAGCTTTCCTAATAATGATGTTGAAGAGATTATATTCTTTGATTGGAGGTATGGGATCACTTCATTCTTCCATACTGCTGGAGCTGGTAAATCCAGTAAAAAATTGAACATACAATCCATCATGCTCGATAAAGATCTTGGTTTATATTTTTTTATAACTACTTAAAGTTGTTTTGCAGTCGAGAAAAGTATATTAATGATATACAACTATCAAAACTTCTGACTGCAGCCAAGAAATAAATACGAAACAAAAAACGTTGCTATGCTGTCAAGTGTTTTTTTTCCAGCGTCTCGAATAGTGTCACTACGCCTAAAAATCGCGAGAAATAATAACTCACTGATAATAATCTATGTAATGAAATCCGGTTTTGCATATAAAATGGATCTCTCATATAGTAAATACTATTGACTATTTATTTAATATATTACATAGAGACTCTTGGTTATTGAGTTTAGACAATTATATAAAATAAACATAAACGTCTCATATAAAAAGTACATATATCAAAATATACTTGTAAAAATAAACGTTCGTAAATCATAACAATAAAAAGACAGAAACGTAAAGTTAGAGACCGATCTATTACTTAGTTTTGTTTCTTTCATTAGCATCCTTGGCATCAGCAGTAGCTAAAATTAAAGCAGCTCTTTGTAGTTGAATAACATTAGCAACTTGCTTGAAGGTCCATAATGGTAAACTGATCAAGACAATCCACTTACCTAGAGTAGTATACTTATCGAAAGCCATGAAGTATAGACCACCAAAGAAACATTCGTTGAAGAAACAAACAGTGAATAATACATCTCTTCTAGAATAGTATAAATGTAATAATTTAGAAGATTCCTTCGAGACATTCTTGTGTGAGCTACTGTTAACAGATAAACTGGCATACATGTGCATGTAGTGACTGGAGATATCAACAGCTAATAGAACTTGGAAGAAAACAATGTACTTTGGGAAAGCTAAAGATAGGAAACATAATAAACCAGCGGTGGTAGATCTATCAGTGACCATATCTAGAACAGCACCTAGACGACTGACTTGGTTGTACTTCCTAGCCATGGTACCATCTAACGCATCTAATAAACAGGAAATAGAATATAAGAAAGCAGTGGTTAATGGACATTTTGCCATGGTGAAAAAGGAAAGGACGGCAGTAATAACTCTCATGTAACCAATCTTGTTTGGGATGTACCATAAAACATGGTTAGCAGTGATCTCTTGAGTTTTACTCTGTTCTGTTTGACTCATCTTGACTTAGTGATTTATTAGTTATATATAGTTAACAACTATTTTCTTTCATTACCTAATATAAATTATAAATCAAGCTTCATTGTAGATCAACTTTCCCAAGATATAAATATCTTTTTTTCGAAACTGCTGAAAAATCAAGATATTTTCGGTGTAATTTTTCACTATAGGCAACGGATGAAGGAAAACGCTCTTAATAAATAAAAAGCTGAAGTAATCCTTGTGGGGGTAACAAGAAGTATACAGATTATAATTTCGATTATTTCTTAATATTAAACTATTTATTTATACATTACTTACGTTCAAAGGTCGATTTATAATTTTAAACGTTTTAAATTTTCAATGGTAGCTTCTAAACCTTCGATTTCAGCAATTGTATTTTCTAATTTAGATTTGTTAGCTTCTTGAGCTTGAGCGTTAGCCTTAGATTCATAATCCTTACTGTTCATGGTCTTTTCCATACCAGACTTGGACTTGATAGTCTTTTCTAATTTCTTTTCGACCTTGGCAATTTCAGCATCAATGTCAACGTGACCCTTAACTAATAAGTGAACGTTAACATCTGGGTTAACAGCCTTTAAGACGCAACCTTCTGGAATTTCAGCAGAGGTATGAACAACGTCAACTTGATCGATAGCCTTGATTAAAGAGACAATAGACTCCTTTTGAGAGCTAGCGGTTTGGAAAGCTTCTTCTAAATTGGATTCAACGTAGACAGTACCGTTCTTAATAATACCATATTCGGCTAATAAAGAACGAGCTTCCTTGGTAATGTTTAAGACTAATTCGTAAGCGTTAGCAGCGGCAACATTGTCGAATTCCTTTTGGTAAACTGGGTAGGAAGCCTTAACAATAGTAACAGCCTTTTCGGTAGAACGCTTTGGTAGACGTTGCCACATTTCTTCGGAAATGAATGGCATGAATGGATGGATTAACTTCAAAGCATTGTCAATTAAGATGTATAAAGTGTCCTTAGCAGACTTTTGTTCAGAAGCAGAACCTTCTTGAATTAAGTATTTAGAGTTTTCAATGTAAACATCACAAACTAAGTACCAGAATTCGTAGATAGTACTGGTGGAAGTTAAGAAATCACGTTTGTCTAAGGCTTCATTAACAATCTTAGAGGTTTCGGCTAACTTATGTAGGATCCATTTTTCGACCAAGGATTCGTTACCAGTTAAACCTTCAGTAGCAGAAGGTTGATAATCGTCACCTAATCTCATTAAAGCGAACTTGGTAGCTTGGTAAATCTTATTACAGAACTTTCTGTAACCTTCAACACGTAAGATATCTAAGTTGATATCACGACCACCGGTGGTGTAAGCACATAGGGCAAATCTCATGGCATCAGTACCACATTGTGGAATACCGTTTGGATAAGATTCCTTTTGACCTATCTTAGCCTTTTCGACTTCTCTTGGATCTAAGTTACCTAATAATAACTTGGCATGTAAGTCTTCTAATTTAATACCACCGATAACATCTAATGGATCTACAACATTACCTAAAGACTTAGACATCTTTCTACCTTGAGCATCACGGACTAAAGAGTGACAGAAAACTTCCTTGAATGGAACCTTACCTGTTAACTTTAGACCTAATAAGATCATTCTACTAACCCAGAAGAATAGAATATCCCAACCAGTTTCTAACATAGAGAATGGGTAGAAGTTTTCTAAATCCTTGGTTTCATGTGGCCAGCCTAAAGTGGAGAATGGCCATAGACCAGACGAGAACCAGGTATCTAAGACATCTTCATCTTGTTCTAATTCGAACTTGATGTTTGGGAACTTAGCATCTGCCTTCTTTTGAGCTTCTTCTAAGTTTCTACCGGCAACCCAGTAGTTACCATCTAATTTATCGTTTTCTTCACCCTCAACCTTAACGAAATAAACTGGACAACGGTGACCCCACCATAATTGTCTAGAAATACACCAATCTTGAATGTTTTCTAACCAGTTAAAGTATTCAGCTTCAGAAGACTTTGGAGTAATAGTAACGTCACCTTGTCTGACAGCCTTGATAGCTTCCTTGGCCATGTCAGATTGAGCAACCCACCATTGTGGCTTTAATAATGGTTCAATGATATCACCGGATCTGGAACAGGTTGGGATAGTCATTTCATTGTCTTCTTGGCCCACATATAAGCCCTTCTTCTTTAATTCTTCGATAACCTTCTTTCTAGCATCGAATCTCTTCATACCTTCCCATTCTTGACCACAGTTTTCGTTTAATAAACCATCATCAGTTAGGATGTTAATGAATTCTAAGTCATGACGTCTACCAGTGGCAAAATCATTTTGGTCATGAGCTGGAGTAATCTTAACGGCACCAGTACCGAATTCCATATCAACGGCTTCACCATCTAAGACAATTGGAATTTGTCTTGGTAAGAATGGATGTTGAACGAATTTACCGTGTAAGTGCTTGTAACGGTCATCGTCTGGGTGGACAGCAATACCAGTATCACCGAATAAAGTTTCTGGTCTGGTAGTAGCAATAATTAATTTTTCATCGGAGTCGACAACTGGGTAAGCAAAAGAGGTTAAAACACCAAATTCGACCTTTTCGTCATAGTCTGGGACACTTAATAAAGTTCTACCCTTAACGTCCTTATTTTCGACTTCTAAGTTAGAGATTGCAGTGTTTAACTTAACAGACCAGTTAACTAATCTGGAAGCACGGTAAATGGTACCATCATCATGTAATCTGACAAAAGCTTCAATAACAGCTTCGTATCTTTGATCATCTAAAGTGAAGGCTTCACGAGACCAATCGTAAGAAGCACCTAACTTCATAATTTGGTTCTTAATTTTGTGATGGTATTCTTCTTTCCATTCCCAAACCTTGTCGATGAATTCTTCTCTTCCAAAATCGTGTCTTGTCTTCTTATCTTTGGCCCATAGTTGCTTTTCAACAACAGATTGGGTAGCAATACCGGCATGATCGAAACCTGGTACGAATAAAACAGTCTTACCCTTCATTCTGTTGTATCTAATTAAAGAATCTTGAATAGCAATGGTTAAAGCATGACCAATATGTAAAGCACCAGTAACATTTGGTGGTGGGGCTGGGATAGTGAATGCACCTTCTGGCTTGATCTTACCATCTTCGGTAAATTCTGGGTCGAAAGCACCACTCTTAACCCACCAATCATACCAAGAACTTTCAACGTTGGCTGGATTGTAAGCCTTTAAGGCTGGGTCTTCTAGAGAGACTAAAATCTTCTTTTCACCTGGAACAGTTTTGTCAACAAATTCTGGGATTGGTTCAACTTCCTTCTTTGGCTTCTTGACTTTCTTTGGAGCAGAAGATGCGGCAGCAGCATCGCCAGCTTTCTTAGCTTGCTTAGCAGCAAACTTTAAAAGCTTTTCAGCCTTCTTTCTTTCCTTTTCAATTTCCTTTGGGGACTTTTCAGTACCATCTTCTTTTAATGGATTGATAATAATTTCACCTGTCTTTGGATCGACGGGTGGTAAGGTATCTAAGTCACTCATTGTGCAAATTTACTACCTTTTGGGTTCTTATTCAGTTGAATTATAAATTTATTTAAAAGTTAACGCAATAACTAAATATTACTAAATACATAAATAGAAGAACCGTTATAGTATAAAATGAACTCTCGTACCTTCGATGTTAGCCGTAACTTGCGTAGATTGACTCATGCGGTTAGCTGGAAATTGCTTCACTTTGCTTAGTTGCGTATTTGAAAAAATTTTCCACTAAGAAAAAAATTGATAAAAGTAGTTAATATTGTTTAAAAAGCAAGTGACAGTAATAAAATTAAAGATATTAGTACAGATAATATGGATATTATTACTAATCCTCAAGGGGATTATAACACATTAATATATTAATACTCATCTGACAATATATACCTTTAATTTAACACATTTTAGTCCTATAATCTTATTGTTTTATTAAATAACATTTATATAGTTTCCTATAACAGTAATTATAACAGTTTTTTTCCATTTTCAGTCCGAGTGTACCAAAGTGGAAATTTTCAGCTCTTCGCCTAAAATTTGAAAATTTTAGTTAACTCATCTCATCTTTTAGAAAGAATTATATAACGAGTATTGGTATATTTCTGGCATATTTCTGTAAGGAATAGGAACTAGATCAACAAGTAATCATGTCACGTATTATTGTTAAAGGTTTGCCAGTCTATATTACAGACGATAAACTAAAAGAACATTTTAATAAGAGATTAATTCAAAAACATCAGACTAGTCAAAATGATTTAATCACTGATGTAAAGGTATTAAAAGATAGAAATGGTCAAAGTAGAAGATTTGCTTTCGTTGGTTTCAAGAGTGAAGAAGATGCTTTTGATGCCGTCGATTATTTCAATGGCTCCTATATCAATACAGCCAAGATAGAAGTTTCCTTGGCTAAGAGTTTTGCTGATCCAGGAGTTCCTCAATCCATGAAGGAAAAAAGGAGAGAAGCATACAAGAGAATGAGAGAAAGAGAAGACCTATTATTAGGTGAAGAAAATGTTAAGAAGGGTAAGTTCATCGATAAGAAGAGACGTTCATCTATTGATGCCGAAATTGAAAAGAATAAGCAATTGCAAGAGTTCATAGAAACAATGAAGCCAAGTGCTAAGGTTGCATCTTGGGAGCAAGCTGCCATAGAGACACCTCTTACTGATGTCAATAACGTCGAGAAAGAAGAAAATGTTGAAAACTCCATGGGTAATTCTTTACTAGCACAGGCTTTAGCCATTCAAGGTGGTGATGAGAAGCGTGGAATCGTAGAAGACAAAGAAAGTGATGATGAATATGACGCATTCGAAAAGAACGATGGAGCTATCGAAGAAGAAGACGAACCAATGATGAGTCTAGACGAAGTTCCAGAATCTGTTGAAGGTAACGATGATAAACTTGCAAAGGACGACAACGTTACTGATTTAGACTGGTTAAAACAACGTCGTGTTAGAATCAGAGAAGGACAATCAGAACCAGTAAAACCTACAAAACGTGAGGATATTCCAACCGAAACTGAAACTAAAGAAGAGGTTCCAGTTGAACAACCTATTGAAGAAAAGAAATCCAATGAAGAAATTGCAATGGAAAAGATTACTGAAACAGGACGTCTATTTTTACGTAATATCCTTTATTCATCAACTGAACAAGATTTTAGACAATTATTTTCTCCATTTGGTGAATTGACAGAAGTTCATGTTGCTTTAGACACTAGAACCGGTCAATCAAAGGGTTTTGCATACATTCAATATAAGGACCCAAAAGATGCTGTCCAAGCTTACATTGAATTAGATAAACAAATTTTCGAAGGTAGATTACTACATATTTTACCAGGTGATTCTAAGAAATCACATCGTCTAGATGAGTTTGATTTAAAGAATATGCCATTAAAGAAGCAACGTGAGTTAAAGAAAAAGGCCTCCGCATCAAAGCAAACATTTGCCTGGAACTCTTTATATATGAACCAAGATGCCGTACTAAGCAGTGTTGCTGCTAAGTTAGGTATGCAAAAATCAGAACTGATAGATGCTGAAAACTCTGGTTCTGCCGTTAAGCAAGCTTTAGCAGAAGCTCATGTCATTGGTGATGTTAGAAAATACTTTGAAAATAAAGGTGTTGATTTAACTAAGTTTGGTGGTTTAAAATCTACCGAACAAAGAGATGATAGAGTTATATTAGTTAAGAATTTCCCATTCGGTACAACTAGAGAAGATATTGGTGAGTTATTCCTACCTTTCGGTAAATTAGAAAGACTTCTGATGCCACCAGCCGGTACTATTGCTATTGTTCAATACAGAGATCGTACAGCTTCAAGAGCAGCATTTACAAAATTAGCATTTAAAAGATTCAAGGACGGTATCATCTACTTGGAAAAGGGTCCAAAAGACTGTTTTACAAAGGATGCTAGTGCAGATGATGAAGTAACAGAAAAGGATGAGGAAGTTGATGCTAAGGAAGTTAAAGCTTCAGTGCATGATCTTATGGATACAAAGGCCGACAACGAATCCGATTCTAACAAACAAGATAATGATGACAATGTTATTGATGGTCCAACAGTCTCTATTTTCATTAAAAACTTAAATTTCACAACTACAAGTCCACAATTAAGCGATAGATTCAAGCAATTTGCTGGTTTTGTTGTTGCTCAAGTTAAAACTAAGCCAAATCCAAAGGATAAGGATAGACCATTATCTATGGGTTTTGGTTTTGCTGAATACAGAACAAAGGAACAAGCAAATGCTGTTATATCTGCTATGGATGGATCAGTTATTGATGGTCATAAGATTCAACTTAAATTATCTCATAGACAAGGTTCCACCAATACTAACAATGGTAGTAAAAGCAATAGCGTTAAAAGTGGTAAGATCATTGTTAAGAATTTACCATTCGAAGCTACAAGAAAGGATGTTTTCGAATTATTCAATTCATTCGGTCAATTAAAATCTGTTAGAGTCCCAAAGAAGTTCGACAAATCTGCCAGAGGTTTTGCATTCGTCGAATTTTTGTTACCAAAAGAAGCCGAAAATGCCATGGATCAATTACAAGGTGTCCATTTATTAGGTCGTAGACTAGTTATGCAATATGCTCAACAAGAAGCTGCAGATGCTGAAGAAGAAATTGCTAGAATGACTAAGAAGGTTAGACAGCAAGTTGCTACTAGTGAATTATCTAATTTGAGAAGTACTGGTGGTAGAAAGAAATTAGAAATGGAAGAAGGTGGAGATGACGAATTGGCTTTTTAAGATGCAGTGTATAACTGAATATAAATATAAAGTTCAATAACTTATAAATATTATCATATTATAAAACTATTGTAGTCAATATTATATTATTATTTAGGTATGCATATTATTTAAAGTAGGGTTTTCGTACACGATTATCTGAAAAATTTTCAATTTTTAAAAATTAAAAAATTAGATGAGATGAGGTAAAAATACAGATGCATTACCTAATTCAAATTAACTATAGACATTAGTCCATTAGTATCTAAGATTGATCTTCGTTAGGAGTAGCTGAATAGCATCAAGAAATAATGTCTAATATTGTTGGTATTGAATATAACCGTGTTACAAACACAACCTCCACAGACTTCCCAGGTTATTCCCAAGAAGGTGAAAACGCTTGGGATGTTGAAAAGTTCAGAAACACTTTCGACATTGACATCTCTAAATTAGATGAAAGAGAAGCCAACTTCGATTTAATTCATATTGACACATCTATTGCTAATGCATTCCGTCGAATCATGATATCAGAAGTTCCATGTGTTGCCGCAGAATACGTTTATTTCTTAAATAATACTTCTGTTATACAGGATGAAGTTTTAGCTCACAGAATCGGTTTAATCCCATTAAAGGCTGATCCAGATATGTTATCATGGATTGATACCGCTTTACCAGATGATGAAAAGTTTACTGATGAAAACACTGTTGTCTTAACTTTAAATATAAAATGTACCAGAAACGCAGATGCTCCTAAGGATTGTACTGATCCAAAGATCATGTACAATAACGCACACGTTTACGCTCGTGACTTAGTATTTGAACCACAAGGTAAACAAGCTGAAACATTTGCAAACTGTCCTGTCACCCCCTGTGATCCAGATATTCTATTAGCTAAATTAAGACCAGGTCAAGAAATTTCATTAAGAGCACATTGTATTTTAGGTATCGGTAGTGATCATGCTAAATTCTCTCCAGTTGCTACAGCTTCTTACAGAATTATGCCACATATCAATATTACAAGCTCAATCACCGGTACTTCTGCCAAGAAATTCCAAAAATGTTTCCCAGAAGGTGTCATTGACATTAATGAAAGGGGTGAGGCTTACGTTAAAGATGCCAGAAAGGATACTGTATCTAGAGAAGTCTTAAGACATGATGAATTTAAAGATAGTGTTAAGTTAGGTAGAATAAGAGATCATTTCATTTTCAATGTTGAAAGTACTGGTGCTATGACCCCAGAAGAGATCTTTTTCAAATCAGTTAGAATTTTAAAGAATAAGGCAGAATATCTAAAGAATTGTCCTATTTCTCAATAAAATTCATAAGAAACTGCATAATATATATTATCAAATTGTATAATATTGTATAGAAGAATATTTTAAAAATTTGAAGGATTCATATAGAAAAGATGTATTGTATTATATTGTCATAGGTAAAAATATCATGTACAAAATTTGGTTTATATTCCATTTGTCATTATATATCACACGTTCAAACTAGTGAGGTAGCCTGTCTATCAGTTTCAATAACATCCTTAACAGCACTATTGTAATCAATTTGCCCGATGAACACCTGGCCATCGTAGCCATCGCTGGTATGCATGCGCTTATCGAGTGGTTCTTTGTATCCTAATTCTCCAAAATTTATGCAAGTTAATACGAATAGGGTATATTGGAAAATCAGAATAATGAAATCGTATCCTACAATTCCTACATTACCCCAATAATCGCTTTGTGGAAGGGCTTCACCGATGAATTGCAAGAATAAGCCACCTCGTCTCTCACCACCGAGGATTCCGTTGTCATTAAGGAATGGTGATGGTGTGTTCGTTAAATTCTTTTGATTCAAATTTTGGCCATTTAGTTTATCGATAAAATGTACAGGGTGGAGTATATCCCAGATCAAATAAATTAGATTTAAAGTCAAGGCACCATGGAATAAAAGCTTTCGTATCTTCTTTTTTACTGTAATAATCTCAGTTTTCTGTAATATTTCAGTCACTGTGGCAGCTGTTTCGCTGTTTCCATTGTTATTTATATCTGCAGCGCTCACGAAGGCTCCAGGTAATGAACCTAGATCTGGTGTGGAATCTGAGCTTGTGTTTGAGTTTGAGTTTGAGTTTGAGTTTGTTCTGTTCGCTATTCTTAATAAATAGTTATCATTTGGAAAGGGGCTCGATAATAACGATTGAAAAGACGCTCTTATTATTAAGATCCATGCTGACGTTCCATACTTGATGTACTGTAATAATATCAGAATATAGCCCAAGATAGCGATGTTTGCAGTGAAGTTCCTCTGGAAATTTCGCTTACGAAGCTTGTATACTTTTTCATTAGATGTTTGGGGGTCATCAGAATGGGGTTCAGTTGTCATCATTATATTGACACTGATGACTGTCGTATTTATGTTTAATAGATTCAATTGTTGAGTTATTGCTCATTTTTATTATTTAAGGAAATCTTCTAATTCCCACTATTTTAATATATTTTAAATTGTGTCGGCTAACAAAAAAAATGCCACTTGTCAGAATTGAACTAACGACCTTTGCATTACAAGTGCAACGCTCTACCACTAAGCTAAAGAGGCTATCTTACTAAAGCTTGAATGTTGTCATACCATTTAAGAAATTAAGGTATAATTTAGAATACACTATCTATACTTGGGATGATTTCATTAAACTTAATCAAAGTTATACATAACTATTACACCATACATTATATTTATTTTAGTCTAATTTTTAAAGGTATTCTTTAATCAACGATGAGTAATAGTAAAGAGGTAGAACAAAACAGAATATTATGCTTCCATACTAGAAACCACTTTAACAGCCAATGGTCTCTCTTTTAATAAATAATGTGGAAGAAACTATCTTCTCTATTCCCATTTTTTCCTTATACACGTCTAATTATCTGTATGTTTTAAAATTAATATATTGTTTATTTGTAACAATATAACTTTTTCCATTCTATCTATTTGATAAACAAATGGTAAATTACAATTAAAAAAAACAAGTAAACAAAACAATGATTTGAAACACATTTTGATGATAATAGTACACGATATTTCCTTTGCATTAATTATTATATATATGATTACCTCGAGTGGTATCTTGCTCAGTTTTGAAAAAGTTTAAACATTTAATCTCTTAAACAGTTTAACTGTTATTATATTATACGAATGTGTATATCATTATATATCAAATTATGTACTCCATTAGACTTAAGCGACATGATCTGAACCAGTTAATTTAACGGCAGCACCGTACTTTTGTAATTTTGTCAATAGACCGTCACCTTGTTTAATTAGTAGTTGATATTGAGCATTCTTATTGTCTGGTCTATTTGTCTCAACGATACCGTTAACTCTATCCACAACACAGTTTAATTTCTTGTTAGGAATGAATTTACCTAAATCATTATCTAAGAACTCTACAGAGACACCAAAGGCACTAGCCATGGACTTTAGAGATAAAGTTTTATATGAATCTAGTAACTGGGCATAAACTTTTCTTCTTAACTCTCTAACGAAAAAATCAGCATGTTTGTTTAGATATTTACATGGTATTAAGACGTTGTCGTATGTTTCCAATAAGAATGGGAAGAAACTGGCGTAATCTGATGTGTATAATGCGATGGTTAATGAAGTGATAGATTGTAAAGCTGGAGTTGAAGTCATTAATGATAACAATTCTGGTGAGTCAATAATTTTTAATTTTAAATCAGTTCTCTCTAAAGCGAAAAGACCTGCTACTGACGCATATGTAGCAATATTTTCATAAGATGTCAATTCAACTGATGTAAAAGTAGCTAAGGAGTCTACCAATAATTCAGCAGACTTTTTAAAGTCTCTGATAGCTAGGGAGTAGACACCTAGATATGTTTTAAATCTATTTCTTCTTTCCCAGTCACCACCCTTCTCAATTAAGGAACTAACAGTATCTAATTTTTCCTTAATGTATTTGAAATCATTGTAGAAGAATGCTAATCTTAACATCATGAAGTATATATCAATCTTGGCACCAACAGAGATAGCAAACTCAAGAGCATCTCCTAATAAAGTCTTTTCAGCGTTTTCAAAATCACCAATTTGAACGTAGTATTCACCTAATTCAATCCAGGCGGTGGCAATCTCTAATGGACCTTCATCATTGGATTCCACAGTTTCTATCTTTTCCTTTAATTTTGAAATAGTGTCTTCATTCTTAGTAACTAATTTGTTGTAATATTCTGAGTCAAAGCTTATTATAGCTTCTGCTTCATTTTCATGGTTCTTATTACTGCCAGGGAGGTATTCAGTAGTTAAAAATTTGTAGAAAGGACCCATTTCATCCTTTTCAATTCCTTTTAGAATGACGCCCTTGACTTCATTGGCTTTCTCAGCTGGTAAAGTTTGTGTTAATAGGAATGCCTTGTCAGATAGATCGTAACTTGGAACCATCTTTAATTCAGGTTCAAGGTTCTCGACATCTTCATTGTCTCTATCTTCTTTTCCCATTGTGTTATCTGTTGTTTGATATATTTGGTCTGCTAGACTTATATCTATTTCAATTACTACTTAAAATGCTTCTAGTATTATTGTATTTCACTTACCTTTATGATTGTAATTCCTAATTTCACTATTTCGCAGGGTGGCAAAAGAGTTATTTTGTTAGTGAAACAAAATTATTACCCGCACATTGAATACTCAAATTTAAAGATGATAAATAATTCAAGCTTGATTTCGATGAGTGACTTACATAATGAATGCATTATATAAAAGACATATACTTAGAATAGACAAAGAGATAAGTAGTATACCACAAAGCCTCACCAATACACACACACACATATATATATATAGAGAATTATAACATGTCTCTGATACATCCTGATCTAAATACATATACATTTAAATTTGAACCCTTTTTAAAACAAGAGTATCATTTTACAAGGGATCCAGATAGACCGATTTGTCCAAACTATGATCCTAAAATAGGTGTAACATCCTGTCCACTGGGGAATTCTTGCCCAGATAAGCATATATTACAAAATTTTGAAAATAAAATCGTGTGTAAGCATTGGTTACGTGGTTTGTGTAAGAAAAATGACCAATGTGAATACTTACATGAATATAACTTAAGAAAGATGCCTGAATGTGTATTTTTCAGTAAAAATGGTTATTGTACACAGGCACCAGAATGCCAGTATCTGCATGTAGATCCTAAAGGTAAAATCCCAAGATGTGATGAATATGACATGGGGTTCTGTTCGGAAGGTCCAAATTGTAAGAAGAGACACGTAAAGAAATCCCTTTGTCAACGTTATCTAAATGGTTTCTGTCCAAAGGGTCCACGTTGTGATGATGCACATCCTAAACTTGGTCCTGAACTATTTATTAACGAGAGCGCAAGGCTGAAGTATATCATTAGAAAGGATTATGAAATAAATACTAGAAAGATGGATGAAGAAAAAGAAAGAAGATTGAACGCTATTATCAATGGTGAAATAGATCTATAATAACATAATATATAGATATATGTAATTATATATATGAAATAGATTCCTCTAATGAAATTCTATCTTTTAATATTTTTGACAATATAGAGAGTTCATTTGACCAATAATTTGAGTAATATTCCTGTCTTGAAGACTCAAATGTGTTTAAACCAATTGGGTCATCTTTCAATATAGCATTGATCAGCCATTGTGTATGCTGAACTGATGATGATATATTGCTAATGTTAGCGCCTGAATATGAATCAGACATGTCATGAAATTTAAAATTCTTTAATTCGTTATATGGCTCATCTTCAGTAATGAATGAAAGTAAACATAACGCAAAAGAATATAAGTCTGTATCATAATTGAAAAGTCGATGATTCTTATCTTTATCGGTAATATTTTGAATAATTTCAGGTGGACAATACTCTAAAGTAGTATCTAATGTGGAATCGAGATTCAAGGATGGTGACATTGGGCATGAACTAGTTCTATCTGTTATATTTCTACCACCATTTGGTAATTCTATTATTGAAGATGTAAAATCACATAAACAAAACCCTACATCATCGCTTAAAGATCCATCTGAATCGTATTTTGTCTTAACTAGAATGTTTGCCGTCTTAATATCACCATGAATAACATTCTTTGTTTTTAGATGACTTAATGCAATTAACATTTGATGGAATAATTTCCACCACAACGTTCTCTTTAAATTTATATTCTTTGAATGTTTAGTTTTCATAAGTTGAATAAATTGTTGTAGGTTTAAGCTAAACTTCGGCATCAATATACCTGGCATATATTCATTCCATCTCAATCTTTTGAAATGCGATTTATTTAAATATGTTATACCGTAAAATGGTATAATAAAGTTTTCACTATAATCTTGTCCTTTTGATCCATGCATGTGTAAATAGGTCAATACTATGGATTCATTTAGTATAGTCCTAGACTTTCTCTTTGAGTGTGGAAATTTTACAACCAATGGAGCAGAACCATGTGTTTCCACTTCATATATGTAACAATAGGAGCCATGTCCTATCACTGTATTTGATTTGAACTTTAGATCTGGGTTCTTTATAAAATCCATTGATCTCGAAATCATTCTCTCTGTAATATTGTCATTGGTTAATTCATTCAAATATTCAATCATCTCTATCGAAGATCCAAATTTGGGGTCAGTTGGTGATAATTTGTATAAAGAGAGATCTTCCATCAAATAACCATACGAAGATGCATTGACTCCAACATCTAAATCATCTTTGTTAAATAAAAATGTTCCATTATAAGTTGAGGAAAACTTGGTCGTGTCTGAAACTGCTGGAGAAATAGGTAATCTTCTCTTATCGGTTGCAATTCTCATACTAGGATCCAGTTTTAATACCGGGGAAGTGGGCGGGGTGAAATCCATCTTGTCTATGATATGCTAAATTTAGTGTATTGATGTCTGTACAATGAAGCTATTAATAAATAATATCTATAATACTTCCTAGGATAAGAATGTAGCACTTACAGATTAACGTGTTTACGATACCTTCCTTGATAACGATAATTAGTCAGTTCATTGTTTGTTATGATGATTAAATTCAACGTGCTGAGTTTTCCAATTTTTAGTGATGTCCGGATATCATTAGTTACGTTGAAACTTGGAAAAAGCCTATACAATTCAAAATGTTTATTAAATAGACGTGTGAAATTGTTCAATGGATCAGTCGAGGTTAGAACAGTCCTATTGTAAGAGAAGTACGGCATAATCAACGAGATACGATGTCCACTGTGGAGACAAGATCAGACTCTAATAGTGTGTCTCAACATTCAATCTCTGATGACCAATTGTCTAAGAATCTAGCAAAGTACCTATTGCTTCTACAGAAACTAACTACTCTTTCACAAGTGTCAAAACTTTCCAACGTTATAGACAAGGACCAAATATCCACTACACAGAGTTTAAACTTATTTATACAAGAGAGTCAATTGAAACACAATACCCAATTACGTAAAGCTGAATTAACAAGAGTTGATTTAACGACAACTTTATCGAATTTTCAAAGTATTATCTCAAACATTTCCCATTCAAATAATGCAGCACGATCCATATACTCAGATATTAATACCACTGATTCTGAATATAAATATCTAAACCAAACCGTGGATTTCCTGCAAAATGTTCGTTCTCTAAAGAATAACATTTCTTTAGTAAATTCTGCATTAGAAGAATCAAACTATATAATGGCAGCCACTGCTATCAGTGAGATAAAACAGTTACCGTCAAATATTATTAAGTCTAAGTTTGCCAAGAGTGTGGTTCCATCTACGGAATTACCAATTGAACCTCAAGAATTACTTACTGTGTGGTGCAACAAGCTTAAGGAAGTCTTCACTAAAAAATTTGAGAAAGCTGTGCAAGATAAAAACATTGAACAATTGACAGTATTCTTTAGACTATTTCCATTAATTGGTGAATCTAAGCTTGGTCTAGATTTGTATAGTAGATATATTTGTGACATCATTTCCACTGAGAATAAGAAAATTACAGAAAGTGCTATTAAATTTAATGCAGGTTTTAATGTAGTAATATTACAGCTATTTAAGATTGTATCAATGGTTATCAATGAACATTCAAAAATCATTGATAATTGTTATGGTGCTGAATATTTAACTACCATTATGGAGAAGATTGAAAAAGAAACGGAATTACAAGCATCTTTAGTATTAAACTACTTTAATGAACAAAGGAAACCAAGTAATATTATCCATCAACTAACTCAAAAGAAAGAGCAAAAAACTATTATTACTGAGGACGGTGAAGAAAGAATTGTTCAAATCGATTCTGGTAAAACCGTCTCTCTAAATGAATTAGATACTCTAATTAACGAATATTCTCAAATTTTACAAAATTGGTCAATGTATACTAGATTATTTGCCGTTAAATGGACTGAATTTTCTAGTGATTTGAGCTTAGAAGATCCACTGACTCTACCAAATCCAATCGTTAATGGTAATTTCTTATCAAAGTTAGAGGGGGAGCATTACGTAGCACATTTTCAAACATTATTGAATATATTTTTAAATGACTCTTTTAAAAAAGTTATTGCATTAGAAGAGTTGCCATCATTGAATGATTTGATATCATTAGATCTAATTCAACACAAGGACCAATCTTCGTGGCCAATCTCATCTGTATTAGAAGATTTAGCCGTTTTATTAAGAAAATGCCTAATTTACTCTTTAAACACAGGTAACTTTAAAATATTTTCAAATTTCTTGGATAGAATAATCATTTTTATACAAAATGAATATCTAGTGAAGTTTATGCAAGGAAAATTCAAATCTTTACAATCTAAGTTATTAACATCATCAAGTTCATCATTTGTTGTTTTAAGAAGGTATGTACCCAAGACTGTAAGCGATGCCGCTAAGTCACAAACACCTTCTAGACTCGGTTCGCCTTCATATGATAAAAAGGATAAAGTATCACAATTTAGTAAATTCGATATTAGGAATGCTTTTGCTAATATTCAATCAAACATTCAATCAGTAGTCAATGAAGATATTGTGGATGATGCAACAATTTTAACCTTACACCACTTCCTAATATACATAAATACTCTATTTTTCACTGAGATTGCTATCAAGAGATTACTAACAGCTGAAATCCTAGAAGAAAATATGAAATTATTACCAGATAACTTTCCATTTAATAACGATGCGGAAATTTTAAGTGAACAAGTTACTGATTCACAACAGACAATATCAATACAAATAAAGAAATTATCTAGTTGGTCTGTTAAATTATTATTCGAGAGAGTTATTTCTAATAAATTAAAGCACCTATTCAGAAACCTTTTTGTTGATGACACCGAAGGTTATATGGATGGTAGTAACGATTCTGGTGATTCCAAAAGTTATATTTCTAACATCGAAGATTTTGAAGACTTATCAAACCTAAATGATTTTATCAATAAATGGAAGACTTTAATTACACCGTTCCAAAACGTTTTATTCGGAGAGGCATTTAATCAACTTTTAACGCTAATTGTAAATTATTCCAGTAAGACTATTGAACAAAAAATATGGTCATTACAAGTCAACGAGTTAGGTGCTATAAAGCTTGACCGTGAATTATCACTATTTATCAACACTATATGTGGGCTTAATTACTCTTTGAGGGAAACATTCATTAGATCCAGTCAAATTGTATTGTTGTTAGGTTTTGATGATAATGATTTTGACATTCAAACCGGAGACATCAAAGAGGAAATAAGTAACTCTGTGGATTGGGTTTTGAAACCACAAGAACGTATCAAAACACGTGAATTAATGGTCGACAAGAGACATTAGTTTAAACCTCTGCATAATATAATATTACATACCATATAATATACTATAAACTATAACAATAACAGATTTTATTATCTGATATCTTATTATTATCATCGCGACCGACGATAATTCGCGAGCCCGAACTTGATAATATGAAAAACTAATAAATAAACAAATATGAAAAATTAAATTATTGTTTATTATCGTACATCATCACGTAGTATTTATTAAACCAAGTATAGCAAGTAAGTAATTCTTGCATATTTTACCATCATCCTTTCCAATAAAGGTGAATATTGTATTCAAATATTACTTAAGCAAATTAAGTAAATTGTTAAATTGAAAACAAGAAATTTAAGAGCAAAAACGGGCAATAAAGGTTTCCATATTTGTGTCTAGAATACTCATTAAGATTATTGTGATATTAATTTTGTTTAATTATAGATATTATTAAGCAACATACACTAATATTTATTGCTTTAGGTTATTAATTGTAGAGATAATATAATTGAAAGAATATTTATCATAAACATTCAAAATGGAAGGAAGCACGTCAGAATCTTTACAGAGAGAAGACCTGGATAAAAATGACTCAATAATACAACACATTAACCAAGGAACTGAAAGAAATAGTGAATATACCAATAGATTAAGTGAATCCATATCAAACATCGATGACGACAATGCTCTATATTCAAGTGACGATATAGATATGGGCCAGGCCGATAAATCAGAAGTCACTAATATTAGCAACGATGTATATAAAAATGACGACATCAAAGATGATGAAGAAGTAATTAAAGAAACAAATATAGTATCTGAACCATTGGAGACCACATTAACCAGAGCAATTCAAGAAGACAGTAGTTTAGTTCAAGTATCGGATGATGAGAATGACAAATCCATTGATAAAGAAACAGAACCTTTCGAAAACAGAATAGAAACAGGAACACATACTGATATTGAACACACCGATGTACATTTAGAACAATTACAAGACAATATTGATAATGATGCATTTTCCAAGTTGCTAGAATTAGAATCCAAGAACGATGAAGAATTGTTTACGACTCAAGATATGTTAAATGACCCTATTACAAATGACCATGATACTAAAGATATTGGAAAACTTGCAGAAACTATCTCCGGAGACTTGGATATGGACAAAGATAACGAAATTATAAACAATCACATTGATGATTCTGAAATTCTTGAAGTTGAACAAAATATCGAAATCGATACTGAAAATGTACTTGATAGGGAGGCAACTGTTAAATTAGATGAAATTTCACACAATCCTCATAAGGAACAAGCAGTTATACCAACAGTAGATTCGCCAATAATAAATACAAAGACTACAACCGATAATAATATAACGTATGAATCTAAAACATTGGAAAACCCAATTAGTGATCTAAATATGTCGAATATAAAGAATGAACAACAAAATAAATTAATTTCAAATTCTCCATCTCATGAATTAGAAGGCAAAGATAGTCTGCATTTCTCAAAGAGACATAATTCGATAACGCCAGGTATGTTTCATCCGCATGAACTTTCTAACTTCAGTAATACCCAATTAGAACATATTCCACACCAATCCAACTTTTGGAATCAAAATTCAAGCCACGCTACTCAAATGAGCATTGGCGAAGATAGTCAAAGTGCTAGTGCAGCACCAACAGAGAACCCAACAGTCCCTGATGAGCAACCTACAATCTTTGCATATGCTAGACTTGACTTCCAAAGTTTTACATTTTATGTTCAAACATTGCATGCCATAATTGGTAGAAGATCTGAAAACGATTTTTCACATAAAGTTGACGTTAATTTAGGTCCTTCTAAGTCAATATCGAGAAGACATGCTCAAATCTTTTATAATTTTGGAACAGGTAGATTTGAATTGTCTATAATTGGTAAGAACGGTGCATTTGTTGATGACATTTTCGTTGAGAGAGGTAATACAGTACCGTTGAAGAATAAGACAAAGATTCAAATTGGCCAAATTCCATTCCAATTTGTGCTACCAGATCAAGACAACAATTCAGCTGACGATAAACCGTTAGACTTACAAACTACTAAAATAAACGATTCAAAGACTTCTGCTAAGAAGGAAAAGAAATCCAAAATAGTCCCAACTACTCCAGCTCCAAAGAAAAAGAAGCAACTTAAGACTGCAGTTAAGAAAGAGAAAAAACCAACTAAGGTACCTAAGAAAGTTTATACTATTGATGAAATTCCAGTAGAATATAGAACAAAACCAACATTCTCTTATTCAGCCATGTTAACATCATGTATAAGGAAATATTCCGGTGCTAAGGGTATGTCATTATCAGAAATTTACAGTGGTATTCGTGAATTATTCCCATACTACAAGTATTGTCCTGATGGTTGGCAAAGTTCAGTTAGACACAATCTGTCATTAAATAAATCATTTAGAAAAGTGTCAAAGGAAGGTAAAGGTTGGCTATGGGGTCTTGATGAAGAGTACATTGCCGAAAGAGATTTACAAAAGAAGAAACAAGCCGAAGCTGCAAAGGCCAAAGCCGAAGCTGCACAATTACGTTTGGAACAACAACAACAACAAAAGGCCAAGAAATCAATTGACATATCTAGGAAAAGCAGTACAACTTCAAAGATTGATAGTTCTAAGAAACAAAGTATATCTCAAACATTAGCAGCAAACAGATCTGCTACCGGTAGCACACCTACTGCCAATAAGGCTAATGATCATCAAAGAACAATGAAATATTTACAAGAACAATTAATGATCTTAACAAAAGATAGAAAGGGTCTTTCTAAGCAAGTTATTGCTAATATCTTAACTCAAGCATTAGCCATGACGATTAATCAAGTTACACAGGCTGCTAAGAATAAAGGTATTATGGGAAACCCACTAACTGCATTAATGGATAAAAATCCAGCCCATTTAAATCTTATCTTAGCTGCTGCAGTTAATGCTGCAACAGCAAAGGTTACAAATGGTAAAATCAAGAGCTTAGTAAGTACTTCTCCAGCATCGATAGCGAAGACTATACCTGCTCCTGCACAATCATCTGAAAGTTCACAAAATGATATTAAGACTGAGATTCCTGAACATAACGGGGCCATTGGTTCTAACAACATGCATTCTGCAGAATCATCATTTGATCCAAGTTCATTGTCTAGATTTTTCCAACCTAAAAAGCAAATCAGAATTCCATCTGTGTCTGCTCCATCAACTACAAATACTACTAATAATATAACTCCACAAAAGCGTTCACTCGAAGAAAGCAGTGAATCAAGTGGTGATGAAACTTCGAGTAGTGATAATGATGACAACGAAGATGAAGATGAAGATGACGACGAGGAAGATGATGATGACGATTCGACATCTTCTTCTTCTAGTGACGATGATGGTGATGCTGATGACAATGAAGGTGATAATGATAACGACAATGAAGCTGAAAATGATAATAAAGTTGATGATACAGAAGATAGTGAAACCAAGACTGAAACTCAAACTAGCAACATTATCAATGAAGACATTAAGAATGAAGAGGAAGCTGACCTTGAAATGGAAGACAAAGATTCTAATAACAACGAAGCTGAATCTAATAACGATACTAATAATTCTAGCGGAAGCAGCGATAGCACAAGTAGCGAGTCAGATGAAGAATATAGCGATGTCGAGATGACTGATGGTACAACAGAGAAGGAAAAGATTGAACAAAACGAATCTATTCAAATTGAAGCAAACAATGAAGGTCCAGAAGTAAATACTGAACCAGAAAGCGAAAACAATTGATCAATTGTTATGGATATATCCCGCTTGATATATCTATATAAATATATATATTTTTTTAACTAACTTGGGGGGTTTATTATAAGTTACATATCGATATATAATTATGCTACGTCAGTAATATAATGTGTAATTTTAGGTTTATATAGATTAATGATAAAGAACTGTAACTTTCAAATAATAAAATTGTTTTTGAATCGTAATTTTTGTTTTATTTTTTCGTATATATAGTATTTATTAATTTTTAGAATGTTATGATCTATACAATAGTTTTTGGTTCACTTTAAATTAACCAACTACATTGTTAAAAGAACCTTCCTTTTCTTTAATTTCCCAAAAGGTAGCACCAACATCATGGTTACCGTGATATACCCAACCCTTTTCTGTAACGTGGTATAAGTTAATGGAACCACCAGAGAAAGCATCTCTATGAGCGGCAGCTAAGATAGATCTTTTCCCTAGATATAGGGCATCCTCCACACTTAAATCCCATTTATAGTTTGAATCTAAAACACCGTATGCAAAAGTTTGACCTGAACCGACACAGAATATGTCACCATTTAATCTAGTACCATCAGAGTCAACGTAGTAAATAGTTGGACCTTCTTTCTTTGTATAACCACAGATCATAGTACCCATTGATAAACCGGCACCTTTATATTGATAGACTAAGTTACTTAGAATCTTGGAAGCAGCAGCAACCGATATACGTTCTTTTTCTTTTAGTTCACGTAATCTACATTGAGTACCTAACCAAGTTTCCCAATATTGACAATCTGCTGCACCACCAGCCATGGTACCTAATAAAAATGGATTAATTTCAATGACTTTCTTAACAGTTTGAGAAGCAACCCAGTTACCAGCAGTGGCACGAGAATCGACAGCGACAATAATACCGCCTTGGAATCTGAATGCTAATGTAGTAGTACCATGGGCAATCTTAATCTTACAATCTGGATTTTGAGAATCATCTGTGTGTGCTCTTAAGAATTGTTGTGGAGATGAAATTGGAGGTAATGTAATAGATGGGGCCATACGTTGAAATTGGCTTGAACCTGTAACGAAATCATGTTCTAAGTTTTCTTCATTATCATATTGTAATTCTTTTATTAACGCACTCTTTGGTGCAAATCTGTCGGCAATTGCTTGCATTTTTGTAATATTAGCAATCTAAGATGTAATAATTAAATTGGATCTAAATATAACTACGTTATTGTCGCTTTCTTACACTTTCTAAAATCTTTAAATCTCGAATAATCTTATATATAATTCCTTTCACACACTATACTAAATAAATTATTTTGCCACCCTTGGGTTAATTATTTGAAAATTATAAAAACTTTAGAAATGGAAATTCAGGGTAACATTAAACACAATAATATTTATGTGACTGTTTTATAACCCATCCACCACCAGAATACATGGGTTTCTGAATATATTTTTGAAAAAAACAAATTTCAAAAAACTTTCAACTTGGATTTGCCGTTTTAGGAAGGAGACGCATTTATCTAACGACTCTTTCATACACGTGATCACCTCGCGCATTACAGAGAGAAATTCAAGTAACTCATTGAAACAATTTTACCAAGTTTCCAAGCAATGGAGAGAGGTTTCATTGAGTTATAATTTTAACTATACAACTTAATACTTATAAAAGTTACTTCAAGTTCTCTTTTAAGTTCTAATTGTAATACACTAACAAAGCAACTACAAGCATATACAACCAAAGATGTCTGTCAAAGCTCAAAACACAATGCGTGAACTTAAGATCGAAAAGTTGGTCTTAAACATTTCCGTTGGTGAATCTGGTGATAGATTAACCAGAGCCTCCAAGGTTTTAGAACAATTATCTGGTCAAACTCCAGTTCAATCTAAGGCTAGATACACTGTCAGAACTTTTGGTATCAGAAGAAACGAAAAGATTGCTGTTCACGTCACTGTCAGAGGTCCAAAGGCTGAAGAAATTATCGAAAGAGGTTTAAAGGTCAAGGAATATCAATTAAGATTAAGAAACTTCTCCGCTACTGGTAACTTCGGTTTCGGTATTGACGAACATATTGATTTAGGTATCAAGTACGATCCATCCATTGGTATTTTCGGTATGGATTTCTACGTTGTTATGGGTAGACCAGGTGCCAGAGTCGCTAGAAGAAAGAGATGTAAGGCTTCCATTGGTAACTCTCACAAGACCTGTAAGGAAGACACCATCACTTGGTTCAAGCAAAGATACGATGCTGATGTCTTAGACAAATAAACTTAATCGAATTAATATATATATATAATCTATATCATTTTTACTCGTCTAATTAATACAACATTATTTTATCATATTTTATTGTGTATCTATTATGATGCTACTGAAAGTATTCATTTTATCATGTGAATATATATATGTATGTATGGAAGTATATTATTTAAATACAAATGCAAGCATAGATTAATAATTAATCTTTGATGAACTTTGCATCAATTTTATCTAGAATAATGCCATTAATTTCATGCTCCAACTTATCAAATACAGGCTCTTGTTTAGTCTGCATACTACTTCTATATTTTGTTAAATCATTCAATTGCTTTTCTTGTGCTTTGATTAAGTCATCGATTCTTTCATTGTTCACTTTCAAATAATCATTGTTAATAGCCCATTGATTTAATAACGTTTTCGGCAGAAATTCTTTCAAAGTAATTAATTGATGAGTTAAATATGCATCTGATATAGCTAATCTATCTTCTTGTAATTGTTTATCGTTCAGCTGTGAACTTTCTGGAACCATATACTTTAAGAGATCGACCCTTGGATGCTTTTTGGCAAAGTCCACTAAGAATGAATCCTCTATTTCACGTGTACTAGTTGGACGCTTCTTACTATTCATTTCCTTCTCATATTTATTCAAATATTCTTCATACAACTTCTTATCATACCTATAGCACTCAATATCTACTGATTTTGTTAATCTTGCAAGATCTGGATGTACTTTAGTCAAATCATGCTTATGTAGCTCTCTTTCTATTAAAATTTCTGCTTCCTGTTGGAATATCTTTCTTGGATCATCCTTATCAATAAATGGTAGGTAACTCATCGCTAATGTTACTTGTTTATGTTAGTTAAATTCTGTTTATTTGCAATATGGCATCTTTAACATATCAACTTTTTTTTGTCATTAAAAAAATTCTAATGTATTAGATAGAATATAGATTTGGTTAAATATTTGTTAATATATATATAGACAAACGTTATTATAATCCAAATACCAACATATTTCTTAATGTTTTATTTACATGAGTATACGTGATAATCTAATTTTATATATTTATATATATCTGGAATGTATTATGTTTATACCTTGTGCAAATTAGCAGCATGAATAGGTGACCAGACACCTCTAACACTACTGTTTAGAGTTTGAACATTATCATTCTTGGTCCACCTACGTAGAATATCACCACTTGAGTCATTTAATAGCTTTAATTTATTTTCAACGATGTCAATATTCATATTTCGTACACATATTACTTTCTCACGACCATTTGTATACTCGGCCCTAATAATAGGATGACCTGGTTTTCTCAATACATCAAACTGCATATATGGATGTTTCTCAGCCAATTTCTCTAGTCTTTGAGAAGTTAAAAACTTTCTCATTCCTTGTGATGAACCACCCCAATTACAATACTGAAGGGTGATCTTCTTGCAGGGATGGATAAATGAGTCTACACCATTACGAGCAATGGAGGCTTGCTTAATAGCTCTAACGACCATTATTTTCTTCTTTGTATATGTATCTTGTTATATCGTCACAATAACCGTTCGGTTTGCTTCTATTTACTTTCTTTATTAACACGACTATTTGTAAATAATTCTTTATCTCTTCTTAAATTTCGTTAATTTCTTTAAAGGCGATTCGCAGCGTTGCGGTTTCAGAGGGGCCCGTGAGAATCATATAAATAAATATATATATATATATTGTCTACAATATATAGAACATGATAATATCTTTACAATTTCTTTAGTAAAATACTGATATTATATCATATAAGTTATCTATTTACCTATATTAACCAATAATGCTTTTATATAAATCTGCAGCCCATCTTTTACTATACTCATTTGCGTATGTTTTAACTCTCGGAGTTACCCATGTTTAGGCAGATAATGAACAATTTACTAACAACTTCATCATATTATTATATAGCTTCGGTGGTACCACATTTTACTCATATGTAGCTTCTCCAATTGCATTTAAGGTACTAGCCAGAGATCAGTTCTCAAAATTGCAGAGTAAAGTGTTCCCAACCTTTTTCTCAATGCAGGCTGTTTCCCCAATGCTTTTAGCTCTAACTGCACCAATTCCATTAGCTGCCGGACCTATCGTTGCTCTTACTGCTGCATCTGCCAGTGGTTTAATCAACTTATGTTTCTTATTACCATGGAATAAGAGAGTGAAGGTACAAAGATTAGCTTTACAAGAAAAGTATAAGGATGATCCAGAACAATTAGAGAAACTTGATGCTCCATTAAGAAAGGTTTGGGGTAAATCTCATGGTATTAGTTTAGTCTTCAACTTAGCTCACGTTGTTGGTATGTTTGCCTATGGTATTTATTTATCAAAGGTATTCCATTTCATTCCAAAATAGAACGATTCCAGGAACGCTATTGTATAAAGGAATAGTGTTAAATTTTGTTTATTCTTATTCATGCGTATAGTACTTCGAAATATTAAATACAAATATATATATATTTATGTTAAAATGAAACATAATTGATCTTATACGACACTCTCGTCTTGGTACGACGTATCTATTTACAGGAGTAACTTGGCTGGTTAAAAAAACGTTCAACAGAAAGATTTGTTAGGAGCAGGGATAAGAAGCTTAGGCATCTACCTTAGTTTCTTCCTCTTCTTCAACGAAATCTTCTTCGGTATCATTTGGTTGTTCTTCGTTAGCGTTTGTACCCTCAACTTCGACCTCTCTAGCAAACTCTTCAATAATTCTATCAGCAAGTTCGGCGGTTTCACGGTCATGGATTTCATCATCCTCTTCATTGATAGAAATAATTTCAGCTTCATCTTCATCATCTTCGTTTAGGATTTCGGAAATTATTGGTTCATCTTCATCAATACCTAAGTTATCATCTCTCAAACTACCGGAGATAAAATCAGTAATGTTAGTTGGAGGTAATACAGCAATCATTAGTACAATAATTTCGTAGATATCTTCAGTGACAGTTCTTTGATAGATTCCTAGTAAATCAGTTGGCTTAGGGTATACGGCTAGTGCTTTATAGAATTTAGCAGCGGCTTCCATTTCATTACCTGGGGTCATTGATAAACGTTCACCTAATTCAACATTAGAGGCAAAGACAGTTTCAACTTGAGTTGGATCACTTGGAATTGGACTTTGAATTAATTCATTCTTTAAGAAATCCTTAATTTCTTGTAACTTGCTTTGTTTAGCCTTTTCTTGTTCCATTTTATTTTGCTTAGCTTGCTTCTTTAGTTTATTCTTTAATGCCTTTCTGAAATTTGGGTTATTTCTTCTTTGATAATCAAAATAAGCAGCATAACCTGCTACAGATAATGCAGCTGCAACACCAGTGATAGTTAGGAAACGGGTTACAGGGCTTAAGGAACTCATTCTTTTGTTTACTTTTTATTAGAATATTCTATTAAGGATATATTTAACTTGAAATATAATGATAAAACTGTATTCAAGATAGTCTACAAATAATAATAAGATGGATCCCCTAACGATTAACTTACTTCAAATGTCACTTGTTTCCCACAAAGAGGATCTTCCCTCACAAAATATTTTCCCGTTGCACTGGTCCCTGTAAAAAAGTGAGTGGTGTTGACAAAATGACAAAAGCGAAAACAGCGAAATATAAGTAAAATGCTATTATTGGGTACAGAACCCCGACATATATATGTTTATATATGTATATTAATTAGATATTGCCTAGCCTAAGGCATCTTTTAGGATTTCAGGCATGAACAATGATGCAAATTTAGCAATTTCGTCTTCATCAACTTCTTGGTTCATCAAATCTTTGTAATTTTGCTCTAATTGTGAAGCACCGTGATCGTCAGTGTCTTTATTAGTAAAGAAATCATAATCCTTGATATCAATATCTAGATCAACGAGTTCACCATCATCTATACCCAACTTCATTGCGTTTTCAGAAACAACGTTATCGTTGACTTCTTTCCATTTATCTTCCATCATTTTTTCTATTGGCTTGTTGGTTTGTTTTTTGGCTTCATTCTTAATCTTTAAATCTAGAATATCCTTGTACATCTTACGAGCAGTAGTCTTTTTCTTGATAACGCTATCAATTTGTTCCTTTAATTTTTCAATATTAACTACATCCTTATTCTTCATTATGATAGAATTAAAATCAATTCTTTTATCGTCTGGACCAAACTTACTAGTTTGTAAGAATTTAATAATATCTGAAAACCAAACAATGAAACCTTCAAATAGTTGCTCAGTATCGTTTAAGTAAACATCATGAACAAAAGAGAAAAAGGAATCTTGATGTTTTGTAACCAAATTGTAAATGCTATCAATAATATTGAACTGAGTAGAAATACCCATTTTCCCTTGAATAATGTCATCTAGTAACTTAATTAAATCTGTCATGAATCTTTCGAAATTTCTTAATGCTACATCCATCTTGGCTACTTTAAATACCTTAACCATAGGTTCATAGATTAAAGTAACAATTGCCTTCAACAAAGACAACAATTCTGAATCTTGCCATAATTGTCTCATTAATCTCTTATCATGTTCCTTCATATACAATACGAATAAATCCTTAATATGCTGAAAGTATGTTGCATTAATATCTTTTTTTTCCACATTATCTTTAGACATGGTATCCATAGATAATTTCCATGCACTATAGGATTCTATAACCTGAGTGACTGCATCATCAGGTATTATCTTTAAATCAGAGGATTTCATTAGAATAATTAAAACAGTTGGCATATCCATAGCTTCCGAGTCTTTGTGTACATCTTCCAAATTAAACTCATTTTTATCTTTAGAAAAGATAAAATCTTTCAGACATTTCATAACAGAAGTTGTAGCAACTTTATCTTCTGATTCTTTGAGAATCAATTGCTCCAAATCATTCACTGTACCTTTATAATTTCTCAAATCATCTGAAAGAATCGTCGAGAACATTGTCTGTAAGACAGATTGCCCACCACCCATAAATTGGGGTGGTTGGACCATAAATAAATCAATCATACCTTTCATAATTGCCATTGGATTTGTAAATTTCACAATTTGTTCCATCATGGTATATGGCATCAACTTATGTAATCTTCTGGCTTGAGTATACAAACCATAACTGTTGTCATTACCAATAAAGGTCTGGAAAATTAAAGATGAGAAGTATATCTTAAACCACTCAATAAAACTTTGAAAAATTGGTGATAACTCAGATATGCTTTTCTTATCTCTCAATTCATGCGCTAAATCTACTAAATAGTTTTCGTCTTTTAATAAATTTGTTTTGAAATCTTTCATAGAATCCTGTAAAATCAATGACTTTTCTAATGCCAATTTTTGGAACCTTAATTGTGTTTCTAAATTGTTAATATCAAACCCTTCTCTTCGTTTAATCTCTTGCTTAACGTCTGCAATGGCAAAATCTGTTGATACATCTGCTACCTTATCCGAATTGAAAAATTGAACTAATGTTGACGATATTGCTACTTCATCATCTTTACAAATTGAACGTAAATACTGCCTTAAAGCAGTTCTTAATTTATCATCCATTAAAGTATTGTAATCAATTTCTTCATCTTCAAACACCTCATCAGTTTCATCTGGATTTATACTTGCTTCATCATCATCATCTTCTTCATCTGCAATAGACTGACAATCTTGATATATTGACGTTGGACTCTCAAATTGTTTCGAGGTTCTTGATTTTGGAGTAGAAGGGATACTCTGAACAATTTTAATACTTTTAGAACTTGCATTACTTGTACTTGCTATTTTCTTCAATAAGTGAGGTTTCTTGATTTTATGAGGTAAATGTGGCATCTTTTTAGATGGAAATTGAATCTTTAAATCTGACGACAGCTTTTTAAACTTATTATACGATTTCACAACATACACAGTCTCGTCAGAACTATCTGTTCTTAATTTTATTACGAATCTTATCTTACCCCTTTTTTTCTTAATACTAGCTGAAGTACCAGCTGATGATGTTTGACTCGCAGCTGGAGCTCCGCTTATTGACAATTTTGAGAATAACGAGTTAGAAGTATTTTGCATAGTGAAGGTACTCTTCATCCACTTTGATGTCGAGGAAAATGACTTCATTGCAGACGTGGAGTATGATGCCGCTGAACTGGTAGCAGCATTGTCCGCTGAAGGGTCCAATAATGGTGTCATATTTTCCAAAATACCATCATCAATTAATGCGACAATGTTTGTATCCCAGGAATTGATATATACAGGTTCGTTTGTGATCAAGTCTTGAAGACTCTCTTTAGTTGGAATTGCGAATTCTTCGATCTTGGATCTCTTTCTTGTTACATTTGCAAGGCTAAACATTTTGTCCTTATTGTAATAGGAAACTTCATCTTTTGAGCTAACACCAGAGTTAAATAGTAGTAGAATAACCTTACTAAACTTCTGACCTAACTTTTTTCTCTTAGTTGCTTGTTCCAAGTCGTAACTGTCACTGAATCCAAGATCCATAAAATGTTCAAAGAACACTTGTACTTTTGTCTCCCAAAACGTTTTATCAATGGAAACATTTTTAGCAAACAGAGGGAATGTCATTACAAAGTGTCTAAGTAAGAAACTAGTCATTGGAAAATCAGTGTTTGTATAATTATCCGATGAGGTTGGATCTAATATTTTGTCATCTTCTGATGGCACTGCCTTCTTAGACGATTTCTTTAATAATTCCTTTGGATCACCTTCATAAAAAGGATAACCAAACTTACGTAATGCATATTCATCGTTCAATTCATTGAATTCCTTAATTAATTGGAACTTTAACAATTCTCTCTTGAAATAATGCTCTTCGGTTGGATTTAATCGCGAATATTCCTCTTTTAATTTCGCATCTTCTGCTATTTGATCGGTTGTCATCTTTCAAATATGGCTTAACAATCAATTCCTTGAACAATTAGCCTATTAGATACACGAATATGTGTCAATATCTATATATATTCTACCTTTGGAGATCAATGGCAGATCTTAATTTTCCATATTGTATGCTTTTTGATAAAGGGACGGAAAATAAAATATTGCACGTGCATTTTTAAGTCGCTTCTTTTAACTCCTATGTTCCTATGTAAAATGTTGAAAGAAAAGATAGTTTAAGTAAATTGATTCACACTTGACAGGTATATCATTTATGTGAATTGAGTTTTATTTATTAGAGTAAGTTGTACGATTCACAGAGTTTTATTTTACTTAGATCCAGTTACAAAACTAGCAAGGCCCTGTTTGAAATCGCGTATAAATCATACTGCAGGATATTAATGCATAGCTAGCACATTACGCATATACCATACAATAAGAAATACAACTTAATAATTAGTTGATTGCAGTAATGAGTCAATCGATAACTTCATTACTTAAATCCAAGTTTTTCCTGAACAACGGTGAGCTAAATGAGAATATTATTAATGGCAATGAGGTAGATCAGGAAAAGCATCCACTAAAGAATAATAGTGAAGAAAACAATAATAATCATAATGATGATGAAGAAATTAGGGTGGACCAGCCACCTAGTCTAGAAACTTCTTTTCCTAAGTATGATACAGAATTAAAACCCATTAATGAAGAGAACGTTTCCTCCAATATTAAGAAACTGAACAAGAAGGATTTAGAGCAGGATTCTCAAATACCTAATGTCGAAAGCAAAAGAAATTCAGGAAGGATGAGGAGACTTAGAAATAAAGTATTTGACTTGAATTTTAGATCAAATAAAGGTATTCGTGATAGTAAAGGTGCACCTCTTCAAAATAACGAAATATTAAAAGACAGCAGCAGACAATTCGAAGTCGTCGAAAGGACAGAATTAGAACCAGTAGAGAAATTATATGAAGAACAAGATGACCAATATTTTGGCATATCAACCAATTATGAGAGGCCACCTTCCTATGCAACTACTAAGACTGGCATAAGTAATATTACAGCAACTCCCAAAAGAATAAGTCTTGAACTGTTTCCTTCGAAGGAAACATTTCCGGTAAGGGAAGCATTTGATAGCAACGAAAATCCTGCCAAGACACATAATTATATTTCTAGAATCTCAACTATGTCTTCTTCCGAATCATCAAAAACATCCAATACAACTAGAAACATCCCTATTAATAACACATCGAAACAAAATCAAAGAAACAGTTCATCCCCATTCAAACTTTACAATCTAACGTCATTAAGACATTTAAGATCAAACGACGAACCGATCGAAGTTTCTGAATATGTGCAAGATCAAAGTTTTTCTTCTATTACAAGCCAAGCTTCTGGTGCCACTAGAAGACGTAGTAAGACTGTTGATGTTTACGACACGCTAAGTAGAAGCAGGAAAACTTATTCAAAACTAACAAAACAAGAAGAACAAGGAAATTTAAGTCGTTCAAACTCTTTGAAAAGCAGAGACGAAAAGAAAGCTGACAATATCTTACCTCATAGAATACCTTTAGAATCGCGAAGAAAGTCATCTACAGATAGAGTATCTAGAAGAAGTACTGACTTAGGAACTTCTCCATTTCAACCAACTGTTCCAAACAATTCTTCTACGTTTTCAATCTCTAGAAGAAGTAGTTCAATTGTCAACGCTCTTAGTAGCTTTGTCAATTTAAGATCAACAAGCGTTTCATCTACAAAGCAAAGCCAATTTCAGAATTATAGCTCGCCAACTATAGGCCCCGCTAAAACATTAGAAGAATTACCTACTCCACCAGAGCCTACTAAAAATGAGACTTATGTTCAGTACCTTCAAAAAATTTCGGGATATGGTAAATTCATATCTGTTATATTAACTACCAAAAATGAAGAATATAAACTAAATTGTCTGAATTATTTTCTTACAAATCAAATGAATTTTCAAAAGGACCCACTTGATATTGCCTTGAGAAAATTATTAATCTTCCTTGAATTACCAAAAGAAGCGCAGCAGATTGATAGACTGTTAACAGAGTTTGCTAAAGTATATTATACAAAACAGAAGACATACTACAACGATAATTCTCCTTGGATTAATTTTGAACAAGTATATTTTATTGTCTTCTCCTTACTGATGGTGCATACAGATTTCTTTAACGCCAATAACAAAAATAAGATGACAAAAAACGAGTTCGTAAATTTAGTCCATGGAGACACTTATTCCAACGGTGATAAAGTGCCAGTTGAGATATTGTCCTACTACTATGGCAATATTACTGTTAAGGAGTCACCAAAGTTTGATTTTTCAAATTATTTTACTCTATTGAATTCGCCTTCCTCATCACGGTTCTCTATTTCATCTCAAGCGTGTCCAAAAACATCAGATTCTTCTGAATGCTCCTCTGCCGATATTTCACCAGATTCATTTTCTCCATATGATGCATCACAATCAACAGACTTACCTGTTAAGCCTATGGATAATACCGTACCTGGAGATGATGAATATGAGCAACTAATATATTCACCAAATGAAATTATACAACAGAGTAAAATGCTAAACAGCAGAAGAGGTAGTTATAATTCGACGAATAACAACAATGACCTCGACAACTCAACTCCATCGGCACTATTACAGGAAACAAATCCACCATCTATTTTTAAAGCCCGTCCTTCATCAAATTCAATTTCATCATATTTCTCATCGAACAATAATATGACAAATTCAACAATTGTACCATCGCCTTCATATCTTACAGTATCACAGGCTGGATTGCCTAATAGTTCGCTTAAGTGTCATTCAACTTCCTCTTCATTTTCGTCATCTCAACCAAGAGATGATGTAGAAATCTATTCATATATATTCAATGATAATTTGTTTAATATTTCAATGACTAAACTGGTAATTAAGCTAATTCCAACTGATTTTACTTCTTATACTATTGCTGGCAATAATCCAAAGGAAAACAAATACGTGAAATATTACAATATTTTAAAAGATTTGAAAGGTGCGTATCTTCGTATAACTAAGAACCAACTGAACAAGATTAATTTACCATATTATGAACTCGAAAATGAAACAGAATCAAATCAAGGTCAACAAATTTTGAGACCTAAACAAAAGCACTATCATTTGAAAATTATTAAAATGGGAGAAATTGAAGAATTATCGAATAGTACTCTTTGGAAACCAAAGATTGTACTTTTAACCAATTGTGGTGTTTTTGTGTATCAAGCGAAACAGCACCAGATTCATCATCATAATTTCATTCCGAATGGTTCTATATTTTTTGATGTTACAGATCCATTCACAACAGAAGTGCATAGAGATGAGGTAACAAATGAAAGTTACTATTTAGTTAATTTTAAGAGCGGTTTTGAAATATTAAGCAACAATGGTTTATTTGCTGAATCTACCGAGACTGACATCGAAACCGAAAAGATGACAGAATCTATTGATAATAGGTTTGTTATCTGGGGTTCCCATGGTAAGACTATTTGGAGATGTAAGGATATTTCAGAAAGAAATGATTGGATTGACGCAGTTAATTTAATAGGATGTTTTGATGGTACTTTCATTGATTACAATTGTTTAAACGACACAATACTTTCCGTAAGAAGACAGAGTGTAAAGGAGAAATATGATGATCTAGAGATCGAAAATCAAAAGATTATCGAAAAGTTTAATGATATCGAGAAAATGTTGGTCATGTTTAAACAATGCATTCCAATCAGTTTCAAAACACGTACCGAATTAGTCGGTGATATCAAACAGCTAGTTATAAAGATAAATAGCTTAATCTGCGAATTTAAAAAGAATGAAACTTATTGCTTTATAATAAGAGACTTGAATCTAAAGTTCAATAATATATTTCTAAAAAGTTCTGAAACTGCAGCAGATTTGAGTAGGGGAACGATAGTTGATTCTGGGATAAATGAAGTTGATGAGACCGAATTTAATGAAGATAGTTTATACACATGTGTCACAGAAAATGATTCTGCGAATAACACCTTTGAAAATGTTCAATCATAACCAAATTTACATTATAATTGCATATAAATTATAATGTAGATTAAATAAATAAATACATACATACCATACTATATAATGCATATAAATACATAAGAATATTCGCTCTTAGAAGCGGAATTTTATTCTATTGCTTTTCTTTCAAAATGTCTATCCAATCTGTTACTACCAACGTTCAGTATTCTGGGGCATCCATCTTTGTTCTTCTCTAACTTACAACATTCCCAACAATAATATGCTTCGTGAATACCTTTACCAGTATTGCATATTATACACGATTGCCCGTTTTTACCAAATGAGCACGATTCACATATTCTAACTTTGGATTTAGGATTAACCAGAGAGTCACATATTGGACATTTACCATCACATTTATCACATACCAGACCAATGTGAGTACCAGGTTGTTTGAAGCACATTATTAAGTCAAACTGATGACGGGACATGTTTCAAATTATGTATTATTGTTATATTAATAGGAAGGTTATATATAGTTTCATATATGGAGTCACTATATCTGTTTTTATGTATATCTACGATTTATTGCATCTGTCTTACACATAATTACCATATTATAATTTCGGAGCCTTTATGGAATCGCTTAGTAAAATAAAAAATAAGTAATATAAATTCTATCGATTAATAATATAGATCATATAATATTGAAAAGTGGTAAAAGTCTATAAAATATCGATTAATTTCTGAATATTTTACAAAATTAACTAAATGATGGTGGTGGAGTGTTCAATTTGTATAGATAAAATAAAAATTAGAAATGCTGGCGAAAATGATCAAAAGGGAAGTGCAACAGAAGAGTACGATACAATTGGTGAGCTAACACCTTGTCATCATAAGTTTCACATATCTTGTATACGAAAATGGCATTCATTTGCTAATGATCTAAAATGTCCTATATGCAGGATTGTTTCAATATCGATGGTTGTCATATATGATTACAAGATGTGGTATGAGAGACGTGTTACAGTAGATATACGGAAAGGTTTTTTAATCGGCAGTGTATTAGAATATGAAAATGCTATAAATAACGAATTTGAAGATATTAATATCAATATTTATAATGTTGATCAACCGAGTGTCACGACGTCGACTAATAGTAATGAGATTTGTGATTCGTTTCGTACCATTTTAAACCTAGAAGATATGAATGACGATGACTCCACAGATGAAGAAGATGCCATCTTAAACGAGTTTTATGATAACGAAGATTATCTATGCAAGATATGTGGTATGGATGATTTATCAGTAGATACAGTTTGTCCCGGTTGTGATTCTCATTATCATGAAAGCTGTCTCCATATAACTGCATGTGAAGTCGGTGCAGGTGAAACATGGCAACAATGCATAGAATGTCACGAACAAATCGAGTGTATCGCTGATAGAAAGGTACAAATAATAGAAAATTCAAATAATGAACAAGAGAACTCTTCTTCTACAGAAGTTAATCATGTTGCCGAAAGTACATTTACTTCCATCGAGACCATACCACAGGAAAACAACGAGGAAGAAGTAATACGAGAAGCCAAAATGAATATTCAGAAACATGTGAGAAATATCCTTAACGAATATTACAAGCATCCAAAGGATAAAAAGATTAACATATCGAAAGTTCAATATACAGCCATCAATAAAACAGTTTCAAGATTATTATATACTATGTCTGGCAATAGGTACCTCTCGAATCTGATAAACTACGATCAAGAGGCAAGGTTAGCTATTCAAACTGAGATTACCAAATTAAAGCGTACCTCTGTATAGTTCATATAGTTTATATACAATCACATTAAATATATTCCATCAGTTTCATCAAACCCTAATATTTTTTTCGCTATATAAATTTTTCGCCGAAAAAAATTTATATTATATAAAGAGCACGAAAATTTTTCTTTATAAAAATTTAGTTAATTGTTCTCTAAATGTTTACCAGTATTTAAAAAGGACAAGCCAAGTTATATATCACATTGTAAGCTCAATATGATATATAGCTGGTTTCAAGTAATAATATAACCAGAATAGTTCAAATTTGGATCAACCAGGTGGTTACCCAAAACAAGTGATTTGATATTAATTCAACGATTTGATTTTCAGTGATTAAACATTTTTTATACACCAATTGTTCCGACTGAATAGTAGTAAATACTGCATGTCGACAACCTTTTTTTCGTTAAGTTTCAGCCTTGTATGAGATTTCATATCAATTTGATATTTTAATTCACTTCACATGTTTTGGTCAGGTATTAAACCATTTTAGACATATTCTAGCAATGTTATTACGGTAAAATTATTGAGATTTACAATACGTTATTAAATGAAACAATATTTTTATTATGATGATTATTTATCGACCGGGCGGACATATTTAGTATCTCGAGATGAGTAGTCCTACACTATACTGTTCTTTTGTGTACAAATTTTTAAGGAGCGGTAGTAGGACAATATTGCTTATTTTGGGAGAATTGATGATTGGTCTCAAGATAGCTGACTTATAAAATATTAATTCAATTTAGTATTCTAAATTTTAAACTCAATTCAAGTGGTAATGTTTCATATACACATCAGTAGATGTTGAGAGACATTACTATTTGATTTATTAATCTAACTTTAAATGATGATTTTTTAATATTCACACTGTACTAGTTTTGCATTGCATTACAATGATTACAAACAACCAAAATAACTGATTTAATGACTCTGATTTTGTTAGATTATATATTCATTCTTGTATATACATATCTAGTAAATACCTTGGGTATCACAGTGAGTAAGTTGCAACTCATCTCATTATATTGACGCCCTAATGTTCTCGTATTAGGCTTTAGAGGCTCGTGTTATTCAAGTCAAACATTGTATGATTACCCGGTAATTTATCTATATTTATATTTTGATGCATCAAAATTGAAAGGTAACCTTAAAGATCAAGTACAATCAAGGTGTGTCTTAAGTTTTGTTAACAAGCAAACCAACACCTCTTAATCAAGAACCTAAGTGACATGATAAGCGTTAAAGCATTTCTAATTGCATATTTGATAGGTGGTTTGACTTTTATTCCCTTTCTTATTGTGGCTTTTATTTATATTAACGCAAAAATAAATCCTATAGATAATGATAAAGATGAACTGAATAAAGCAGTTAAGTCTCCATTATTGGTCTCTGACTTCGATCCAACTTTAAAAGCTGGTGAAGCTGAGGAAACAATTGGTGTCAATGTCTCAAGAAAAGGCTGGGTCACTTTGACAAATCAATATTACTACCATTCCACTGAGTTGCATGAGTTACAAAGTGATGATGATTCAATTCTACAGAGAGCACAACTCAAGAAGAAACAAAGATATTTTGCCGTACTGAAGGATGGTAATTTGTTTTTATATAGAGACGATGCTCCAAAAAGTAACCTGGTCCATGCCATTTCGTTGCAAAATATATTTGTAACTATGTGGCCCCGTTTATCATATGGTGAAGAATTACCAGACGCAAGTTTATTTACAAAGAGAACATGTATTGCCTTGTTTAGAAATGGATCTGCCAAACTTTCAGATAACGGTAAATCAGAAATCGTGTTTTCATCTAATAATGTCGCAATGTCCTTAAACAACCAAGAGCCATCGAATCTACAAACAGCCAAAGCTAATCAATTTTATTTATATTTCGATAATAATATGGATAAAGAAGATTGGTATTTTGAACTAATTAATGCTTCAAAGGATGTCAATAAAAGATTCGATAATGAACAAGGGCCTTCGTTAAACCCAAATGTAACTGCGCAAACAGCACATCTTAACACTCCAGATATGTTGTATCTAATACAAACCATCAATTCAACAAAGGGACAATTAACAACTAAATGGCTAAATGCATTGTTAGGGAGGTTATTTTTATCTCTACAACAGACAGACATGTTAAATAAAGCAATCCTAGATAGAGTCTACAAAAAATTAACCAAAATTAACAGACCTGGATTCTTAGATGATTTTGTTATTGAAAAGGTCGATGTAGGTAATAGCGTTCCATTTTTGACCAACCCTAGGTTAACCGAGTTATCACCGGAGGGGAATATGAGATTTGCTACTGATTTAAGTTATAAAGGGTCCTTAAAAATTATCATTTCTACAAAAGTTAACATTAATCTAGGTTCACATTTTAAACAAAGAGAAGTTGCTTTACAATTATCGATAAAGGTTAAAGAAATTACAGGTCCATTAGAGGTGTTAATTAAACCACCTCCATCTAACAGATTATGGTACGCATTTACATCTGAACCGATTTTAAACTTAGAGATCGAGCCTATCGTTAGCTCCAGTAAACTTTCTTATAATGTGGTTACAAATGCAATTAAAAGTAAGTTTGCAGAAGCTGTTAACGAATCGCTGGTTATTCCTTACTATGACGATATTGTATTTTACTCAACTGAGAATGAAATATATAGAGGTGGTATTTGGTCAAAAAATAAGAGCACTGAAAGTGAAACCGTATTGCCAGCTATTTCTGTTTCTAGTGAAAGAGATGCAACCTCTCGTGATCGTAATAGTAGTACAGGATTACGTGATAAAAAAGAGTCGAAACAATTTAGTAGGAGATCGAATACATTCCAGGATAGTTCAATTAAAGCGAAGACAGCTCAAAAAACGAGTTCGATTAAAAGCAATTTAAAGTTAAATAAACAAAATACAGATGAAACTGACACTTCTGATACCGATTTTGGATCATTATCAAATGCTAATAGTGTGGATAATGATAGTAAGAATGCTGATAGATACTCGGGTGAAAGTCCTGTCAAACCTAAGAAGTATTTTAAGAATTCTATTAAGAAGATCAACCAGTGGTACAAGGATGCAGTTGTAAACAATGAAGATGAACTTGTCACTCGCGAAGATGGAGAAGATGATGACATGTCTTCTAACGAGATGGAAGATGATAATATGGTAAATCTACAAGCATTCCCAACGGAGGTCAAAAATGAACCTCCAAAGATGATCTCAAATAGAAGAACAGTAATCCACAAAAAGTCAAGTCAGTCAGGATTATCAAATATAACCAGTTCAAATACCCAAAATTCTGAAGGAAATTTTGCTATTTCAGAAACATCACCACAAGTAGCTGCTACAGAAATGTTCGGTACTAAACAAAGATCGGTTTCTAATGCCTCAAATGGTAATAAAATGCTACCAGCTACAGGGTACTCTCAGTTTACCAATTCAAATAATATTAATGAGAATTATTAAATGATATATTAATATGTGCATATATAGATAGATAGAAAGTATAAATCATTTCATTTAATTCGAATTCGTATTATTTTATTCATATTACTTATCAAGTTCTATTGACAACGATATGACTATAAATAAAATATGTACACATGTATATAATATTAGAGAGAATAATTTAGTTACTTCTACCAAGGATTATCACTTTTTTCTTCTTCAGTGTTTGCCCAGACAGGACGGGAGGCTGTTGCGGATGGCATATCCAATTCTTTAAAGATGTCATTTTTTTTGTGAGTTTCATTTGCAGCATAATTATTAACATCATCATTCACATCAGTTTCATCACCTTCATCATTGGATGGAGTTGCGACAAGATCTTCGTTGTGGAATCTTAGTTTACGGTTTTCGTCATGTATTTCAAACATTGTATCTTGTACATCATTCGGTAGAAGCGGTATATATTCATATACGTTTGCATATAAATCGGATACTTCAGCAAGTGTTGGTAAGGATAACAATGGGATTTGATTTTCATCTAAATATGCCTTTTCAGTTAAATTAGACATTTTAATTTGGTTATTTAGCATTTTCTTTAATTTTGAGTTGAATTTATGCTCATTAACCTCGTAGTGATATTTATCTATAGCCTTTACTAATTGGAAATTTGATAATTTTGGTAATAATTCTTTTGTGCATTCTAAAGAGTCTTCATCATCTAGAGTAGTTGCAATTTGCAGCCACTGTAATAACTCAAATAATGGTTCTAAATGAAACTGAGCAATTTTATGAAATCTCTGATAATAAAACAAGGAGTTTGATGTATCAGTTACTGTTGTAGATTCACTGTAGCCATTAATTGGTTTATATGATGTTACATTCTTCAAAGAAGGGTTGTGAAGATCTATGCTATTTAAATCTTGTACCAAAGTGTAAGGAAATCTTTCCCACATAAAATCGTCAATCAATTTTGGTTTATCAACTAATAAGTCGTTATTCTTGATCCAACTCTCTAAAGTAGATAAATTTAATCTAATCTGTATAGCACGAGCTCTTGATAAAGACTTCTTCTTTCTATCTTTTAGAATCATATTAAACAAACTAGTTGAGAACCAACTTGTGGCCAAGGAAAGACACTGTTGTTGAAATAAATTATGAACCTGATGAAGATTTAAGACATATGATAAGGCACCAAAAATTTGAACAATTTTCATTGGAGATGGTTTCATTTGCTCTTCGAGAGAAGGTGGATATAAATGTTTAATGATATCAGAATCAAAAAATGGAGAGTATATGGAATTTTCATTGGAAACTTTAGAAATAGATGGGCTTAAAATATCTTTATTATTTTTAGTTGAAGAATTATCGTCTAATAAATCACCCCCCAATAATTCTGAACTCTTACGGGCCTCTTTTTCTTTCTGTAGTTCAAGCTTCTTATTCTTTTCTTTTAATAACTTTGCCTGCTTTCTCTTCTTAAAGAAATTCCAATCCTTCTTATATAAAGTTTGTTCAACATCCTTAATAGTTGTATAATTGATCAACGTTGGTTCGATTAAGGGTGATAATCTGGAATGGATCGATGTAGTTAATTCAATAATAACCGAATGTAGTGTATTTATTAATTCTTGTAAAATGTTTGGATATTTCTTGAAAAATGAATCATCTTTTGATAAATAGTAATATAAGAATGTTAATGCACTAATCCAGTAAGATTGTGTAACAATATCACCTTTTGATGCAGCATACATTTTACTACTTTCTTCCTTATTTGAATCGTTGCTTGCAGAGCCATCGGTAGTTTCGTTATACTCAGGCGAGGTTGCAGATAAAGGAGTTGATGTAGACAGAGAAGTTGACAAATTTTGTGAATTGGCAGTCTTCTTACTTTTACTTGAAATTACTTTGTCATTAGAAATTGAAGAAACGATTTTTGCAAATGATAAGTAGCATAATGATTCGACTAACTTAGGGGATTCGAGCTTACGATCTGCATATCTGATACATTGGAAAAGTAATGCAGCCGGATAAGTAGTCATGTGGGGTTTGTCGATAGGTAAAGATATTAAGAAATCCAATATTTGCGGAATATCATAATCAGCAAATTCCAGATATTGATACTTAACTAACTTAGTGTAATCAAAATGTTCGTATGCATTTAAATTAGGATCTTCTGTTCCAAACATACCTTTTGAATCATGCATATTATCAAATTCATTATTTTGTGTTGAACCTGCTAGAGACATACCAGCAATCTTTAAGTCAATATTATCTAATGCAGTCATATCTTGAGTTTTGTCATCTCCAGCATTTAAACCTTTATCACTATTGCCAAATGTTTCAGACTTATTATACTGTAGCATATTATTTTCATTTAAGAAATTATACATCGATGAACCTGGAGTGATCATATCCCATGCAGATAGGTTATTTTCTTTATGTCTTTGGCTAAAATTAATCTCATCAGAAAAGTTAAATAACTCAATGCTACAGTCTCTTCTTTCTAAATTTAATGCCCACATTAATGGAGTATAACCAATAACATTATCTGTAATATTTAAATCTAATGAATTTTTATTAGGACTACTATGCGAGTCGTGGTATAATAATTCAATGTAATTTGACCTATCGTATGCAATAATATAGTGAATTAAAGCAAACCCTGTTAATGATTTGTCGTTTACATTTTTTATATTACGTACAATTTCTTTAAATGTTGTGAATTCCTCACTTCTATCCTCGTCTGTTATTAAATTGACTAATTCAATCCACGGAATAAGGAATTGGCTAACCTTTTCAGTCTCCGGATTAGGTATCTTTGATAAAGATGATTTAATTATATTAACTTTATCATGTTGATCTCCTATTTTAGCAGTTTCATTTGTATCTACTGTTGAAGTTGCACCAAAAGTTGTGGCTACGTTTGGCTCTGGGTTAGAATAGGAGATACCACCCCAAACATTGTCCTCCATAATGGCTTAATCAAATATAATTATTATAAGTGGGTGTCAAATATACACTAAATTAATGAGGAATAATTAAATTACAAAGGAGACACCGTAACTTTTGCTTTACACTTGTCACTTTCAAGGTTCAATTTAACAGTAATATTTTAATAAAAGTCGCAATTTTCTTCTATACTTCGTCTAGCGAAAAAGAAGCCCTAATAGATATTCCTTTGTGTAAATAAAGATATTAACAGACAATATAAATATTAAAATGACATTCAATATCCTAAATTGCCACATATATACTTAATGATATTATATATTGAATTTTAAAATTCATTCAAACATCTCTTACTCAGAACTTGATAAATATATACTAATTATAGCATTTAGGGCAAGTGAAAAATTATTAAAGCATCGCGCTCTTTTGTTTAACTATCAAAGATCAATGTTTTTCTGATCTATTACAATATTATACGATGCAGTAGTATCCTTAGTATTAGAGTTGGAAATAAATTCGAGGCTTTCGCATATTGTTTATATCTAATTAACTACATATACAGATGGCATCTGAACAATTGAATGTTAATCATCCTATTCATGGTATAAATAAGCAGTCACAAAGTTCATTCTTCGAAGCTGAGATTGAACACATATTAAAAGAAGACGAGGATAGCATGCCGGTAGTAAATCAAAAACAAAATACTCTTAAGAATCCATTTTTAACCGGTAAAAGTGTCCTTATGGCACCACCGGCAATTCCAGTAACAAATATTGCTGCTGATACAGATGCTAGTACTACAAATGGATCATCCTCATCAACTAGAATTATCGAGGGTTTGCATGATAAGATAGAGACATTAACTAGTACCAATCTTAAATTAACAGTTCAATCGCATATTTTACTTGAAAAGTTGGAGAGCTTCCAAAAGAAGGAAGTCAAGCTGAATGAGAATATATCTCTAAATAATCATGAACATGAGAATTTAAATCTAATGTTACAAAGAAAGCTCAGAAAGATACAGAACGTTGAAGACGAGCTGAGTATTTTACATAAGCGTCAAGATTCTCTAAAGGAAGATAATGAAAATCTTACTAATAACATCAATAAGTCATCAGGTGATAAAGATGATATCATACACAGAATCTTGGTGTTAAAGGATCAATATAATACCCTACTGGAAGCACAAGAACAAACTAGAAATGGTTATCTCGATGAAATTAGTGAACTAACTGAAAATATTAACAAGTTTAAGCTATTAGTTTTATCAAATCTAAATGATGCTTCACAAGATAATAAAAAATCTATAGATGAAAAGATCTCACATTTCAAATTAGAAAACACCACAATTAGTAATATGGTAGTATCTGATGAGTCCGCGATGCTTCATAATCAAATAAGCTTGTCGCTGGATCAACTTAATACTAAAACATGGGTGAGTCTTTACAAAGTCGGTGAGAAAGTTAAAAATGAATATAATAACAGCCAAGAAGAGAGCAAACTGAAGTTATCAACTGAAGAAGAAGAACACGCAGATTTATTACCATCGTTAGAGAGGGAAATCAGATCTAGGGAAAAGTCAACGATCATATCAAGTCCAAACCCAAACAGATCAAGAAATATCTCTGGTAGCACTATGTCTTCAATCCCATCTTCTCCATCATCTACAGTTATTAAAAGTAGACAAATGTTTTACACTAGTACCAGATCTACTAGCAAACTACCTGGTACTTCATCCTCTAGGGTTGGGTCTGGTAGCTCTATACCTGGCACTGTATCTCAAATAATTGGTTCTGGCGGCGTATTGCCTGGTATGAGAAAGACATCCAACAATAGTACCATTTCTGGCAGTTCTAAACATTCTGATCAAAGAAGAAAGAGAAAAAGTGTGATGATTAATAATGAATGATAAAAATACATATTGATAGATAATATATAAACATATGTACATTTCTAACCAAATATTTAATTGTACTGATATTATGACATACAAATAAGAAGAATTCGATGTTCTAAAAAAAGGTAAATAATGAAAAATTCTAAGAAAGTGGTATTTTAAGTGAATGATAATTAAGCTTTAAGAACCCAGTAAGTTATCTTTTGATAATTCAAATACAATATTTGAGAGCTATATGAAGGTACTCGAAGGTATATTTCAATAAGCTAAGAAGGATATAATAATACCATATAGAATATAACTGATGAGTTTTACAGATACTACACTTCCAACGCATACTCTTCGATCTCACACGAGTAAAATAACTTCATTAACATTCTCTAATAACAATGATGACCCGCTAGTTCCAACATTAATATCTGGTGATGAAGAAGGTAATATAATAGAATGGGACCTTATTAAACGCAGACCAATAGATACATTATCGTTACCAGATGGCCCACAGATAATCGACATTCATGTGATGGGTTCATATATGGCTATTTTGTCTAAGGACCACACATTTCGATTATATGATTCTAGACATGAAGTTGTATTTGAAATGAGAGTTAATACATTGAATTTTGCAAATTTTGAGTTGTACCAAGCGCCAACAAATGCTAATTTATTCACATTAGTATGTTGCAATACTATGAATTCAGAAAATATAGATATTTATTCTTTTCAAGCTGGGGAACAAAATTCGTTGAAGAGATTGTACAATTCAATTTCATTTGAATCATTTATTCTTAATAATTCATTATTGTCACAAGAATTCAACAAGTTAGGGATTGTAATGAATTTTGTCAAAGATTCTCAAAGAGATATTATATTCTGTGGGTTTGAGAGTGGTGTTGTGATTGGATTTAAATTGCATGATGATACATTTGGTGATATTGAAACGTCTGGTTATATTGAGATGATTTACATTTCTAAGTTTCATTATCCAAATCCTGTCTTAAGCATGGACATAGATATTACAACAGGACTATTAGTTAGTGGATCTATAAGTTCACAAGTAGAAGAACTACATTATAGTGAACTTTCGGCCCTAGTTGATGATGATAAAGATGAATACTTCTTAGATCCTCAACAAAAAATCGTCATGAGTAAAGATAAGTGGAGTTATGAAAATGATTGTGTTATCGTTCAGATTACGTTATCAAACATAAGTCATATTAAATTACTCGATGATCGATATATATTCTCAAGTTGGTCTGGGAAAAGTGTAGTTATAGATAAAGATAAGAATAGTGTATTAAATAAGTTTTGGAAATCCAAGAGTGGAGTTGAAGTGAGTGAGTCTTCTCAAGGTAACATAGATCCAAATAAAGACAATAAGTTAAAACAATCTCTGAAGTATTGTAAAATCGGTGCAATGGTTGGATTTGATCCAAATCCACCTTCAATGGTACTTATGAATAAAAATCCATTAGGTGTACAGAGAAGAATAAAGCAATTTGTTACAAACCAGTGGTGTTTTATTGGTTATGATGATGGTAATATTGCAATATATAATTTATAAAGTGTCTCTATATATATTCATTTTTAATCATTTTAGTGAACATATTATTATTAACGAATTCGTTATTAGATTCACTAGAAGTTGACTTTTTCCTTTGAGATAGTAATTTATCTTTTTCTACAATTTCTTTAATGATTAAACTTAATGCAACGTCTACGTTGAAATCGTCTATATTATTTACACCTACAAATCCGCAGTTCCAGTTTGTTGCTAATTCCTTACCCTTTTCTATTAGAACTGGAGAAGACATTGGTTCGTTAACATGAGTGCAGATAATGATGCAAGGTGGTGGTGAAGTTGGAGATGCGGGGTTTAAATCTATGGAGTTTAATTTAGTCTTGAAGCTTCTTAGATCTTTAATCTTTGTATTTTTTAAAGAATCTGAGTCTTGAGATTTCCAAATATTCTTAAAATTGTGTAATAATGAGTAAATATCGTCCTCTTTACCTTCTTCCCATGCCTCTTTATAGTTGACGTATTCGGTCCAAGCATCCAGTATACATGATCTTATCTTGTTTAGTAGGTAGAAGCCACCACCTTGATCTGTATCTTCATTTTCATTAGAGTCTTTATAATCTGGTGGCAGAGATAGATTGTGGTGTAGTACTTCTGGAATTGCAGAGTATACTAGGATATAACCATCAATCTTACCATTAAGTTCTGAAGCACCTGATGCTACTAGTAAGGAACGTGTTGAGACAGGTTGTCTTGGTTCGTTAGCTAGACCTCTTAGGATACTTTTATCCAGGTTTCTGAATAGTGACACTTCCAAGAATGGAACGACCATTTGTGGGTTGAAACCTTGAGTATCTATGATATCAATTGGAATTGGTGCATAAGATGGAGGTATATAATTTTTGGGTATAACTTCGCTTTTCTGTGAGGTTTGTTGTAAGTCATCAGTGGAAGCATATCGCAGTTGAATTTTATCTTGGGTTTGATCATTTGTGTTACTTGTTGTCTTTTTCAATTCAAGAAAGAAACTATTCGATGTTGTTTTCCCTTTTTCTTGAGTCTTGACCGCTGTATAATTATCCATAAATGATTGAAACACTAGTGGAGATAGTAATACCAATGGGGATAATAGTGGAGATCTGAAGATTGGTTCCAGGGCTTGTGAGTTTGGTGTACGTCTTAGTAGACGTTCGTGAGCTTGTCCATCCAGTATAGTTTTCGCTAGTGGTGAATGTGGAATGAAATCGAAAAGCCAATTGGTCTGATCCCTTGTTGGGTAATGTGATTCGTGAACGATATTTAAAGTTAATCTTGAGATTAATGAAGTCTTACCTGTGGCATCGCCACCTAGTACTGCTAGTCTAATGGGGCGTGATTCGTCCATTGTTTGCAGTTGTGCCTTCTATTATAGTTTGTTCTGATAAGCTAAGTTTAAAGTAGTATAAATTTTCATCGGGAAATTATATAAAAAATTATGTATGGGGGAAATTAAGAATATATATATTATAGAGATTGTAGTTCGTTTTGTAAAGTTCGTATATTTTCGAAAGCCATTGCTAGATCCGGCAAACGTGCCACAAGTGAGTGGTCTGTGTTCTGGTATATGTATTTTAGGTCCTTGAAAAGATGGAAACAATGGTTTAAGAGGGACCAATTCTGATCTCTTGATGCGATGTGTACTGATTCAATAAGCAACTGAGTGAATTTAGTTGAGGTTTTGTGTAGCGGAGAATGCATATGTGTGTGTGCTATGCTGTAATTAATTATATAGCAGTTTGCTGTGATTAGGTTTGCAGCGATCTTGAACTTCACGTCCTTGATAGTGCGTTCGATGTATAAGTACATTTGAAACAAAAGAGCCATTGAGTCCGAAGCAATATCCTTGACATGGTTGTCCAAGTAGAATCGGATATGCATTGTGTCTACGATATTCGAGCTTAACGTTGAGATATGGTCTCTATGTGATGATAGTGTTGTCAACGCTGTAGTATAAGTATTTATGCTTATCGAGATGCACGATTGCAATTGAGATAACTCATTGAGTATAAAGAGGCATTCCTTGCAGATAGTATTGTTTGGGATATCCTGTATGAGAGAGGTTAGTTGAATTATAGGGGTGTCTGCTATGCTAACGAGGATATTGTCCTTGTACGTCATTTCGAGATTGTTTGGCCAAATGCTCTGTTGATAATATTTGTTTCGAAAGGCATATATATATTTATTTTTTAGCAGGGCCTGATTTCTTATATAAGCGAGAATGAAAATTTATTAGAAAACATTTGATTAGGTGATGGAACCATATAAGTTCATTGTTTCAAAAACAGGCCAAACAAAATAGTTAAAAGATGGATGGTAAATGGGACAGTAAAGGTATGGATATTGCATACGAGGAGGCCGCAAAGGGGTACGCTGAAGGTGGTGTTCCAATCGGTGGATGTCTGATTAATAACTCAGACGGTACTGTTTTAGGCCGTGGACATAACATGCGATTCCAAAAGGGATCACCAACATTACATGGTGAAATCTCGACATTAGAGAATTGCGGTAGACTAGCTGGTAAAGTATATAAGGATACCACATTGTACACTACATTATCTCCATGCGATATGTGTACTGGTGCTATCATCATGTATGGTGTGCCTCGTGTTGTGATTGGTGAGAATATCAATTTCAAGAGTCCTGGTGAATTGTACTTGAAGGAAAGAGGATGTGAAACCAAATTAGTGAATGACGATCGATGCATTACCATCATGAAGGAGTTTATCGATAAGCGTCCAGGTGATTGGTATGAGGATATCGGAGAGTGAATAAAGTAATGTAAATGTATATTAACTATATATATATATATATAGTTATAAAAGACGCATGATCATCATTTAGGAGGGGCGGCTTCACCCATTGGGAAGACGAAGTCCATGTAACAAACACATAGACCTATGAAAGAAATAAGAACCTTAGCGAGTGGAGATTGATCCAATGAACCAGCAACACCAGAGTCCTTTTGATCCTTGGAAACACTCTCACTGGACGTATTCAACCAGTAATGAGCAGCTTGTAACATTGCAAACCAAGCTAAAAACTTGTTTCTCAAGAAGATAGCAGCCATAGGCATAGACTGATTCAACATCCCTGAGATCGATTGTGATTGTGAGTGGTACAAACCGCGTGGAGGTGGTGCCATTCTTGCCCTGTAGAACGTAACGTTAGTATATTAATCTTGAAATAATGGAAAAATAACCCTATTCTGTTTTATCCTGTTTTATTCTGTTCTATTCTATTACAGCGTATATACATACTTAACAACAAGGTCTGTTCTTGTAATCTGAGCCATAGTTATGTTATCTTCTCTATATATCTATCTCTCTCTCCCTTGCTTACAACTTATACCTTTCTCATAATGATAATCACACCAAAAGAATACTGTTTAAATTTTTTGGCGCTGAGCGATATGGGCCGGGTGATTCTTGTGCCAGTGTATGACATCACGCAATGTGGGTGCTGTCAATTTAAAAGCGACAATGGGTTATATATGAGTGTTGTTGTTGTTGTTGTTGTTGTTGTTGTTGTTGTTGTTGTATCAGTGTATCAGTGTAGTGTGGATGATGGGTGATTCTAAGATTCCAAGACCTAGGAACGCGTTTATTTTGTTCAGACAGCATTATCACAAGCTGCTGATCAGTGAGTGGACCAATAAGAAGATTGATATACCGCATAACTCTGAGATTTCAAAGTTGTTGGGTACTAAATGGAAGCAGATCTCTACAATGGAGAAGTTACATTGGGATACTCTGGCTAAACAAGAAAAGTTGAACCATGAGAAAATGTTCCCGCAGTACAAGTACAGACCGGTGCGCAAACAGAAGAACAGGAAGGCTGTTTTGGACCAGTATCGGTTTGTAGCTGAGACTAGTGATACAGCAACTAATATTACTGGTTGTGACGGTGTTCCGTCGTTGCAGGTGTACTGTATGGTTCAACCAGCAGTGCCACACAACATGGACCAGCAGCAGAAAATGCTGTACAACTCAACTATACCTGCTACGTTTAGCTTCAACGAGCAGAATGTTACTCAACCGCAAGAGCAGTTCCAACAGCACCAGTTGCACCAGTTGCAGTTGCAGTTGCAGTTGCAGCTGCAACAGTTACAGTTACAGATACAGAACCCGCTGGAACACCACTACAACAACTAATCTTTAATTTAATAAATATACTCATCGTTCTTTAATACATATATTCAGTACATATTCTCTATACACTGTTCAACACTACATCTCCTGTTTGTTCATTTTTCGTTATTTACTGTCACTTGCAAATCTGTCACTTTCTTTCTTCAAGCCGACGAAAATTTAAACATTTATAAGAAGAACAAACCAAACCTTGATGAAAAATTATCTTAACGCTTGCAATCATACAAATAAGCAACAATCATCCAAACACATACACCGTCTATGCATCCTTACGTCACTAACATTGGTATCATGATTGTCATGTCCCAGGTCTCCCGTTTCTTAGACCTGGAAGAAACGAAGACCTTATGGACAATCCGTATCTTATACTTATCCTCAATGACTATCTCGTACTTCATCTACAAACTAACTATACAAAAGATCGAAAAGGAAAATAACTTAAAGCTGATCAAGTACATCAAGTCAGGTAACTCTCTTATGAAAGAAGGTGACTCTCTAAAGATCGTCACCGCTAAGGATTACGATCTAGAAGACATTAAGGGCTCTCTAAACTCTCTGTACTCAGGTCTAGCAATGATGGGTTTCATGCATCTATACTTAAAGTACAATAACCCTCTATTAATGCAATTCATCAATCCACTTAAAAGTGCTCTCGAATCCAAAGAAGTTAGAATCCATTTGTTTGGTAACTTAGTCGACGACGGTAAGAGACCTTTCAAAACTGAACCAATGTTCGGTAAGATGCAACCAGGGGGGGACAACAAGACTGATAAGAAATCTATCGAAATGTTGGAAGTCCAAGGTAACGGTGGTATTCTATACAATTAGTCTATATAAATATCTTATATATATATTCTATACATTTTTTTTTTGTATCTTAATGAAAAACACTACACACACTAACACAACAAGCATGGATTGTAACGTATTAGTACTGGGAGCAGGTGGCTTGGGTTGTGAAATCCTCAAGAACCTCGTCATGCTCCAAGTACGTTCAGTACATATCATAGATATGGACACCATCGAATTGACAAACTTAAATAGACAATTCTTATTCAAAGATTCAGATATAGGGAAACCAAAGGCAACCATAGCATCACATTACATCACTTCGCATTTCCCAAATTGTACCACTACCATAACACCACATTTCATCGATCTAACCCAATTATCAGCGGATTTCTTTACACAATTCGATTTTATCATCTCTGGACTGGATAACATCACACCACGTCGTTTCATCAACGAAATGGTTATAAGGATAACAAAACAAACTCGTTTTGAGAAAGTTATACCATTCATCGACGGCGGTACAGAAGGTCTCAAGGGTCACGTCAAGACAATCGTCCCAGGTTTCACAGCTTGTTGGGAATGCTCCATAAACACACTACCAACAAAAGGCGAATCCTTACCAATGTGCACAATCATTAACAACCCACGTACACTAGAACATGTAATTGAATACATTATAATTAAAGTTATTCCTTTGGAAACTGTCACAAACTGGGAAGATCCAATAATCACAGAACGTTTACTACAAGAATGTTATAAAAGAGCAGAACAATACGAAATCGATACTGACAAATTAACTATAAGTTACATACTAGGTATCGTCAAGAAGATCATTCCAAGTGTAAGCAGCATGAATGCAATGATCGCTGCTTGCTCATGCAACGAATTAGTGAAATTATTCAACAATTTGCTACCTTTGGATGAGACTTTAGAATTTAACAATTTCACAATCATTAACGGTGCTGAAGGTTGCTTCTCGTATAGTTTCAACCATCAACGCTTGGATGACTGTCTTGCATGTTCATCTATTTAATAGTCATCTCTCGCATTTCATACAATTTTTATATATTATAGCACATATATATAAGAAAAATAGCGAACAAATCATATTGGGTATATTACTAATACATTCAAGTTGCATACAAACAAGACAAAAAATGAGACTAGCTGTAGTTAGTAAAACGGCATTCAGACCCTCTGCACTATGGGCAACACGTACAAGCAAATTATTTCAAACTAACTTGGTTAGATCAATGGCAAATAACGCAACGGAAGCTATTGTCAAGCCAAGTAATATTATTAACGACATCAAGGATTTAAATCTGAGTATATCACAAACAGCAGCCAAAAGACTAAACCAAATTTACAACGCATCTCATGAGGTATTAAAAGTCGCTGTCGAGAGTGGTGGTTGTCACGGTTTTCAATACACTTTGAAATTAATTCCAGAAGATAAAATTAACTTAAAGAATGGTAGAATGAAAGACGCAAAGCCTGAAGATGAATTTGATGATACTTCAAACTCAAAATATACAATCTACCAACTAGAGAATGACACAGGCAAAGTAGTCATAGACTCTAAATCCCTAGGAATCTTAAATAAAAGTGTATTGACTTACACTAACGAATTAATTGGAGCTAGTTTCAAAATCAGCGGTGAAAACATGAAATCAAGTTGTGGATGTGGTAGTAGTTTTGATCTAGATATATGACAATTCTTTAAATATCTACATATATAATCTATATTCTTTAATTCTGTCAATAATACCTCCATGGTAGGAACCCGCGATGATTAAAGGGGAATAATTATTTCTTGAAGTAATTGTTTATATTTCACACAAACAACTAAGCACTAACAGAGTAATAAACATAAACCATTAAAAGTCGAACAATGGCTGGATTCTGGGAAAATAATAAAGGGTCCATTAAAAATGGTATTCTCACAGTCGGTAAAAAGAGTTATAGTGGTACTAAAACTGTAGCTAAAGTAGGTTACCATGCAGGCAAGGGACAATATGATAAACATAAAGGTAACAAATCAGATTCGCCAGCAGCTCATGATGATTTGGAACATGATCATGCCAGCGAGCACCATTATGCCTCAAGTCAAAGTGATGTTATCTCTAAATCACCATCTCCTATTCATGATAGAGGACAGACACAATATCAACCGCAAACGGTTCAACCTCCGGTACAACAGTTTCCTCAAGCACAACAGCCACTGGCTGTACATCAAGTACCTCAGATTGTACCTTTACCTGGACAAGCTGCACCACCACAACAACAAAGACTGGTACCACAGATTGTGCCTTTAGCTCAGCAAGCCCAGGCACCTCAAAATCAAGTTCCACAATTTGTACCCTTAGGACAAGAACAAGTACAACAGTCTGTAATACAACCAAATAGAGTACCACAGATTGTTCCATTAGGGCCACCTCAACAAATGCCACCAGTTCAAGGTTACCAACCTCAGGTACCACAACCACCTGTCCAAGCTTATCAATCAATGCCACACCAAACGGGCATTGTACCACCACAACCATTAAATCAGTATGGTATGGTAAATACGCAAATGTATACTCCACCTTCTACCCAACCTGCACCAGTTGCCGCTCAAGCAGCTCCGTCTTTACAAATTAACCAAATCGATATTTCTACTTTACCGCCACCACCAGTGCATCGTGGTAGAAATCATGTAGTTAAAGTGGAGGAACCAGAGCCAGCGGAAGATGTGGAACCTTCTGTGGAGAAGGAACAGGAGTCTCAACTGGAATCTGGACCAAAAGTGATACCTCAAGCTAAACCCAAATCAGAACCAGAAGTTAAAATTGGAACTCCAAAATTGGGGCAACCAGGTACTAGAGATATTAAGAGAAAAGACAATGTTTCGCCTCAAATATCGTCTTCAAATAGACATCATTCAGATATGGACGAAGAGTTACCACCCCAGTTACCTAGAAAAAGTAGGGCGAACACAAATCGCAGTTACGATGAAAGTGTTAGATATGACAGTCGTGAACATCATGACCAGGATCTCAGACATGAACAGGATGACAGATATAACCATCATTTAAGAGCAGATCATGATGATGAATATCAACACCATTCTAGAAATGACTATAACAATAGGTCTGAGCACCGTGTTGGACCTGCTTTCGATGATAGTTATGACCATCATAACAGACATGACTACTATGATGGAGGTAGCCGTGGAGGTAGCTATGAGCAACACAATAGACGAGATTTTGAAGACAGATCTGACTATGAAGAAGAGGAAGATGCACCTCCATTGCCATCAAGGAATAGAAGTAGAGCAAGTAGTAGAGTAGGTGATGATATTCCAAAAACATCTCACTCTAGTGAAAGGTTCAATAGAACACCTATCAGAACTAGAGGGCAATCTCCTTCTCCTCCAAGAAGTTGCAGATCAGAGAGTAGAATGAGTAAAGATATTCCTTTCCCAAGTAAAGAGCGTAGTAGAACTGGAACGCCAATTCAGATATCTAGAAAATCTTCTTCTCCACCTCCGGTTGTTCCAAGAAGACGTACTCTTGTAACAGAAGCTCTTGAACTTGAAAAGAAACCACCGCCAGTTATTAAGCCAAAGCCAACGATATTAAGTACAACAAAATCTGAAAATGACAATACTAGCAGCTCTGAAGAAAGTATAATTAATGAATTTTCTCAAGTACATTTAAGACATACTGATGAAAACTCTTCCTCCACACCTGTGGATGGAAACAAGAAATCAAAACCTCCTACGGTACCAAGAAAGAAGGACAATCTAAAGGGTAAACCGCCTGTAATTCCAAGAAAAAAACTATCTCTTAGAAGCCAAGAATTGAGCTATGAAAATAATGATAACAATGCCAACAAAAATCTGAGATGATGATAACTTAAGTTACCTGGAGCGGTACGAAATAAATACGATGACGAATAATAATTGACGACTAACGTTGTAAAATAAAATATTTAAAATATACACATCAATTTATATATAGCACATTATGTACATTCATTAAAATATGCATACAATATTAAGTTAACAACATTACTTCACAGAAACATCTTAATAATCACATAGTATATGTCTGATTAGCCTATAATTCTGTTTTAGATGAGTTAACCTATTTTGAAAATAAGGAAGCAAATTGTTCGATATTGATTACTCCTGTACCTTTACTTACTTCAGTTATCATGGTATTTAAATCTTCATCCGATAAATCTTCACCTATCGACGTTAAAACTGCTTTCAATTCAGATTCAGATATTACACCATCGCCATTTGTATCGAAGACTTTAAAAGCGGCGATCAGTTCTTGTTCGGTATCATTAGAAACTAGATGCTTGGACATCAAAGTTAAGAATTCATCAAAATCAATTTCATGATTACCATCAATGTCTATTTCATTCATTAAGTCCTCAACATCTTCCTTAGTTGGAGATAGACCGAGGGATTGCATTACCGACTTCAACTCGGTTGCAGATATGGATCCATCATTATTTATATCAAATAAATCAAAGGTTTCTTTGATTTCTTTTATCTGGTCAAGTGTTAGGTTATTACTCATATTATTAGTATAGATATATTATTTGTTGTACACTATTGACTATATAATCTTACATGTAAATCCTTATTCAAGATCGCTGATAAATAGTTTTTAAAGGGTTTATGATTTCCTTACCCGGACATACAATTTATGATGTACATACGAAGGAAAGAGATATTAAAGGAAGAGATCCTCAAGCATATGAACTATTATATTGACTTTTCTGGGTTTATATCGAGCCCGTAGTAATTTTTTAATCTCTTGATAAGCTGAGGTTTATTGTAATTAATCAGTGTTTTACATTTGGAACTACCTTCTTGTTCATATGTCCAAAATTTGTAGCCCTCATCAGCATACAACTCTATAAATTCATGGTCTGGTACTAAGTATTCATGGTCTTCCTCAATATTAATCTTTGTGGTAGCATCAATGGCCTTGAATGAGTATTTCTTAGCTATGTTCCAAGTTAAATATGTATTAAATCTACTCATAACCAACTCGTTGTAACCACCACCGCCTAATACTATAACATGGCAGTTTGTAAATCTGTCAATTACATTCATTATGCATTTTGTTAAGCCATGGATGGATAATTGCCATTCTTCAAAACCGTCGCCCATAAGGCCATCACCACCGCTCTGGATGACAATAATTTCTGGATTATGTTTTTTTATTAGTGGTAGTATTACTTCTTTTAATATTTCGAAAAGATATGCATCATTAAGACCGTGCAGCAGTGGTATATTTACAAGACTTGAATCTTTTGAATTTCCCAAAGATCCAGTACCAGGAAAGAAACCCTTCTCGAATAGATGTAAGGATATGGTTTGAATAAAATTGGAGAATTTAAATGCATTTTCAACTCCATCTCCATGATGCAGGTCGAAATCTAAATATGTGATCTTTTTAAATCCATTTTTTCTTAAACCTAGAATTAGTAAGACTATATCGTTTATGTAGCAAAATCCACTTGCTTTCTTCTTTGATGCATGATGTCTACCACCATCCCAATTTATACCAATCACTCTTTCTATATCATTATTGCTCATGGGTCTAAGTTGATGTCCTAACGATAGCGTAGCCGCTGTTATGACACATAAATACATCGGTAAGAAAGAGAAGATTGGACAATCCCCTTCTAAATTAAATTCTAACTGTCTTTCTAATTCTTCCTTCTTATTTACATCAGAATCTTGTTCTAGGATCTCATTTATTGATCTCTTCTTGCTTGTACTAGAAGATAAGCGGTTAAAACTATTTGAAGAGCACTCAATCTTTTGGAACTTTTCGTATAATTCCAATCTTGATTGGAATCTTGCAGAGTTATTATTGTTTGTTTCGTTCCACTCTTTGGCAATCTCATTTAGTTGAGCCCATTGAGGTTCGTGGTTGTCATGTGCCTGGACAGCGTTATAAGTATCTTTTGTCAATTCGTTAACGTAGCTGCCTGAATGAAATTGTCCGAAGTCTGTCTTTGTACATTTAGGTTGTTCGATGACGACGTCAAAGTATTCTAGCAGCTGATATGCATTTATTAAAGAATAAGTAAGTTGTGATTTCTTGAATTTATTACAAGGTAATAAGTCCGAAACTTGTGATTGGAATACCGATGTCGATATCATTAACTTAGTCATCCTTAGTATTAATTTTTTACCTTTGATTCATTCCTTTTATGATTGATATCCTATTGAAATATGAAGTCAGTTAATTGAATCTATAGTGTTATTTATGCTTACTTTTTTAAAGAAAAATGGAGTAAGATGCAATTATAAATCAGTGAAACTTTATAAAATAAAATGAAATAGAAAACTAGAATGATTAATATAAACAGAGTCTATTTTTGGAGCTTATATTCCTATTGAACTTTTCGTGGTATTATTTTCTCAATCAGAGCGTTTCATTCGTATCATCTTTTGTTTCTTTATATCTCAAATTTGTCTAATTTTCAGAAAAATTCGTCTTGAATTTCAATTAATATCAGTTAGCCACATACTTTATATTGAAATAACGTAAAAAGCAAACACACAAGAACCTAAAGTCGATCAATATCTGACATTTGTCATACGAGAATAAAAACAAGTTCAATTTCTTAGTAATTATGACTACCGATTCATATATGGAAACGCTGAAAGAGATGGTAGAGCTCTTTAAGAGTTATCGTCCAGGTTCTGTAACCTTAGACAACATCACTAAACTTTGCCAAACCTTAGGCCTAGAGTCCTTCATTGATGATGTGGATAGTGAAATATCAAGACTCTCTACTGCATCCAAGATCATTGTCATTGATATCGATTTTGATAAGATTGAGGGACAAGTAAAGGATGTTAAGTTAGTATTAGCATCAAATTTCGATAACTTTAACTACTTCGAAAGCAAATTAATTACGGATGAACAAGTTGAAAGTGATTCAGCGAATATATTATTGAAATCATTAGTTGATTATCCTGATTTAAAAGAATTCCATGAAAATTTGAGATTCCTATATTTATTAGATACCTATTCACAAATCGATATTGATCCTATTAACTCCTCTAATAGTGGAAATAGTCATGGCGCTAACAACAATCATAATAATACTGATTCAAACAATACCTCTTCGGGACATATAGTTAATGGATCAACTGCTTCCCCAGCTGCAATTAATTCCGCAAAAGGAAAGTTAGATCTTTTTAAATACTTCACTGAACTGAGTCGATATGTACAACATTATTTCAAAGACAATTCAATCGATTTAAAAGTTGCAACAAACCTAAAAAGTAAATTTGGTATATATATCTTGTCGACTGATGATAAAGATGAAGAAAAGATAATAGCGAAGATAACTTTGAAACAATCAAAGGATCCTCAACAGAGATTATACGAATATATTTATTCAGATGAAACCAAAAGTTGGATAAATGAATCAGCAGAAGCATATACTACAGGTGTCTCTCTAGTTCTGGAGATTAAATCAACGTCTTTATGGTTCCCAAAGGAATTCATTTCTCAGGAGATAATATATGGTATAAATAACGATAGTAAAGAAACCGAAACAAAAGCATCTTCTACAGATATTTCACAATATACCAATAGCAATATATCTGGTATCGAAGCTACTTCCGTATTATTGGGACTACTTACTGATATTGATAATAGTAATAATGGTGAAAAATCAGAAACTGTATCTGGTGCAAGCAACAGCATCCATAACAATCACCTTTATTATCATGAAAAGATTCAATTAATAAATGACTTTACAAGTCCACTAATAAAGGTTCAGATCTTTAACATTAGTAATGATAATATTGATCTATTGAGTGAAATTCTAAATTGGATTATATGGTCTAAGACAGTTTTAGAGAAAATTGTCGAATTGATGAGCACAAACAGTAGTCATAAGAATACTAGCAATGCTTTCGATGAATCATCGAATAATACAAAAACTCATAATTTAATAAATCAATTTAGAAGGAGATCTAGTGCTGTTTCTGGTAATGCAAATGCTCCACTACAGAACGCAATCAGACGTAGAAGATCTTCCAACAAGGGTAAAAGACCAAGCATTACAGAAGCCACTATGTTTAAAGATGAAGGTTTACAACAATTCAGTTTACAAGAGATTATGTCTGAGCCTGTCATTACAGAAGAAGATAATGATCGAACTCCAGAAATGAAAGACGTTGACAATGTAATGGGAATTGATGGTGGAAGTAGAATTGACATAAATCCTATGGAATTAGGTGACGATATTAATATGGAAGATAATGAAACTAAAGTAACAGATAAGAAGAAAGAAGAGAATAATCCAAAACAATTAATTATTAGTGAAGATCATGTCTTTTTAGAAAACATAGAAGGTTGTAACTTATACGATGGCATTGGAAAATGGAAAGCCTTCATTGAAGCGCTCCAAGAATATTTAAAGTAGATTTGTAATGTATAATGTTTACTATTATGAGATAATTTTTTACAGAGTATTATATTTTTTTTCTTTGCCAGTATAGTTTGGTAAGAAATTGAATAATAAAATTATCAAACAAAATCATAAATAAAAACAAGAAAATGATAGAACTATATAAGTTTCCAGGAACGAATAGCCTAAATTATATAATCAATTAATCTCATCCTAGGGTTACGTTACTGATAAAAGAATTGTATACAAGATTGATTATATAGTTTCATTTTACGTACTGGAAGAAATAACATAAAATGTAATTTGCAAAGCAGGTGCACACATATATCCGCAAATGGCATTCGCAATGACAGTGAACCTCCCAGACAGGGTAGGTGATGTATAGTCAATCAATATCCATCAATCAACAATAATATAGCAAATAGTAACGTAATTTAAATATTAAAAAGAAAATTCAAGAACAGTTCTACGTATGTAAACCATGCATGGTACATCGTTGTAAAATATTGCTCATATAGATCCAATTTCCCCAGAATTTATCATATATATCCTTATTTTTTATTGAAACTGTAATTATTCCTCTCTATTAAACCATTCTTTCTTGATATCTTAGTCCCAATCTCTCGAAGAATAACAACCCTGAGACCATTCCACAATATATAACACACTGAAATATCGTTTCCCCCATCACTCCGTCCTATGATTCAGGTAAGTTTGTATTATTCACATACCCATTCTTAGCTCATCTCATCGCAAATGCATCCTAACACCACACTCATTAATTCAGAAAAAAAACTTTTTTCTTTCCTTTTTTAAGGCTCTACGCAATTTTTCACTTTTGGGAAATTAAAGTTTATCTCATCGCGCTGGTGAAAATTTTTATTTTGTAAATTTTTCACTTAAATATCTTTACTTTATATTAACTTCACTATTTTAATAACTATTACTTACTACTCTTTATTATAGTTCTTATTAATACTTAAAAGCTCCATATCCTTACTCATAATCAAAATGGCCAAAACTACTAGTAAGAAAGATGCTAAATTAGCTTCCAAGAAGGAACAAAAAGCTGCTGCTGCTTCTGCTTCCGAATCATCTTCTGATTCCTCCTCCTCTTCCTCTTCTTCCTCCTCTTCTGATTCTGAATCTTCCTCTGATGAAGAAGATGACAAGAAGAAGGAATCCTCTTCCTCCTCTTCCTCTTCCGATTCTGAATCTGATTCTGAATCCAAGGTTGAAAAGAAGGAAGCTTCCTCCTCCTCCTCTTCCTCTTCTTCCGAATCTGAATCTGAATCCGATGAAGAATCTAACGATAAGAAGCGTAAGAACGAAGACGATGAAGAATCTGAAGAAGCTGACTCTAAGAAGGCTAAGACCGAAGAAGAAGAAGAAGGTTCTGATGAAGAACCAGCTACTATTTTCGTTGGTAGATTATCTTGGTCCGTTGACGGTGACTGGTTAAAGAGTGAATTCGACCATATTGGTGGTGTTTTAGGTGCCAGAATTATCTACGAAAGAGGTACTGACAGATCTAGAGGTTACGGTTACGTTGACTTCAAGAACACTACCTACGCTGAAAAGGCTATCAAGGAAATGCAAGGTAAGGAAATTGACGGTAGAGAAATCAACTGTGACTTATCTACTTCCAAGCCAGCTGGTAACGGTGCTGACCGTGCTAAGAAGTTCGGTGATGTCGCTAGTGAACCATCTGAAACTTTATTCTTAGGTAACTTATCTTTCAACGCTGACAGAGATAACATCTTTGAATTATTCAGCAAATACGGTGAAATTGTTTCCGTCAGAATTCCAACTCACCCAGAAACCGAACAACCAAAGGGTTTCGGTTACGTTCAATACACCAAGATGGAAGATGCTCAAAAGGCTTTAGAAGGTCTACAAGGTGAAAACATTGACAGCAGACCAGTTAGATTAGATTACTCTACTCCAAGACCACCACAAAACGATTCTTTCGGTGGTGACAGAGGTGGCCGTGGTGGCTTCGGTGGCCGTGGTGGCCGTGGTGGCTTCGGTGGTGACAGAGGTGGTCGTGGTGGCTTCGGTGGCCGTGGTGGCTTTGGTGGTGACAGAGGTGGTCGTGGTGGTTTCGGTGGCCGTGGTGGTTTCAGATCCACTGGTTCCGGTTCTAACAACGCTCCATTAGGTAGACAAAGAGATACTGCTAACTTCTCTGGTACCAAGAAGACTTTCGATTGATTAATCATTAAAAACCGATATTATATCTAAATTCTTCTCTGCACCCTACTTTATCTCACTCGCACTATGTTAATATCTATATAGAAAGTTTAACCCCATTATAATTGTATATTAGGCATTAAAATATATATATATCTATCTATTTATCTATCTATTCTATTATCTTTATTACTGTATTCAACTCATTTATCTTATATAAACTAAATGGCACTATTGAACACACTTGAAACGCAATACAGTGTCATAATCTACCTCCTAACTCCTATCAAGATTAGACAGCTACTCGCTGTTTATTTGCTCGTACAAGATTACGTACTCTTCGATATACAGATATTTTTGATCGCCATTATTTTATTTCTCGTATGCCAAGAAAAAAACTGGTATCAAAAATATCTGTGCAAGTCGCAGTGAATCACAGCCAAGGTTTCGTATTCCTAAAACTTTAAACCTTACTCTCAATTAAAATTCTTCAAGAAAACAACACAAAATTCTGATTTCAGTTAGCTGTACAACACGAGATTATTGCTTAAGTGTTACATTGATATCGATTAGGAATTGTAAGAAGGAAATACATTCTAATCAGTAAATTCTCAATACCAGAACAGGAACCAAGATAATCGAGAAGAAGATTAAATTCGAATATACTGAGAGTATTAAAAACATAATCTTCGACAATAAAGGGGATCATCTGATTATGCATATTAGAAATTAACTATACCCATTCATACTTAAACTATAAAAATCGTCATTTAATTTTTCTTTTGACGTAAATATCATGGGTTTACATAATCTACTGAAGAAAGATAAATCAAAACAAAAAAAGAAATCTACTATAGATTCAGGTAGTATAGGAAATCCTCATAATATTCTAACAAGTAATGTAGTCCGTCAGTTTTACATCACAATACAAGAACCACATAGAATATGGAAACCTAATGAGCACTTAATAGGTGAAACAACACTAGAGATTAAAAAAGATATAACAAATATAGCTGTAAGACTATCACTGATAAGTGAGATTCAAGTGAAGGTAAGAGGAACTACACCTACTGGATTGAAATCAAAGAAGACTGTTAGACTCTTCGAGAAGTCAACCTTTTTATATGGGCTTGACTTGAGCAAAAATCAAAACCCGGATGAAATCTCTGTAACAGAGGGCGATAATAACACTATAAATACAATTACACAAACCAAAAACTCTCTTAGTGCGTCCTGTAGTATGAATAAAGATACAACTGAAGATACTCCTCCAATAAACGGTCTATCAAAGGATGTGCATAAGTTCCCATTCAGAATAAAGATACCCAACAATAAAAAGAATAGAAATTTATTCAGTTCGTTAAAATTCGAAAGAGGTTCAATCAACCATTTTCTCCAATGCACTGTAGAAGCTTTGGGCCCAACTCAATCTGAAAAATCAGCAGTGGCCATATGTAAAACTGAATTTTATATGATAGTTCCTCTAGATGTATCTAACCTACCAAAACCAAAAACCAAAACAGTTGTTCTTCAATCAGCTAAGTACTCAACAATTTCACAAAACAAGTCAAATACCTCATCCGTGGATAATAGCTCCTCTATGTTCTCAAAGTTAACGAATAATTCGAATAATTCAACCAGATCAAATAATTCTAATGGCTCAGGATATTCAAATAAACCAGAGGGTAGTCCTGAAGATAAGACTGTAAGTATTTCCGTAGATATACCAAGATCAGGTTTCATAATAGGAGAAATGATTCCAATTAAGATATCATTACTACATTATAAACCATATTATCATTCAGCGGGTATAATAACTACTCTTGTAAGAATTTGCAGAGTAGGTACCAATAACGGGACTGATGGCGTACCGGTCGAAAAATTCAGAAAAGATATCTGTCAAAATGTATGCCCTGTATTTGTAGATCCTGAAACTTTACAATTCCAGTCAGTAGTACATTTAAAAGTCCCTTTAGATGCATTTGCGACTTTCAATGCACCAAATCAATTATTTAGCTTTCAATATTACGTTGAAATAATGGTTAACCTTTCTAGGAAGAATATAGTCTATACCGAGTCGAATAAAATACTTGGAGGACTAACTGGCGAAAACGAAGAAGAGATGTTCCATTCAATGAATAATAAAAACAAAACAAATAAGATATCATCTTCAAGACTTTTTGACTTAGAGAAGAATATTCAAAAGAAAATGTTTTCATTTGTTTTTAATAAAGCAGATGGTGTTAATAGCGAAGCTGTTATATCAAATAACATTACAAATGAAATTGATTCTAAAATTATTTATAATGACATGGTAAATGTGGAGAGTTTGAAGGGTCTTCGTAATGTTACGGGTATGTCTATCGAGATTGTAGTGGGTACTACAAAAGAACAGGATAAACCAGATATAATAGTACCAAATAACAACAAGACAATTACAGATGCTCAAACTCTGAAAAATAATCATAATGAACCTATAACAGTCGAACCTCCTCAGATTGCTCCTGAAACTAATGAATTGAATTATTGGTTATCTAATTATCAACTCAATGATAGTGCGCAACCTGCGCCAGAATACTCACCCCCTGCGCCATCAACAACAAATAGTAAACCAATATCTGAAGATAAACAAGAATTAGAAAGAACTAGACTTCAAGAAATTGAAAGTGAACCACCTGAACAATACTAAGTCTGTGATTAGTTCATAGCTCATAATATATACTCTTTCACATACACTTAACGTTTATATTGCATATATATAAATAACACAAAACATTGTTTATTTGAAGTCATTTCCACATCCCGGGTTATAATTATTCATATATTTAAGAAGTATCGACAGACATTTATCATTTTATCCACTATTTTTTATTAGCACTCTCTCATTAAATCGCTAAGTTAGACGGTGCGAAATTGTAGAAGAAAAAATTTCAATGATGTATAGTAACAGATGAGATTTCTGATGAGATGAGAGTATTAATAATAGAACACTCAGTAGCAAATTAAAACGTCAACATTTCATAAATACAATACTTTCAATGAGTGTACAAGATAGAAGAAGAATATTGGGTCCAGCTGAGGCCAAACCACTTGCCTTCCCAAAGTTAACTGCATCGAATGATATTACAGAAGAAGAAGAAACTAGTATAGTTGAGAAAGAACTACCAGAACACATCAATCCAAGAATACAAACAGGGTTACTTACAAACTGTAACGGTTCATGTATAATAGAAACTGATGATGTATCCATCTTAAGTTCGATATTTGGTCCTAGATCCACAAGATCGAACCAATTTGAATCTCGTTGTTTAATTAACGTTATAATTAAAAGTTCGTTATTCTCAACTACGGAACTAAAAGAATTAAGTAGTTTTTTGATTAATGTATTAGAGAGTTTTGTTTGCTTAGAATTATATCCAAAGGCTGGCATTGATATTTTTGTTAATTTAAATATTGAAAAGGTTACTGATTTAAGTTGGTACATCCCATATATCCTAATGAGTATAGTCCTTGGGTTAGTAAATGCTGATATTGAAATTTCAGATATGGCAGCTAGTGGCTTCAACAAGGATACTGTTATATGTTTCACTAAAAATGGTGAAGAAGTCATTGGTATCTGGAAAGACAACGGTGCTGTTGAAGGTGGTGAAAACTTTTTAGAAAACCTTGAAGCTTGTAAGAGCCAATATATTAACATTAAAGATCAACTTGTTGGTTATCTGTTAAGTTTAAAGCAAATCCAAGACAACCAAAAGCTTTAAAGTTTATAAACAATAAATTAAAAGATTTCTTTAAAATCTATATATATGCATGTGATTATAAAACTATATAATATAGTTATTTATATATCCACTTTATGTATAGTTACAATAAATGGCATTTTATATTTAAACTAAGTTACCAAATTCACCTTTCATGGCTCTCTGTTTTAAATCCCATAATGTCATCTTTTCATCATTGGGTAAAATTGAAATTTCACTGTCATTAAGTTGTAAAACTTGTTTTAATAGTTCTTTTTGCTTCATTTGTACATTTGGATCATCTGATAAATTATCATTACTATTTTCATGATTATTTTGAGTTTCATTTTCACTGTTTTTATTTGACATTGATGCTAATTGTGTTAGGTCATCTACTTGCGCAATACCATTAGTTAACATTAGCTCAGCGATGACATAAGTCAATTGTGGGTATTCTGCTAGAAATAATTTTGATAATTCATTGTTATCCTTTGCCCATTCTTGGAATGTCTTTAATAACTCTAATTGTTTTGTTTTATCTAATTTTGATAATTCACTCGATATCATCATTGCTGGTGTAGTCATATTTATATTAACATCAATACCCGTAGGTAGGTTAGGGAACCTTAGATTGTTCCCACTATTGCTATCACCTTGATCTAAACCTACTAGTCCGGAGTTACCACCAGAACCAGAAGATGATATATCGTTGTTACTAGAGTAACCACACTTTAAGAATCTTGACCCTAATTGATAGCCGTTTAAGTTTCTTATAGCTGATGCACTTGATTCTAAATCCCTAAATTCAATAAAAGCGTAACCCTTAGATTTACCTGTTTGTGGATCAAACATCATTTTTAAGTTTATTACAGGTCCAACATTATTACATAAATCTAATATCTGTTGTTCTGTTTGATCATAGGGAATGGAACCTAAGTATACTATTCTGGAAGGAGAATTGTTGTTACCGTTGTTTTGATTCATTAAGTATTATCCTTATCTGCAATGATTTTTGATATAGTTTGGTTATATTAACACTCTATTCAACCTCTTTTTATGTCCTCTTCTAGCAGTCTAGATAGTTATAAATGGGTTCCTATACATTATTTTTTTTTCCACTAAATATTTTGAACATTGACGTAAATAATGATAAAATGCCTTTAATTTTTAAAATTAAATTATTGAAATATGTTAAACAAAAATATGAAATGTGTTTAATTTTATTGACAGATGAGATAGACTTTGAATCCTAACAATCCATTCATTAGTGTTATTTTTGCCCTCGTAAATTCTTCCGTAGGATAAAAGAGATATAGATAAAGAGCCTTAATTCACGATACCCAATATCTATTGAAAAGAAATAATGGACTCTAAAGAAGTATTAACTTTAGTTAAAAATCTAGAGAAATCTAAGTCCAACGAGGAAACCGTATTAGAAATCCTAAAGTCTCTAGAAAGCGATGTTGTACCAACTGAAAATTTATTAAGAGAAACCAAAGTTGGTGTTGAAGTCAACAAGTTCAAGAAGTCTTCCAACCCAGAAATCTCCAAAATAGTTAAGAAGATTATCTCTTCTTGGAAAGACGCCATCAACAAGAATAAACTAAAATCTAGACAACAAACGGGCTCTGAAGCCTCTGGTTCTGAACACAAGACCTCTGAATCTAGTAATACAAGTACAACTGATAAAAATGGTAGCTCATCGGGTGAACCAAGAAGACAAAGTAAATTCCATACTGACAAAATTAGAAATGCCAAGAACGATGGTGTTAACACTACGATATATAACCAAAGGACTCGTGATTCTGTCATCAGAGCCCTATATGATGCTCTAGCAAAAGACAGTGAGCATCCTCCAAATACTATCCTACAAGTATGTATTGAAATCGAATCCGAGATGAATAAGTTAAACAATGTTGTCACTGATGAAAGATTATACAAAGCTAAATACAGAATTATCTATTCTAGTATTATCTCCAAGAATAATGCTGATTTGAAACATAGGATTACCAGTGGTGATCTAGCAGCACATTTTGTTGTTACCTGTGATCCAAAGGAATTAGCGCCAGAACATTTACAGAAGAAGTTAGAAGAAATTAGAGAAAAGAATTTGTTTAATGCCCAAGGTGCTACCATTGAGAGATCTGTTACAGACAGATTTACTTGTGGTAAATGTAAAGAAAAGAAGGTTTCTTACTATCAATTACAAACCAGATCTGCGGATGAACCATTAACAACTTTCTGTACTTGTGAAGCCTGTGGTAACAGATGGAAGTTTTCATGATTTAACACAAGATATTATTATAAAGTGGGATTCATATATATTATTGGTTTCTTTAATTATTAAACTACCTGGTGTTGATTAAGGGGAAAAGAATAATAAAAGTAAATAAAGAGTAATTATCTGTATAACTTAGGTACTTTTCCAAATGTAAAACTACTATTTAGAATAAACCAATATAGAGATTTAAGCTTTCGGTTGAGAGCTGCTGCTGCACATATGTGTATTAATGAAGGCAAAAAATAAAATAAAAAACATAACGACAACTACAGGACTCGAACCTGTGCGGGCAGAGCCCAAAAGATTTCTAATCTTTCGCCTTAACCACTCGGCCAAGTTGCCATAAAATTCGAGAATTTATATTTAAAAGTACAATACTTAAAATAGAAATTGGATCAATTAACTCAACAAACTGTAAAATATAGAACTACTGTATGTGTACAAAAGATGCACATCCTAAAAACATCACTGCAATGCTTAAGAACTGTGTGAGGATTATTTGACGACCCCCCTCCAGGGTACCATCATCAAACTCCATGAATCCGATTCTTTGAAAGTGTCAGTGTGGCTATACAAAGACAATTCTCAATGTCACAATTTAAATTGCGGTTTTCCAATTCAAATAGCATGATTTACAGATTGCCGGTTCAGGATGTAATTTAGTAAGTCTATTTCTTAAAAAATTGTTGTACTGGAAACTAATTCCGAAAATGGTGAGGGTGTGGAATCCAGATAGGCGGACTCGGAATAAAAATAAATGCAACCGGATAAACATTTGTCATAAAACTTTGGTTCATTAGAGGTAAAGAGAGGAAGAGCTACATATATGGCGCTTGCTAGATAGTTAGAAATAGATTGACCTAAGTCTGGGTCACTATAAAAATACATAGTTTTAAAAGAAAGCAGTTATATTATTATAGCTTCCATTAGATGATGCTAGTCATAGCCAGTATACTTTTCAGAAGAAGAAGAAGAAGAAGATGATGATTCAAAATTTTAATCTAATCTTCTTCCTTGGTTAATTTCTTTAATTCTCGTAATCTATCGATAAGTTTCTTTCTTCTTGTTAACGGAATATCGTGATTCTGTGGTTCTTCTGTGTCCTTACATAGTTCTCTATGTATGGAGTTGTCATCATTTTGATCATTGTTTCTCTTTGCTAAGTTATAATAATCGCTGAATATTTTTCTTCTTCTGACGTTGATAAACCAATTTGACAATTGAATCTTTGTAAGACCAGTCTTACATAATAGTTCTCTTTTTTCTTGAGATGTAGGGTATGGATTATTCAGGTGATTTAAGAGCCATGAATTCAGTATTTGTATCGTTTCCTTTGGTAAATTAGATCTTGATTGTCTTCTTTCGATGCTTCCATTAACAATCATAGAGTCGCTGCTATCAGTAGCATCATCTCTTGAGCTTGATAACAAAGAAGAGAAAGAAGAAGATGCAGAAAAGTCAAGAGAAGGCTTAGCAGCCATCGCACGAACTAATATTTGTGTCTTTGTAATGCTTTGCTGTCTAGGAATCATAGACACTGTAGACGCTGTAGATAATGTAGGAATTGTAGGAATCATGTATGCCGTCGTTTTAGAACTACTATTATTATGAGATAAGAACGTACGAGGAAGTTGTTCACCTAAATATTTTCTTAAGGGGATGATAGGTCTGTCTTCTATAGAGTTCAGAAGAGATTTAATGGACGGTAAAGTGACATTTTGTGTTTCTGGTTTGCTGTTATTCATTATGTAAGCAAAAGGATAAATTCTTAATTTAGTTATATTTTAATATGATAAGGGTTATTATGCAGAAAATGGCATGAATTAGTGCGATGTATTTATAATTTTTCAACGAATTATTTTTAGTTGATTTGAAATAAAGGTACAATTATTGTGAAAAAGTTGTTAACCTTTAAAGGATTAACTGTTTTTATTATTAAAAAAAAAAAAAACTACTACCGGTATTGTTAGATAGTTAAAGATAGAAAAAAGAAATAAACTCTAGATTTATTAAAACCAAAGGGTGCTATAATTTTTAATTTTTCAATTGAACCTATCTGTGAAGAAGAAGAAAAAAGACAAAAGATAAATAAGGTAAACCAATAGATAAGATGTAAAAACCCCAATTATATTGCTATTTGATTAATTATATATAATTATATATATATATATATAATTGTGATTACATATTACTCAGATACAACCACGGCTCAATAATAAACGATCGGAATTTTGTTCTTTCTGCAATGACACATAGTTGTTTGACAAATTCAACGTAGTAGATATTGAGATTGTCCAGCGAATTGTGACAGCAAAAAAAATTAAAATAATTGAGCTGACTTCTTTTGCGCAGAGATGCCCGTACAAAAATAAACCGAATTTGATTTTCAACAAGGCCGCGACCGCCAGCCAATGAAATTAAAAGAGTGTGAAGGCCCCGTGGTTATCTGTGTTATCTTTGACTTGGGAATAGGTAGGAGGTAGGTTATTACCTATGTCCGACAAGGTGTCATAGCAATGGTAGCTTGGTAAAGTTAGGCTCATGAGCATCATTTGGTCGACTAGGCAGATGGGGACTTTGAATTGTAGCCATATTTGCTTGTCGTTGTGGGTGTGTATCTCCAAGCGGAAACAGATCATATGTGATATCTTGATACGTGCTAGGGCATGGTGACCTGTTGATCTCTCGCAATAGAAGGGGGTTATTAGGTTGGAGCAATTTAGTTTCTCGTTGAAATCTACAACTTTGAGATCTAGTATGTCGAGGTGGTAGAAATCTTTCTTTTGGCATTCTGGCTCAATGACTATCTTACGTAAGCTTTGAAATATCTTGGTGATCCTGTTCTTGTCCTTTAATAGTATACCGGTTTTGATATCCTTGGCTGGGATAGTTGTAATTTGAACAAGGTTCACTGTTAATGAAAGGATGGAATCATTTGACATTATTTCATTTTTCAACAACTCAATTGACACATTAAAGTTTTGATTAATTTCAATGATTCTACTATCGAATCTGATTGTGTATAACATCTTAGAGTTGCACCAATTACCATTGGCAAAGAAGAATTCATTTTTAATTAAATCATAATTCGTTGGCAACACTCTTTTAAAATGAATCTTCTCTGTGAGAAGTATTAAATCTCTGACATTTTTTTCACTTAATTTCATTATTTGAGTTTCAATTCTATACGTTGTCTTTCCTAAGATTGTATTCAATTCACAGGGGAAGCAATTTGGTTTAATATGAAATGTAAATGGGTATCTTATTGTTCCTGATTCCTTTAAAATCAATTTTGTTGATATATTCTCCAAAACATTTATCTCTAGAATCTTTATAGGTAACATATCAAACTTCAATTTCTCCTTTTGATGTTTTATCTTATTTAAATCTATATACTCTGTGCTTCTTTCTTTTTCGGTTCGATAATGGATAAATTCAGATATAAAACACTTGAAAAACACTTTTATAGAATCAATAATAATAGGTTTGTTTAATGTTGTCTTAACATCTATTATTATCTCTCCCGAGACTGAGATCTTATTTATCTCATCATTTGGTACCGGAGAGCTAGAGTATCGTAAGCAACCGGCATCATCAAAATTTATAGCACTAGAAAATATCTCCAGATCCGGCATAAACAGGTTCTTATTCTCTGGTGAAATCACCAAATTGATAGTGTACTGTTCAGTGGGATCTGTGTATTCATTTACAATCGGATTGTCCTGTAAGTGCAACGGGTTGTAGAAATAATTTATGTCATTTGAAGCATTCTTGATAGTTGTACCGCCATTGAGTAATTTCTTAAGCTTAACATATTTATATGGAAATAAACAACAACTATTATTATTATTATTAATAGTAATATCTGGAACGACTATCTTTTTTACTACTGGTTTCTTATTTATTGTTGTATTATTAACTATTTTCAAGAGATTGCACAACATCAATGGCGTCCTAGTGACATCTGTATTTCCTGTATTACGTTGCTTCTTATTTAAAAGATACATTATACAACAATATTAATTTACACCTTTTAACACCACTATTATCCTTTGGCGGCTATATTTCAATACCCTATTTATTGAATTTATGTCTTAGTTTTTGTGTCACTTGACAAAATAAATTCCCTCTGCTTATTCAAATATCATTACCCGGAATATACTTCAAATTACTTAAAATAGCATCATTAGAACAAATATGTATATATATAATAATAGTAATGGTTGAATAAAAAAGGTGACATATTGGTTTGATATTTTAAATAGTTATATTTATATAGATGTAAAAGTTGATTTTTTGTATAATTTTATGTAGTTTAAGTTTGGATATGTATTGTTTAGATTTGGATCTTGTTATCGGTGGCGGAAACATCGTTGGAAACACCAGCAACTTCATCATATTTAGGTAGAAATCGCTCTTCTTCTTCTGAGGTACCCTTGTTGTTACTTTTCTTGAAGACGTTGGCTTCTAAGTCAACAGCGTAGTCACCGTTATTTAATGGAACTTGAGCTTCTGCTGAATTTTGTCTTTCGTCCTCACGTTCTCTACTTGTTTCGTAAATAACGTAGAATGAATGAATAGTGGCTGGGAAGAAAAGGATTAAGAATAAGATGAAATTTAAAAAGGTATCTCTGTTACAGAAACCCTTTCTCATAATAACCGGAATAGGTGGAACGAAAACAGCTAGAATAACTAGTAGTAAATCATCCTTATTAATCGAGTACTTAGAAACCATATTATTGTTATTGTTCATCTCTAGATTGGAATATATATATATATATATGTCTGTGTCTGTGTCTGTGTTTGTGTTTGTGCTTATTGTTCTATAGCTTATGTAAAACAAATACAACTCACTTGCCCCACATCATTATTCCTCTATATATATATTAATCTTTTATCGATAATTTTCTGCCGAAGAATATCTAAGCCATGTTGTTATTATTTGAAGCCCTAACTACAGGAGTCATCGAAAACGAAGACCTGTTATGAGAGGATTTCTAGGAAAACAATTTTTAGGCCTTTGTTATATGTGATGAAAGGTATGAAACATCTATGTGGTACTGCTGTTTGATTTGGATTAAACCAGATAAAAACAACTACTAAATAGGGCCATATTTAAGCTCGTACAAAGGGGATATTTATATCATTATTTCCAGCTATACTTTAAACTTATATTATCTTTGATCAATTAGATTTATCACGTTTAGCTACACCTTTATTATTGGAGAGGAAACCTAGTTTTGACAGCTTCATAAAATTAAGAATCAAATTGATTCATTGATTATTTCAATTAGTTATCCACAATTACATTAAACTAAGATAAATGTCACTTCCTTATTCTAGAAATGACTATGTTCAAACATACGATGACATTGGGATGATGACCACCAATTCAAAATCTGATTCTAATAATATCACACAGCAACTTATATCGAATTTCAGATTCCCATTGGAAAGATTACCTGATGAACTGATACAGGAGATATTCTCGCATTTACCACAACTTGACAGATTAAATATAATTACTTTAAACAAGAGGTGTTATAAAATTGGTACAAAATTAATTTACAGACGAATATATTTAAATGATTCAAACGTGGTTCGTAGCGATTTCATGAATGTTGCAATTAATTGGACTTTATTAAATATACCGTCATATTTGTCTGAAGAAGAATCTAGAGACATTGCAAATTTAAAACTAACCCAATTAATCAGTACGTTTATGAATAACGAATTAACTTTAGAGTCTGTCCAATGGATAAGAATCAATTGGGATCTAGATGTGGAATTACAAAAATCAATTCTATCATTACTATGTTCCAAGGGTAAAGCTTTACAAAGATTAGAAAACGTTACAGATCCATCTTGTAACGACATTATAGCTAATGGAGCTATATCATCTCATAATTTAACAAGTTTCGATATGGCACCACCAAACTCACTACCTGAATTAGATGTTCCACTTAATTATATTCCAAATCTAAAGAACTACTTCAATCAAAGAATATCAACAAATTTATCGCATATGACATTATTCATCGACCCAATAAAATTATTTAATTACTTATACCATTTAAAGGAAAAACTAACCATAGTAGATCTGAAATTACATTGGAGAAGAGAATTCTTTTCTCCTGAATATTTTAATGAAGAACACGCTAAAGTACCAAAACTAAAGAAATTAAATGAAATCTTCGATATTAGAGCGTTAAAGACGCTGACTATCATCTCATGGAATGAATCATTAATGTCAAGGGAAGCTGATATGATCAAAGAATTCAAGGAATTCATCTACTTAGAGGATCTATCATTAATTTCTATCAAACAAGATATTAATATACTAATTGAGTTATTTAACAAGTTAGTCAATTTAAAGAGATTAAAGATGGATTTCTTGGAAGATTATATCCCAGAAACTACAAACCCACAAATATTTCTTTCTATCCTATTGAATTGTAAGAGATTACAATTTATCGATCTGAGATTTGAAGGTATCGATTTACCAATAATCAATTTAGTACGTGATAAGTTTGAATTATCACAAAAATGTTACTGTAGTAAGTGTAATTTTACTTTTAATGAGGTTCTAAGGAAGAAATTATTTTTATTCCCAATTGATTATTACTTAAGTGATGTTCAGGATATTGCCGCTAAAGACGTCTTTAAAATGATGAGATACCTATCGTTACTACCATACTCTAAAGCTTGCGATACTTATCCAAGTGTTAGAACTCAACCAATGAACATCGATGAGTTTGTTAAAAGAATGAATGAAAATCTATATAGTTACAGAGGTAGTAGAAAGCAATTATTAAATGCTGACAGAAGCAAAATCGTCAACGTATCGAATGAAACCGTAGCAGGCGCCCAATATACTCCAAATCATGACGCTGATTATGATGATGATGATGATGAAGACGACGACGAAATAAATATTGAACTTGATATCGACAACATATTATCTCAACAAAGTGAGGATTCACAAACACCTGTTAGAGAAAACGATGACGACATTGCTATGGAAGGCGATGAACGCGGGAACAACAATACTCAAACACAACAAGGCGACGCTCTTCCAGATTCCTCGAGTCCAAAAGTACAAACTTATGAGGAAAAATTATTAAGGTTACCCCATAAACCATTAACTAAAAACGATATTATATTGTTATACCACGCATTAATACACCATTTTAAGACAACATATTATACATTCTTAAAGGGTTTCCCAGTTCTAAGATTCTTGATGCTAAATGACATACCAACCATTACAATTGAAGAAGATAATGAACGAATATTCCACCCAATCTTCTACCACTTTGGTTACAGCTCAAACCTACATGGTTGGTCTAAACAAAGTAGTTCTGACCGAAATTCATCCAAAAACGGTGAAAATGATAAGGACACTGCAACAAAGAAAGCTACAGTTATTTAATGGATTATGCATTTAAGTCAAGAACCAATTTGCATTTCTTTTATTCCTACTAATCTTCATATATAAATATATTTAAGTAATTAGTACAGTATTTACAACAAAAATAGTTTGCAATATTAATTAAATTAAGTTTTAGAATATTTCTATCAATTGTTTTGGAATATATATGATTATAGTATCTGAACTACGTAATTAAAAAGGTACAATGACCTGAAAAAAATTTTATCCAGCCGCCGCGTAAACTTTATGAAGCAGGAAAATTTTATATATAAAGACAACAATTCGGTATGTAGAATAGAATGTCGAAGTTTATTGTGTTCGTTTCATTTTAAACTTATTTTAAAAAAACGACAGTCACAATATCAAGTTGAAATGTTACTTATTTGGTATCGATGAATAATGACTCTGATATAATTAGATGCCTTAGGGTGTCCTGATTGATTTTATCATATCTGTTATTCGGCTACAAATGTTTCAATGTTGTGTTCTATCAAAAGTTATATCGGTATCGAAGATTGAGCCAATACTATAATCTTTAAGAAATTAAATTTTATAGTTATCCAACTTTAAAACCATCGCCGTTAGAGGTCGCTTCTTTTCGAAGTTAAGTGACCCATGAAATGGTGATGACCTATGGTTTGGAACATTTTATTCTTTTAATTACAGGAACTTTAATGAGATTTGAGATTTTATATCCTTCTCCTCTTGGTTAATTATCTCAAATATATCTATTATTTCGGATTTTAGATTCTGTTTAGTTCTATTTGTATCATCACATGCATTGTAGATTTCATGTAAAATTAAATTTAACGATGTTGTGAATTTGTATTGGGATGCAATCTTATTTCGATCTTTGACAGGATCCATTTTCAATGGTTCGAATGGTAATTTGATCTCCATGCTTAGTTTAACTATCTTAATAGCCCATTTTTTAAATTCTTTATTTGGTGCCAATGCTCTCAATATTCTAATAAACAATAGTTGGTTTCTTGATGCTTCTTTGGATTGTGGCAATGTATCTGCAATTTCATATAGTGATTGATATAAAACTATCAACTTTTCGGAGTTCCAATTGCTTAGTTCCAATATTGCGTTTGAGATATCGTCTTTACTAGTTGCAATATCATTACACTTATATAAACATCTCCAAAATACTCTCTGAATAGAGGGTGGGAACTTATCAAAATGTGATATCCATTCACTTCTATATTTGGCTTTGAATACATCATTCTTGGTTTTGTAATAAAGTAGCAATGATAATTCTAATCTCTCTTTTAATGGAAAGATCAATATATTAGACCATAATTCATCGTAATGTTTAAATTGTTTCGAAAGTATTATTTTAGAAGCTGTATTTATAGAAAATTCTTCTGTAACTTGTGATAATATAAGTTTGTTGAATAGATCATTTGAACTTAAATTGGAGATATCTCTATTCTTTGAAGCCGATGCCATAGAATTATTCATCATTGTGTTAGTTGTGTTTTCCAATATATTCGTCAGCTGGTTATAAAATAAATCATAATGCTCTCTGATCTTCTTCTCAGGTTTCGTTTGATTTGGCAAACTTGAGTTTAAGACATTCACTAACGATTCAATATACTGATTATCCTCTTTACTATAAGTTTTAGGAGCATCAGTAAACGAATTTTGTCCGCTTCTTTCCATCTTATTTGAGTTATTGTCATCGTCGTGGTTTTCTTTCATTGCTAACCTTAACATCGAAGATAATGCCGATGGTGTATTGGGGCCTCTCGTTAAGAACTTTAGCGTAGAACGAAGTTCTTCATTCTCTGATTTCGAAAGCCGGCTATAAATATGTAAAAAGGCTTTCCTCATTATACTCTCTGATATATATTAAGTATACTTCCCTTGATATTACACTTCAATCTTGAAACCTAAAGCACACTCGTAGTTCTATATCATCGTTATATAAAATTCCGGGATATTTTAATATTTCTAATTCATATATAAATGTGCACGTGACTTGAAAATGCACCGTATTTTTAAGGAATTTTAGAAGTTAAAATTCGCTGGGATAGAATAATTAAGGAACAAAAATCAGAAGAATTATAAGTGCCATTGTAAAGAACGAAGGCAAGATAATAAAGATAATTCCAGTCTACTCTAAAATTTGAAGTTAATTGTACTATAACTCTAGAATACAAGAGGTTATTTGATTCAAAATTTAACTGCGTAGAGCGTCTCCCGGTTAAAAATAAGGGCATTTATTTGGCCTACTCTTTGCACCATCTAACTATTTAACATTTTAAAACATGGAACACGATTTAGAGCAAGATGACTTAACTGCTGAATTATCAGCAGCTGTTAGAAAGTCATGGTCTGAATCTCAGACTACTGCGAGAAGACATGAGAATTCTTCTCGTATATTAGAGTCGGGCAACTCTCCCATCGGTACACCGATTCCAGAAGCTTTTGAAGAAGCATCAATACATACATTCCATACAGTACACCAGGCTGGTATTAATCAAGGTTCTGGCAATAATAATATATTTAAAGATCCATCTCTTGTAATTAATGAAACAACACGTAACAACGGCAATAACGAACCAGGTTACCAACTATTTAAACACCATTATTCCATATCTGATGATCATCGTGATTCCGTTGTAGAAATACTGAATAATTTGGAATTGGCTTCTTCGGAACCAACGTCAGAATCAGACCCAAGAAGATCTATTTCTCCAGATATTAGAAGCCATGGTGGCGACCCAAGAACGTCTATATCTATGCAATCGACCACAACTAGACGTGGATCAATCCAAGATGTCCAGTGGGTAAGGCAACTCCTAAATCCAAGAAGTTCATTCTCTGGTTCATCAGCTAATGAACCATCAAATAGTAGTCATAAGACTACGGCTGAACAGACTCGCGCAAATACAGGTACCAATCCACCACCAATATACAGAAATGAAAATACTAATAATAAATGCTGGGTTACTATTCTTAAGGATGATTCGATTCAATCTATTCAATCAGTCATCGTATTAAGTGAATCCGTTCATATGACAAATTCCAAATATCCATTGTATATTTTACATGATGATAAAATCGATATGTCAAGGTTAAATAATTATAACATCAGATCTATTCCGGTTACCCTAGATAGCTTCATCCACATTGATGAATTAAAATATAGTAAAACAGGTAACAAGTGGCTAATACTATCATTATTCATTAACTTAATTGACATGTTCGATTTAGTTTGTTACATATCTCCAACGTGTATGGTAATTAATAATATTGATGAGCTGTTAGAGTCCGAAGAGATTTGCAACGAAATTGATAATGAAACATGTGTCTTATTAACCAATGTAATTGTTGATAACAATGAACCCCAAATGATAATTTTAAAGCCAAATGGCGAAGTTAGTATGTGCATCAAAGAATTCTTCACCATATATGGTGATAATTGTGACGAAAAGATAAATAAATTAAAGCAAATGAATGATTTTGATGTACTGCATGATTTATTCCATGATACATGGGGTGAAGTATCTTCCAATGGCTATGTCTCAATTTTAAATGATAATGACTTTGATCTAAATTCAAATTTTGCCAAGATTGTAGATTTTAAGTTCTTAAAACCATGGGAAATGAAGACAATAACCGAAGATGGAACTATATGTGGTAAATGGTATAAAGTATGGCATGATTTCTTGAAGGATGTTCAGTGATCTATCAAGGTATCTAATTCATTAAGTATACTTTGATCTGCGTCATATTTGATTCATATGATATCACGTATCCCAACGTAAGGGTGAAAAGAAATGTTTGATACTAGCTACATTAGTTTGTAGGAATCAATCCTGATCTTTTGGTATGTTCTATTAAGTATATAATTCTGTTGAGTACCCCATAATAATAGTCTTTAGATGTAGCTCTATCGGCTTATATTTTCTAACGAGGGCGGGAAAAGTTAGATGTTTAGAAACTTACATAACTGTTTATATAAGATATAAATAATATGATAAGATCATTACCTCATAGCAACAGCTTTCAATTGATCAAACAAAACAAAAATTATATAGTGAAATCATAGAAGTTCTTAAATTATGAAATTTGATACCAAAGATCAGGAAGCTATCTTCCAAAAAGTTGTAAAAGAACTACCTAGTATTATTGCCAAAAAATGTGACAATTACGATGAACTGTATGGCTACAAGTTAATTCCAGACAAAGAGGAAGCCACAGAGAAGTATTATGATGAAGATTATGCGCATGCTATACTATACAAATTCTGCAAAGGTTGCAATTTTGAATTCCAGGAAGTAATCAATAGAATTATTAGTGTGCTAAAATGGAGAAAAGAATTCAATCCATTGAGTGCTGCTTTCAAAGAAGTTCATAATAAAGAATTAACTGAGGTTGGTTTATTAACCTCTTATGAGAATGAAGAATCCAATAAGAAAATCGTCACATGGAATGTCTATGGTCAATTAGTAAAAAAGAAATATCTATTTAAAGATACTGATAAATTCTTACGTTATAGAATTGGTCTAATGGAGAGAGGTGTTAGGTTATTAGACTTTACTGATGATACTAATAATTATATGACTCAAGTTCACGATTATAAAGGAGCTTCAGTTTGGAAGATGGATTCAGATATGAAAGTTAATGTAAAGAAAATCATTGAAGTATTTCAAAATTATTATCCTGAGTTATTATATGCCAAATATTTTGTTTACGTTCCAACAATATTGAGTTGGGTCTACGACATTATTAAGAAATTTGTTGATGTAGAAACAAGAAAGAAGTTTGTAGTATTAAATGATGGTAAGAAGTTAGGGAAATATTTAACAGAATGTCCAAAAGAACGTTACGGTGGCAAAGATGACAAGACACTAGAACAGAGAAATATCGAAGAAGTCAGACCAACTAAATATGGTCTACATGTACTAGAAAAGTATGCTGTTGAAGAAGATATCGATTAAAATATTATTCTGACATATTTGCAAATGTGTCCATACAAAGCCGTATATAGTCCTCTAATATATAATTTACAAGAAGAAATCTTGGTAATAGAAACTACCAATAACTCAGCCATAATAAACCTTGTTCCATTCAACACAAACGGATAATCCTCTAATAAAACATCCGGAAGAATGTTATCATATTAAATAATAAGGATCGCTTATAGTAAAGAAAAAAATGGAAGATGCGGCGTTATCTATTATAGATGAATGATGATAAGGGGCAAGGCTTGTAGAGTATATAAGTAGCACATTTGTCATGCCAGTTTGTATAGATCACATATATGTCTATGGTTTCTTGCTAATATTATAAAATATTCATAATCGACAAATCATACAATCCACTAAATAAGTCATGTTAAGAAGCTCAACTGCAGGTATTTTTAACAATCACATAAAATCAAAACATATTACATTAAGAAGTCAGAGAAATACACCACATTACAGAGAACCTTGTGGCACAATATCTGGCATGGAAGATCCAGAAATGAATTCTGGCGAAACAAGATACGGTGATTTCTCAGTACTAAGTCATGAGAACCGCCCTAATGTAATTTATTATTTCGTACAACTACCTAATCCAGATGGTACTACCAGAAATGGTGCTGGTATTAGTGGTAATAATGGTAATCACATTAGCAGTGTACATAGAAGAGCGAGAACGTAATACACGTTTAATTCAAAACTTTAGCGTTTTCATAAACTAAGCATTCATCATCCACGGACTCTACTGCATATACAGATACATAAGAAGATATATATATTGATACATAACCCATATATGTATGATATACCCAGTTTAACACAATAATATATAATAGATATCTACTAAATAAACATATAGGGCTGGCATACTTAACAAAGTTAGGTCTACGTTTTTGGTGATTTTTTTCAATTGCAACGTAATTTGTTACCCGAATTTTGATTTCCGAACTTTTTGGAAAACTGTAGAGATAGTTTCTGACAATTTATTGGAATGAAATGATAATAATCATGTAGGATTAAAGAGTTTAGTCATATAAAACAAGACTGTATTAGGGATTTCTAAAGATATCTGAACAAAACTAGATAATATAAAATAATCAACAGTTATAATGTCTGCTGATCATTCAAGAGATCCATGTCCTATTGTCATTCTAAATGATTTCGGTGGTGCTTTCGCAATGGGTGCCATTGGTGGTGTCATATGGCATGGTATTAAAGGTTTCAGAAACTCTCCAATGGGTGAAAGAAGAATGGGTTCATTAAATGCTATTAAGGCCCGTGCTCCTGTTTTAGGTGGTAATTTTGGTGTCTGGGGTGGTTTATTTTCTACATTCGATTGTTCTGTTAAAGCTATTAGAAAGAGAGAAGATCCTTGGAATGCTATTATTGGTGGTTTCTTCACTGGTGGTGCCTTGGCTATTAGAGGTGGTTGGAAACATACCAGAAACAGTGCTATTACATGTGCTTGTTTATTAGGTGTTATCGAAGGTGTCGGTTTAATGTTCCAAAGATATGCAGCATGGCAAGCAAAGCCAATGGCTCCACCATTACCAGAAGGCATTGCTCCATCATCTGCTCAACCATTACAAGCATGAACATGAAAAACAAAGAATTTTAACGAGCATAATCATCATTTATTTCCTTCACTTTAAGTTTTAATAAACGTCATTCATTATATGTGTGTTATTGTTGTTTATTGATTTGGGATTTAAACAAAACTTAACTTCTATTGGATTATGATATAGAACAATTTCGAAAAATCATGTACATATTTTATAATAATCCATTTCTTTAAATAAAAATTTTAATGACATATATATATATATAAATATATTAAAAGTATAAAAACGACTATCATTTTAAATGCAAAAGGAATTATTCATTATCTATTTAACTAATATATAATATGAATATATGTAAATATATTTATTTTTGTTTTTGTTTTGAAATAAAATAGGAAGGTTGTTATTCGTTCAGTTTTAAACTGTTCATTTGTTGAGTAGCTGCACCTTCATTTACAGACTGATTGCGAGAATCATTAAGTTGGTTAGCATTAATGAAGTTTTTGTCACCTTTATTCGATGGAAGTGAACCAGGAGGATACCATTTTCCACTGAAGGGTTGATTGGTAACAAATGGATGTGTAGAGGCTTGTTGAGGAGTCCATCTTTCTAGTGGGTTAATGTTTAATATACCTGATAAGAAGTGAATTAAACATTCACGGTTTCCCATCTCTTGTTCAATTAAATCAGGTGAATGCTGAATATTTTTTGGGATCTTATAATTTTTAATAATATCTCTTAATTTTGTCCATTTGAAATATTGCTTACTGGGTTGTTCATTCGCATTTGGGAATTCATTATTAAACTCATCAAAGGTTTTAATTCTAAATTTATTTGATGAGCCATCGTCAGGTTTAAATTTTTCATCCTTAATTAAAAATTTGAATGAATTTTTACCCATTTCAAGCATCCAGTTTGGAGGATAACCTAACGTACTAACAATACGAGTTAATTGATTGTATTCAGAGGCACCCGGGAAAATTGGAATACCAAGGAATAATTCCGCTACAATACAACCAAATGACCACATATCAATACTAGTGGAGTATGGAATACCTAATATAACTTCAGGCGCACGATAGAATCTAGATTGAATATAGGTATATATTGTCTTTGTTTCGTCACAAGAGGAACCAAAATCAACGATCTTGATATCTGGTTTATCTGGTGAACATAATAGGATATTTTCTGGTTTTAAGTCACAATGAATTAATTTACTATCTTTTAAAACACTTAGTGAATCTATCATTTGTCTTGTGAAGATCTTGATTAATTGCATTGATAAACCATGGTATTTATTTTGTTTTAATAATTCATATAAATTATTACTCAATAATTCAAACACTAAACAAAGATGATTTTTATGGACAAAAGAATCATGCATTCTTAAGAAATGATGCTTATCGTTAGGATCGATTTTTTCATTGATTAATTCTAAAATCTTAGCCTCAGTTAAACTTTGATTCAAATATTCTGACTTTGATTTAATAACTTTAACAGCTAATATTTCTTTTGTAATTAAATTTTGACATTTAACAACTTGACCAAATGTACCTTGTCCTAATATATCTAATACTAGATATTTTCTGTTATGTTCAACACCCAGTACATCATTTACGTATAGAATATAATCACTATTAACATTATCATAACCGTTATTACATTTACCTTCACTTGGTTTGGTTAAAACTCTTTTTGGGTTTTTACAAGTTTGATAAATGAAATCTGGTGAACAAAGTTGATACGTTGTAATTAAATTTTTAGTTAGCCCAATTAATGGAGATATAGTTTTTGAATTTAAAGAAGCTCTTCTATATTTAGGTAATTTATTAATCATTGGTCTCAGATCATTTTTATTATGGCAAACTTGCATTTGCGGTATCGTCAGTTGAACGGCAGGTGGTTGTAAGAAATCATCTGCTGTACCTCGTAGTTGTTTTAATGATCCAGTGGATGTAGTTGGGAATGCACTTAATCTACGATAAGGTGAAAATGATGGTAAGTTAGCTGTACTATTAGTGACACTGATAGAATTTTTCTGTTTCGAAAAGTAATTGTTTGAAGTATAATGAGCTGTCGCTATACTCTGTCTTCTTTGGAAATCCTGTGAGTTATATAACGATGGTACTAATCTCCCATTTATTTGTTTCATTTGAGCTTCTTGGGCCTGAACAATCTGTTGAATATGATCAGCTTCTTGCTGTTGTTCAGAGCCATATAATAAGCTTTGTCTCTGATGCTGCTGGTGATAACCCATTGGTGGTTTATTATAGAGGTTTAAATTTGACTGGTTATCCATCATCAATGTATCGTAATGGAAAGGATTTGGGCCAGGTGCTCTTGCTGGTGGGATCACTAGACTTGATTTTCTTCTTTTCATGGCTTCCATTTCTTCACTTGACATAGAACCTTGATGCAAACCAGATGTTGGACCCATATGAACCATATTCTGTTGAATATTAGGTATCTTTTCATTATCCCAAGGATTAGTAAACTGGAACCCATGTTGTTGTGCTTGTTTCTGAGCTTGTAAATGTGTTTGGTTATCATTTTGGAATGGTTCACCATTCGTATAATTTGAGTTCCATATCCTCGATGTACTATGACTATTATTATTTGTATTATGCATACTAGAAATTCCGTTATTGGATTCACCAGAAATGGGATCACTATGCTCTATTGGTACTTCTGATATTTGTTCCATATTCTATATGGTAATCTCTTTTTGTTCTTACCTTGACTTTAGTTTTTAATCTATAAGCATAAATAATACGTATAAGAATAAATTGAGCTTTATTTAGTCAACCAAATAACTGTCAAAAAATATTTAAAAATTGAATGATATAGTTATGTGGTACGTTCTAGTACAATATTCACAATATATTTCTTATTATTTAACAGTTTCCAAGTCTATAACTCCCTATAGAAACAAGATAATGATAATAGATCCAAATTTAATAATATTATATATCATTAATGCCTCTGTCAAACATTTTAACAACTAAAAATTTAACAAGTGTTAAATTTGTGCATAAAAACTGCAATAAAATAGAGAGGCCCCCTAATGTTTAACCCTACCTATTATATGACAAACCCTAATTAGGGGTTGTGTTTTTATTATTTTTTATTGGTTTAACCCTAGGGTTGTGAATCGTGTTTTATGATTTTAAATTTTAAATTTTAAATGAAATATTGAAATATTTAGAAATTTGGAAAATATGATATGTTTAAAGGCATATATTTATAAAAGTTGATAGTTTTACAGTTGGAGTGTGTTATATTGAATCGCCCATAGCCCATATTAAACACCTGCATATATCATATAATATAACCACACAACTATGAATGTCTCAACTTCCACATTTCAAACCTCTAGAAGAAAGTTAAAGAAGGTTGAGGAAGAAGAAAATGCCTCTACATTACAACTGGGACATGAATTTCAATTGAAACAACTTAATCATCAAGGTGATGAAGAAGAATTGATTGCGTTAAACTTGAGTGAAACCAGATTAATTATTAAGGAAGCCTTAATAGAACGTAAGAAGTCCTTTAAGAACGCACAACATGGTAAGAATGCTTCTGATAATAAGGATGGAAGTGACGATGAAGAGGATGACGAATTTATGAGAAACGAAACACGTGAAAAGGAGTTAGGTTCCATTGATAACCTATTGGAACAAACAACCGGTGGTAATAATAAAGATTTAAAGAATGCTATGGAATATTTAACTAATTTCTCTAGATTCAGAGATCAAGAAACTGTTAGTGCAGTGATTCAACTATTGAAGAGTACAAATATGCATCCTTTTGAAATTGCACAATTAGGTTCCCTAGCGTGTGATACAGCTGATGAAGCTAAGACTTTAATTCCAAGTTTAACTAATAAGATCTCTGATGATGAATTAGAAAGAATGCTAAAGGAATTATCAAACTTGGAAACCTTATATTAGTTAGTCCATGATATTTAATATATATATATATACATAAATTATAATAATAGTAATAGTACAAATCTTTTTAAAAATTCTTAAATTTCTCTATTGTCTTCTCTTAAGAAATATTTACCGCTACCGTTCTTCCACCATCTCATAAGACAACTATGTGGAGTGATGTCGATGGTATTTTTAGAGTTAGCGTTACATAAACATCTTAAATCTAATTGCATAACACGAGATGCAGGACATGTAGTTATTGGAGAATGAGTATAAGCGATTTGATCAAAATGAATAATTTCTTCACGGTCTAACAGCAATGCAGCAGCGATGGTATGCACAGGAGCATCACCCCATCTTTCGTAATAGAAACCACCCTTTGAGTCCAAGAAAGAGAAGAATTTCAAATATCTTTCACTTCTAAAGAAATTCAAGTCAGCGATTTCAAAATTCGACCAGAAATGACATAGATTATAATCATTATGGGACTCACTTGTAGGAGTATGACCACCAACATTTGATTTATCGGTAATAAAACCATAAGCATTATCTTTCATATGGACATCCTCACCATTATCTTGGTCGATATATTCTTCAACTGTTTCCCATAACGTGGGGATAGTGTTTTCAAACTCATGAATAGCGATAACAAAACCGTATTTCTTCTTACGCTCTCTCATAATTCTAAATGGGTCGTATGGGAAATCACAGTGATAATCCACATTCGGTTCAACTCTAAAGTAATAATCATAGTCATCTAATATTTTTTGTCTAAAGAAATAACCAGAATTGAAACGACACATATTTCTATATGATTTAGAGTTACCGTAAAGGACATGATCTGCTTCCATCTCTTCTAATCTTCTTTCAAACTTTTCATCGTCGATGCTGCTAGGTCTGTCCCAATCTTCAGCCGGGATTAAGCCGTATTGGGTCTTACCACTAGCCATTGCAGTGGTTGCCTCTTTAAATTCATCAGTGAAAGGAACATCGTTAAGGAAAGTCCAATCATAATTATAATGTGAGTTGAAACGATCCTCTAGTGCTCTCATTGATCCTAAAGCGCCAGTTATTTCTTCATTTCTTACTAGCATTAAAAGTGTAGCATTTTCTCTTTGAGGATATTCTTCTTCTATATGACCTTTATGCATTTGAGATAAGATATCTTCAATGTATGTGTTTGTTGAATACTTTGGTCTTATACCATAGGTCCGATTTAAAAATATATCATATTTATGAAGCAATTGTTCTGATTTCTCAGCATAATATTGGTTTAAAGATCGTTGCGTGTATATGGATCTTAATATAAGTTGTAATTGATATGCCAATGGAAAGAAACATATAGCATATAATATATGTGTGAGCTTGGCCATATTTATGATATTATATGGACAACACCTTGAACTGTTATCTACTTTGGTTATTATAATTGAACTGTTTTAATTGAAATATATATTGAAAATATATTGATTAACGCTATTTTACATACAGATTTTACTCGATTTACCGTTTAAGTTTTCTTAGGAACTTTTTCAGTGACATTTACCGCAGAAACAAAGGTTGGATATTTAGACATAATTTAATAAAGTGACAGTTAAAGAACGAGGTAATATTTACTTAAAATATCGATTGATGAAAAGGTATAAAGATAAAAATATATATATATGACTAATTAATATTATTTAAATATTAAACCTTTCTTAACGGGAGTAAGACCAGACGTTCTTTAATAAACCATCCTTTTGGGCTAATCTGTTTAAAGAATCGTCAGCTTCACCTCTGGCTCTGACATTACCACATAAAGCGTAGGTAATAAATTCACCTGGGATGGCACGGCCTTCTTCGTCAACCTTGGCAATGTTGATTTGAACAGAAGCGTGATCATCGGCCTTGATGATTCTGTTGGTAGCAGAACACTTTCTTGGAATGTAAAGTTCGACCTATAATAAATAAAATAAATTGTTAGTAAACTTGTTCTTAAATATCTGGTAATTCCATATGAAATGTTTGATGTTTTGATCTATATTCTTATGTGTGAACATATTTCTCAGTATAAAATGTTGTAAATCTACAACAATCGCGTTATAATCTTCTGTAAAGCCAATTACACCATATATGTTGTGGATAATTTTGTTTTTGATTCATATATTACACATGAGGTCTAATAAAACAGGATTATTCCGTTCTTATTCAAATTATGTGGATATACTGACATATGTATCTACTCCTCAGGCACTTCCTCAGGTATTGAACTTTATAAATCACGTCTTATCGTCATACTATTTTCTTATTGCTAATATTTTTTAACTTCCAAACATCTATAATTATAACATATTTCATCTCATAATGGTAGTTCTCGTAATCTTATCACATACTAATTGACCCTTATCGTTTTCCATATTGGCTTATTGATTATATATATTCTTGTAACGGACTTCTCTTAAGAACTAAATAAACTAACAGTACAGAATATTCTTTAATACACTATCTTTAAAGTATATTATTTCAACTTCAACATCGTGAACTCTCACTACAGAATCTCACATTTCCTCACTATAGCATAGAACCTCCTCCATACAAACTCGTAGTATATCTCAATGAAATTTCAGATTTCACCGCGTCACTTTCAAAAAGTTGGAAATTTTACTGAAATTATTTGAGTTTTTTAAAAAATGGATTATGAAATTTCAAAATAATATTGTGTGTGGGTTTATTGGTGGTAAATGGGTGTTGATAAGTCAACTGATTTTCTTCTAGAATTTTAGGGTATTTCTAAATATACAGGACTAAGCTATATGAAACAGTTCAATTGAGTGAACTCCGACATTTAATTTCTTGGCATTAAAAGTTTCAAGGTCCTATTAATCGCTCGATCTCTGCAATTAATAAACTAGGTATATTTATCACATCCTCTGGTATTGCCCCTGTAAGTGTCGTGATACTAAGTCCGAAATTAATTGCAAGATATATAAAATAATACGACTTTTAATAGGGCATGATATTCATTGAAGGATATATAAATCTATATAGGTTTGAATGTATGAGATGAATATAAAAATAGTGCTAGTTACGAGATTAGTCATATGTGTTTTAATTAGAATGGATTGAGTGATGTTTGGTGGTTACAGAAGCGCTTAATGGACCATAAGTCTTTGCATTTTCTCTGTATGCCTTGAACGAACCAAATGAGTTACCTGGAGCTCTCTTGAAGATAGTAGAATTACTTTGTGCTACCTTTCCGATGTTACGAACACCCAAGGCTGCTTTCATTGCTGCTAGTCTTGTGGTTTCAGAGATCATTCTAATTCTTATATATATGTAAAATTATTTACTAGTTTTTGTTAGTTACTTACTGCGTTGAAAGAAAACTACATTCAAGACACCCAACTGAAAAATCTGTCAGATTCTAAACACTTCTTATATACCAACTATAACGTGATTAATTAACCCCCAGGATTAAAATTATAAATGCGATGTCCAGTAGTTTGACATCCGACATACAATCATTACGTGAGTCCTCAAGAAATGGATAAATAGGAACAAAGATCAAGATAGATAACTGAAAAATTCATGACCATATTTTTTAGACAGATGAGGCACCATTTTCCATAAATTTCACTTGAGCCACAACCCTACATTTGGTTTTATGCGGGAAATTAATATTTGTTCTAGATAACAGCCGTGTCGTTTTCCTAAACAGGTAATTTTTTTATTGTTTTGCTCCTTGAAATACTGTGGGGTGTGGGATATCAAAAGTAGGGCTTCCGTGTCAAGTGAGTTTTGTTCAGATTTCTTTTTTGCTTACTAACCCTAATTTCATAAAGTTAGGGTTTATTGCATGACCTGGTTTTTTGGTTAGGGTTTGGGTTTGGGTTTTTAACTCGTTTCTTCGACAAAAGAATGAAACAAATTGAAAGATGATGGATGCAAACGTGAATATGTGAAATGTTTTGATTGTTAATATAAGTTTTATTTTGAACTCTAGTGACCAGAGATAACCTAAACAGTCCTGTAGATATATACCTCTCTCCAATCAAATATCATTGATAACACAGCATATCATCATTCTTCCACATATATTCATTAATATCTTGTACGATGACTGAATTTTCACATTTAAAAGATGATGTAGATTACGAAGTATTACCACCTACTTCTCCTTTCTACGCCCAATTATTAGCTGGTGCATTTGCTGGTATAATGGAACATTCAGTTATGTTCCCCATAGATGCTGTTAAGACACGTATACAATCAGCCTACAACACCAAGGGTATACCGACCAATAGCATAATATCGCAAATAGCAAAGATCTCTACCACTGAAGGTACACTGGCGTTATGGAAAGGTGTACAATCAATGATGCTAGGTGCAGGTCCTGCTCATGCAATCTATTTTGGTACATATGAATTCTGTAAAGCATCGCTAATAAAACCAGAAGATATAGACAGTTACCAACCATTGAAAACAGCATTGAGTGGTGCTGCTGCATCTACAGCATCAGATGCGTTAATGAACCCATTTGATACTATAAAACAAAGAATGCAATTGAATCCAAACGCGAAGGTTTGGAATATAACAAAACATATATATTCCACAGAGGGTCTAGGTGCATTCTATTATTCATATCCAACTACTTTAGCAATGAATATTCCTTTCACAGCATTAAATTTCGTCATATATGAATCGTCAACAAAATTCTTAAATCCATCTCATGCATATAACCCACTTATACATTGTATATGTGGTGGGTTAAGTGGTACATTATGTGCTGCAATTACAACTCCCTTGGATTGTATTAAGACGACGCTACAAGTCCGTGGTAGTCAAACAGTGAGTTTGAAAATATTAAAAGAAGCAGATACATTCAAAAAAGCATCAAAGGCAATCTACAAAGTCTATGGTTGGAAAGGTTTTTGGAGAGGTCTAAAACCAAGAATTATCGCAAACATGCCTGCTACAGCAATCTCATGGACTGCATATGAATGTGCCAAGCATTTCTTAATCACTGCATAATTTTATTGTATCCAGTTAAAACAAGAAGCAAGTAAGTTTGAGAGACTTTTATAAATTTTCATATCACAGTTATGGGTCAATTTATATACACATGTATACTTTAATCATGTAAATATTTCATTAATGGAATATCTATTTATCTTATAGTACCTTCAATTTAGCATTCATTAATATTACTTCGTTTAATTTTTTTACCCTTTCTGTATTATTTTATTATTTTCATGTATTGTACTCTTCTTATAAGTTTCATTTGAACTAAAGTAAATAATTCTCTAATCAATTATAAATAAATAATAGACGAAAAATGACAGCTTTTTAACGAACATTTCAAAAACTATTAGATGGTATATCCTATTTATTTACATGAATATTACATATTTTTATTAACTAGAGGTACTAACTCTTTCTTGTTTTTTTTCAATTCTACGTTGCAATTTCTCTTGTCTTGCACGTTTTCTTTCATCCTTTAATGCTCTTGTATTCAATGTAGTTTTACTAAAAGGTTTAGGTACAAGCCTCATAATTAACTTAGAATTAACATCACCTTCAATGGTAGGACTTGTAGAGAATTCTTCAACTATTTCATTCAATTTGTCTACTACGAAATTCCTCAGCTTTAATTCTTTTTTAGAAATCTTTATGACAACCTTTTCAACATCAGTCTCTTCATCAATTTCGTCCAAATTTTCGAATGATTCCAACCAATTCCTGTTGTTAACATTCTTATCATCAATATATATATTAACCTTATGACCTCTTTTCAACATACCTTGTATTTCGTTTGACTTTTGATTCATAAGATCATCTTCTCTGATCCTCCATGTTATTTTAATATGCTTTAAAGTACTATCTGTCTTGATTGTATCTGTAGGCTTCTTTTTAATTATACCCTTTTCAATCAACTCTTCTTCTTTAAGCTTGGCAATGTCATCCGAATACTTTTTTAGAGCTACTTTTGATTCAACTATCTTAACAAGAGGTACTTGTGTATTCTCATCGACAGATTCTATATCAACTATCGAAAAGCCCGATGCATCAAGATCAAGCCCTTTGGCAAAATCTCTAATATTGGAATTTTCAATCTTTTGTGTCTGGGGATCAATAACTTTAATGTTACCTCTATAATTCATTGCAAATATTTTATTAATTACATGGTTAGCAGCTATCTGAGCTCGCTCAGAGCCACTACTCCAGTTTATGAATACTTTCTTCTTTCGGTTTAGTTTCCTATTAGAATTAGAATCTGGGTTCCGTTGATTTCCTGATTTCATATATGGCCTATCATTATTGGAAAGTTTGTTAGATTTAATTCTATTAGCAGCTCCGAAATCGGTCTTCTCCTTAGAGAACTTTGTATTTATTATATCACGGAGAAGATCATTAGTTTCCAGCCTGCTTGGATTACTACTTGAGAGTAATCGTACACATATGTTACTTCGACTATACACTCTCAGAAGTCGACTACCCAACATATCTTCATATGATTTGCGCTGTTTCTTGATGTTTCCCTAATTCACTAGTTTCTTTTACGAATAGTTGAAATTAATTTTATTTTACTATTTTCAAAAAGACGTAATATATTAGCACTATGCGAAATAATTAAAGGAAAGGTTCAAAATGAAAGAATAATTTTAAATATACATAATATACAATATAATAAAGTTATTAAAGAGTTAAATGATTTATGGATCAATACCTAAGACCATAGCTAATAAAGCCATTCTAACGTATAAACCGTACTTCATTTGTCTGAAGTAAGCGGCACGATGATCGTAATCAACTTCTTCCTTGATTTCGTTAACACGAGGTAATGGATGCATGATAGCCATGTTTTGCTTGGCGTAAGCTAAGATCTTGTTATCAACAATATAGACATCCTTTAAACGTTCATAGTCGGCTCTATTCTTGAATCTTTCTTCTTGAACTCTAGTACAGTATAAGACATCTGACTTAGAAATAACTTCTGGAGTTAATTCAAGAGTTTCAGAACCTAACATACCAGCATCATATAATTGTTGCTTTAGAGATTCTGGTAGTCTCAATTCTGGTGGAGATACTAAGTTAATTCTAACTTGGTAGTGCATTAATAGACGACATAGGGAATGGACAGTTCTACCATGTTTCAAATCACCCATGAATGTAACAGTAATACCATTAACAGTACCAATTTCTTCACGAATAGTGAATAAATCTAAGAAAGCTTGAGTTGGATGTTCACGGGAACCATTACCACCGTTGATAATTGGAACTGGTGAGTATTTAGCAGCAATATGAACAGACATTTCATCAGAGTGACGCATAACAATAGCATCACTGTAACTGGCTAAAGTTCTGACAGTGTCTTGTAAAGTTTCACCCTTCTTGACTGAAGAGGCATTTGGATTAATGTTAATAACTCTACCACCTAAACGTTCCATAGCAGCAATGAACGAAGAACAAGTACGAGTGGAAGGTTCGTAGAAAATAGTAGTTAAGACGTGTGCCTTCATAATACTTAAGACACCTTCTCTAGCAACAGCAGCTCTTAATTCTTGGGCAACAGCGAATAAAGCATGTAAATCGGAACGGTTGAATTGCTTGATAGATAAGATATGTCTACCGGCAAATGGGTTCTTACCACGGATTAAGTTTTCTAAGGCACTTGGAGCAGTTAATTCTCTTGGTGGCTTAGAAGACATCAATCTTTGTTCTAAAGTTGGTGGTTCAACAATAGCATCTTCAGCAATATCGACACTATCGAATATCTTTGGTCTTTCAGCAGTGAAAGAGAATCTCTTAGCCTTCAAACTGGAGTGAGTTCTTTGAGCTTCAACTGTAGTTGTTGAAGTACTAGTATTGGAGCCATTGAAGTAAACAATACCACCTGCTCTTTGGTCGACTAGTTCACCACTTAAAACACGAGTTTCATCATTGACAACAACACGCTCAATACCACCAGTTAAGGCAACACCATTGTATGGACTCCATCTCTTGGAATGGTTAACAACATAATCTAAATCAATTTCAACAACAGCATCTTGTTCTGGTAAGTTGAAAATCTTAACTGGGTTGTCATGTAAACGTTTAACGATATCGGCAACGGATAATTTACCTTCGTTTACAGCAGATAATAGTAATGGTAAAGCATCCTTAACACCTAAACCAACTTCAACCTTGTTACCAGTAATAGTAGCTAAACTTGTTGGCAATGAACCGACAGAGAAAGCATCAATAGCATCCAAGTTTTCCCAGAAGAATTCTTGATCCTTCTCTTCAGGCAAGAAAATACCTTCTGGATATTGTTCTTGAGTGATGAACATTGAGTAAACACTAACATCACAAGTAACTCTTGGATCCTTTTCCTTAACAGTCATAATTAAAGCTAAATCTTCTCTGTTGGAAACACCAGTAATATGTATAGCTCTATTTTGTAGGGAGGCTAATAAGATCATTGAAGCCAATTCAGAAGTCTTGGCCTCAGCAATAACTGGCTTGTCAATTGGCCAGTCCTTTAACAATTTACTTACAACAGAAACCTTATTCTTTAGTTCGTGATAAGGTAAGTACAAAGCACTAACTTGTTCAGAAGTTTGACCAACAATAGTGGTGTTGTTTGGAGTACCAGCAACAGTTAAAGAAAAATCAGTGTATGATGAGTTTTCAGTAGCTGATAAAGCAGATCTCAAGGAAATAGAATCAGTAATAACTGGTCCTCTAAATGCTCTTGGCATAATTTGAGTGAATGTGAAACCAGATTCTAAGAATAAACGGGAAGTTTCTAATAATTCCTTTGGACCATCAACAATGTTAGAAACATTTGGAACATAGGTAGCAATGTTGATTAGACCTGGAATAGTAACAGTTCTGTGAGAAGTTTGAGCATCACGTTCAGAGACATCTAATTTTAGATTTCTGGATAAAGCTTCAATTAATAGCTTAGCACATTTTACATTGGTGACCAATGGAACTGAATAATCGACAGCCATACGACGTGTTTGGTAACCCTTTGAAACGTAAGAAGCTGGACGACGGAACCTATTAGAAGATGGTAAATTGATGTAAAGATCAATGTTATTATTGGCTAAATGTTGAGTTAAGGAGTATTCAGCTTTTTCATCATCATCATTGTTTAAGACTTCTAGGTATTGAACCGACATATTATGTTCAGTAATGAAATCAGCAGTACCAGCAGTAGCAAACAATTTGAAACCCATACTATATAACTTTTGAATAGATGGTAATAATTCTTGTTTTTCCTTATAAGAACCAACAGATAATAAAATGTTCTTCTTTGGGAATTTGAAACCAGTAGCTAATAAAGATTTCAAGTAAGCTTCATATTTGGAGTGACCAAAAGTAGCAACTTCACCAGTAGAGGCCATTTCGACACCCAAAACTGGATCAGCACCAGCTAAACGTGGGAAAGAGAATTGTGGAACCTTAACGGCGACGTAATCATCCGGTAACTTTTCAACTGGATATGGATCAAATGGAAGACCCATAATAGCCTTGGTAGCTAATTCAATTAAATTAACACCAACAACTTTGGAGATGAATGGGAAAGAACGAGATGCACGAACATTACATTCAATAACCTTAATTTCATTATCCTTAGCGATGAATTGAATGTTGTATGGACCAGTAATCTTCAAAGCCTTACCAATCTTGGCAGTAGCAACGACAATTCTATCGACAGTTTCCTTTGCTAAATCTTGAGGTGGAACAATTAAAGTGGCATCACCAGAGTGTACACCAGCATTTTCAACATGCTCAGAAACAACATGCATAACCAATTCACCGTTTCTGGCAACAGCATCCATTTCAATTTCCTTAGCATTTTCAATATACTTGGTAATAACAACTGGATAATCACGAGAAACTTCAACAGCTTGTCTTAAGTAGGATTCCAAGTCATTCTTAGAGTAGACAGTGTTCATAGCGGCACCAGATAAGACATAAGATGGACGGACTAAAACTGGATAGCCAACATTTTCGGCGAATGCACCAGCTTCATCCATAGATGTCAATTCTTTCCAAGCTGGCTGATCAACACCAATTTGGTCTAACATACGAGAGAACTTGAAACGATTCTCAGCAGAATCGATCATAACTGGGGAAGTACCTAATATCTTAACATTTTCACGATGTAAAGTCAAAGCAATGTTATTAGAGGTTTGACCACCCATAGCAACAACAACACCCTGAGAGTCTTCGATTTCGTAAATATCTAAGATTCTTTCTAAGTTGATAGTTTCAAAGTATAATCTATCTGCTTCATCGTAATCAGTAGAAACAGTTTCAGGATTGTAATTAACCATGATTGTCTTGAAGTTGTTAGCACGTAATGTTCTAACAGCGGTAACAGCACACCAATCGAATTCAACAGAGGAACCGATACGATAAACACCAGAACCTAAGACCATAACACCGTTATCATTGAAGTCTAAATCATGAGAAGAGGCACTGTAGGTCATATATAGGTAATTAGTATGGGCTGGGAATTCAGCAGCAACGGTATCGATTTGCTTAACAAATGGAGTGATACCAAGTTCCTTTCTTAGACGACGAATAGCGACTTCGTTGGAGTTTAAGAATCTAGCAATCTGTCTATCGTCAAAACCACGTTCTTTAGCGTCTCTTAAAACATCACCAGGTAATTCTTCAATGGCACCAATTTCAACAATCTTCTTACCGAATGAAATTAAATCGTATAACTTGTTTAAGAACCATTTATCAATCTTAGTCATATCATGGACCTTATCGACAGAGTAACCTAATTTACCAAAAGCATTAGCAATAGCGAAGACTCTTAAGTCTGATGGATTATTTAATTCATAGTCAATGTCAATTTCTAATTCAGTTTCGTTGAAACCTAGATTAGTGTATTCAGTAGATCTAATAGCCTTTTGAATAGCTTCTTCGAAAGTTCTACCAATACTCATAACTTCACCAACAGACTTCATAGAAGAAGATAATTCGGTGGAGACTCTTGAGAACTTCTTTAAATCCCATCTTGGCATCTTAACAACACAGTAATCTAATGATGGTTCAAAACATGCACAAGTAGATTGAGTAATAGAGTTCTTAACCTTGTCTAAGGAAATGTTTAAACCTAATTTAGCGGCAGTGTAAGCTAATGGGTAACCAGTAGCCTTGGAAGCTAAAGCAGAAGAACGAGATAAACGAGCGTTAACTTCAATGATACAGTATTCCTTGGAGTTTGGGTTTAAAGCATATTGAATGTTACATTCACCGACAACACCAAGATGTCTAATGACGTTAACAGCGGTAGTTCTTAACATATTGTAATCATCATCAGATAAAGTTTGAGATGGTGCAATAACGATAGAATCACCAGTGTGAATACCTAAAGGATCAAAATTTTCCATATTACAAACGGTAATACAGTTATCGAAAGCATCACGAACAACTTCATATTCAATTTCTTTCCAACCCTTCATGGATCTTTCAACCAAAACTTGTGGAGAAGAAGCAAAAGCGACGTTACATAAGTCGACTAATTCCTTTTCATTGTTGGCAAAACCAGAACCTAAACCACCTAAAGCGAAAGCAGCACGAACAATGACTGGGAAACCAATGTTCTTGACAGCAGAAAGAGCTTCTTCGACAGAGTTAGCAGCCTCAGATTTGGCACAATTTTCATTAATTTCATCAATAGCTTTGGAGAATAATTCACGATCTTCGGTAGTGATAATAGTATCAATTTGAGTACCTAAGACCTTAACACCTAATGATTCGAATTCATCCTTCATTTCAATACCGACAGATAAAGCGGTTTGACCACCAAATGTAACGTAAATAGCATCTGGACGTTCATGTAAGATAACCTTTCTGACGAATTCGGTTGTAACTGGTAAGAAATAGACCTTATCAGCCAAACCCTTAGATGTTTGAATAGTAGCAATGTTAGGATTGATTAAGATAGTGTAAATACCTTCTTCTTTTAGAGCCTTGATAGCTTGAGAACCGGAGTAATCGAATTCACCGGCTTGACCGATAGATAAACCACCGGAACCTAATACTAAGACCTTCTTTGGTTGTAATCTTGGGTTGGCAGCTAAATTGTCCTTTAGTAAACCACCTGGAAATTGAACTGGTTTTAGTATTTGAGTTTCTTTATATTCCTTAACAGATTGAATAAAGACATCGAATAAGAATTCAGTGTCTCTTGGACCTGGGGTAGATTCTGGATGGAATTGGACAGAGAAATAAGGTAATTCACTATGGTAAATACCTTCATTGGATTCATCGTTAGCGTTAACGAATAATGGTTTCCAACCGTCCTTTAAAGTTTCAACATCAACAGCGAAACCATGATTTTGAGATGTAATATAACAACGACCACTAATAGTAGAAGTACAAGGGATGTTGTGACCACGGTTACCGAAAGTTAGTTTTACAGTTTCGGCACCAGTAGCTCTAGCCATCAATTGATGACCTAAACAAATACCGAATATTGGAGTTTTCTTAGCATCAATAACAGTTTGTAATCTTTGAGCTAAATCTGTTAAAACAGATGGATCACCTGGACCATTAGAGATGAACAGACCGTCATATTCGTCTTGTGTGAAATCGTAATCCCATGGAACAACCTTTAATTCGACACCTCTTTTAATGAAACAACGAATTTGATTATATTTCATACCGACATCAACGGCCAATATTCTTAATGTCTTACCATCTGGACCCTTTTGTAAGTTTACAAATTTGTTATCAGTAGGTGGTAGGTATAGCTTTGGTTCTTTAGTAGAGACTTTAGCTACTAAGTTTTCAATATTTGGGTTAACCCATTCTGGAACATCGAAACAAGTTTTCCAGTTTTCTGTGGTAGCTTCTTCGACGTTAGCATTAGCTTTTTGTATAGCCAATCTACCTAACATAGAACCAGAATCTCTTAAATGTTTGGTTAAGTTTCTGGTATCAACACCGTAAATGGCTGGAATACCTTCCCTCTTTAACCATTGAGATAGAGAAGAGTTAGCTAAGTAATGAGAATAGTCTTCTGTGTAGTGAGAGACAACTAAACCAGCGATATGAATTCTGTTACTTTCGAAGTATCTTGGTAAAGATTCAACTAGTTCGTCTTCCAGGGTTTGATCTGGAACACCGTAGTTACCGACTAAAGGATAAGTGATAACTAAGATTTGACCTTCGTAAGAAGGATCAGTAATTGATTCAGGATAACCAACCATACCAGTTTGGAAAACTAATTCACCAGCGGTAGATTTTTCGGCACCAAAGGAGTAACCTTGTAAAGTCATACCATCTTGTAATTCTAATGTGACTAAACGATCACCAGTAGTTTCTAGGGGATGTGCAATAGGAGCCAAAGGAACTACAGCAGACATGATTCAATGAGATTAAGTGAACGTAGATTAATGGAATAAGTGAAAAACTTTACGTTAAAAAGTTTTCTTTATAATATTTTTTTGGGATCTTAGTATGATATGTACAGATAAAAAATGGTATTATTATCTATTTTTATTTTAATTTTTAGATTAAAGTATGATTAATTGAAATGCAGATTTAAATTATGACTGATTTTGTATAGCGACTAATGCCGATACTTAGTTGTTAGTAAGATTATTTCTTGAATGAGTTAATATTAAATAAGCACATAAGAAAGATTGCCATCTCTTCATTTAACCCTTGATGGCTGATTTTTTCAGTTCCATCATAGTAATAATTCCAGACACGTGATGCGTTCGGAAGTGATTAAATATATCACTTAAGAGTCAATTTATACTATTACTAGTCGGAGTAAAGAAAGATGCACCTCAAATGATGCGTTATGCACACATACTTATTATAATTTAATGTTTATTCTTTATCAATAAATAAAGATTAGTATAGCAGACTTTTGTAATATAACGAAAGAATGAAATTATTTCCAGTGAAAAAGGGGACTTAGACTATCACGACTCTTGATGGAAATTCTGGGTTTTTGGTTATATTTAAAGTAAGAATATTTAATAAGAAAACAAGAATAAAAGGTAAAGGTAGTAAGAAGATAATACTTATAAAGAAAATTGGTATAATTAAAACATACCGCTCTTTAACTTAGACCAAGAAAGAGAACATAAGATCCCAAATAAAATTTCAATATAACATCTGGTATTTTCAATGAATATTTATACTTCGAAATTGTTATTCTTGATGAGAAAATGAAATTTGTTCCATCCACAGAAAGACCCGCACAAAAATGGTTGCATACGGCATAACCCAATCACCACGCACTAAATATTTCCGTCGGATTCTTTTCCCGAGAAATGTCCAGACAAAAACAGACAAATGTCGAATAATGGGACATATTTTATGCATGAAAAAAAACACATTCAATTGAAACAATACCAATTATGGAAGAGATGAGGTGGGATATTCCGAAGTCATAGTGACAATGTATTGATACGATTATGCGAATATTATTATGCAGGTATATGTGATAATTACACAGATATTAAATAGTATATATATATTTTTTAAAATTTAAAATTTAAAATTTTATTCAGGTCTATATCTCCTGGTTGTTTTCTTAAGCAACTGTGTCGTTCATCTTTTGTTGCATATCTTGGGTACCTTCTTCGTAGTAATGGTGATCATCATACGGATATTCGGCAGGGTTATCATCGTCTTCGTGTTGTGATGATTTATGGCGACGATGGGGCTGACTATCGTTCTCTTGACTTCTATTGTTAGTACTGCTTCGAGTAGGGTTCATCATCTCTTGAGTGAACGATCTAACTAACTTGTTATCCGTGAACTTATTTTTGAACCATCTGACATTCTTTTGAACTAAACTAGTAACAGGATCAATATCAGTTCTATCCTCCTTACGTCTCTTTAACTTCAAATCTTCAATATGATCAATATGATCTAATCTTTCACTAGGTAAGATAATAGCACGATCCAATGAATATGGAAGACCTCTACCTCTACCTCTGATTAACATACAGATAATAACTAGCTTGGATAATGTGGTTAGTTTCCCAGAGAACGATTGGTTTGTGCCTGGATATCCTAAGGATAAACCAACAGTACCATAAGCACTGACAATTTCGAATAAAATAGCAAAAACATTAAAGTCTGGCATTGTAGAATCCTTGATCCTATCGTTCTCACAAATGCAAATAATGAACAACCCTAGGAATAAAAACCATAAATCGAATGATAATTGGTTTCTTAAATGCTGACCAATAAATGATCTAGTAGATGGTTGCTCGGTCTTCTTCTTCTTCTTCTTCTTGTCCTTCTTCTTGTCCTTCTTACGACTAGCGCCACTACTGGCATTGCTATGCGAACTACCCTCAACAGCAACGTTTTCAGAATTGCTATCGCTTCCGGTTTCTTCTTCTTCACTACCTTCGTCTTCGGTTGAATCATCTTCTGATGAGGTCGATTCTTCATCGGAACCAGCTCCACCGTATAAACCTAACGATTGTTCTTCGTAGACATTGGTTCTTCTAATAGAAATGGCTAATGGTAAAACAGAAACATACATCATCAACATATAAGAAACTTGTGTGGCAGCATTTAATCTACTTAAATCAACAACACTAAAACCAGCAGTTCTGGTGCTGACAGCTTGGAACAAACCATTAAGAACTCTAAAACCTGGGGCAATAGGCTTCAAAACAGCGGACTCAAGATCTAAAATGATGAATAGGACGAAATCAGTTAAGTTTAAACCCAATAAAGTTAATAATAACCACCAGGTAGCAGATTCTGGGAATAATAATGTGAAACAACGACGTGGATGATCTAGTAGGAATCCAGTACTTTCTCTAATTTGTGATAAATCTGGAGAACATTTATACATTAACCAAATAATACATCTTAGGAAAATTGGGAAACCTGTATTACCAATGATAATGAACCAAATCATAATAACTAATGGGTAAATAGCCGTATTGAAGGAAAGCATCGAATTTGATGTTAATGTCAAACCTAAATCATTGAATGAACTCATACTAGTGAAGAAACCCCACCACGCTGGTGAAACACCATTTTTTCTAACAATGCTTGCGTAATGAGCGTTACTACAAATCCATGGTAACATCATTGTGAATGACATAATATGAAAACCAACGTAGTAAAAGACTAAAATTTGACACAATAGTTTAATGGATCTATACTCCACACCACCTAATTCGTTTCTTTGAACCTTACTTAGACCAACTAAATTAGAATTACGTCCAACAGTAGGCTGCCATGAAAGATAATTGGCACTCATTGTCTTTGATAATGAATTATCAGGATTAGCTAAATCAAGATCGTTATCAAAATGAAGACCATAATAATCTTCCTCGTTACTATCATCGATATTACTATTGGAGTTGTAGTTACTATATTGTTCGACGTCATAGTCGGAACCAGAATTATCGTCATCAGCATTTTCACTTGAGTAACTTTCATTGGAGTTGGATGGGTATTGATCATGTAATTCATAATTAGAGTTGTAGTTCTCGTTAGAGCCAAATCTAGATCTATCCATTTTAAACACAGGCGAATCTCTCGATATTGATTTACCAGAATCAATTGAGTTTGCAGGAGATCCGCGACGGTAATTGACATTATTTTGTGAATGTATATTTCTAATTGGATTCTTATGAGTACGACCAACATTAGGTTCACTGTCGAATATCCAATTCTTACGTTTCATTCTTCTCCTCCGAGTAATTGGACCTCCTGTATGTCCTCTACCTTTATGTTCTTGTTTCCATTGTTTGTAGACCATTCTTTGAAAATCTGGCTTCTGAGCAAGTTCATTTAGCTTACCTTTATCGTTAACATCAAATGTCATCGATTTTTGAATTACATTGTTATGCCTTGGTGTTCCACCTTGATGATGGCCACGACCATCTTTACCTTCGTCACTTTCATTATCAGCAAAATATTCATCTGCTTCATGACCATTATGACTTTTTGTATTAACATTAGGCGTTGATACATCTACTTTATCTACAGAATTAGTTGACAACCTACGCTTGATATTATTTCGGAAATTTTTACCCTTCTTAAGTTGTTTCATTAAATAACGACCACCACTAACAGAACTTGACGAATATGCACGTTGGGCGAAATGAGGGCGGTTACGAGAATCTGATACTCCAGTATTGGTTTCAACTCTATTTAGATGTTTTCTAGGAGGCTCGTTTAAATCGAACTGAATCGTAGGTCTTTTCTGGGGTGTGTGAGGTGTAAACTTCAAATTCCCTTCGGTTGATTCTTGTGCTTTACTTACTTCATTTTCAGAATATGTAGAAATATGGTCGATCGAAACACTATTAATATCATCTGGCAAATTTGTTGTTGAGTTAGATTTAATATGCTTGAAGCTTTGTTCGATAGAATGATCTATAATACTTTCATTATCCGCAGCACTCTCATCAGTATCCTCTATGGCATTAGAGCTAACATTACTAACTGTATCAATTGTACTAGAACTGGGATATGAGCTATGGACAGTCATTGTGGTATCATTAAAATCAGGATCCGAAGACGTATCGTCGTTAATATCCGCAACGTTACCACTGCTACTACTGTCACTAGCATTAGCATGTCCTCCTTTACTAACGATCTCTAACGATTGCTCACTAGAACTGTCATCAGGAGTGATTTTTGGCTTTGCAGTTTTATGATGCTCTTCTGGAGTAAGTGCAATACCATTTGCTAGATGCTTGCTAATTCCTGATAAGTTTGATACGCTTCTCTTTGTGCTATCGATATCTAATTTGGACACTTCTGGATGATGAAGTTTAGTTTTGCTTTTATTTTTGGTGATGTTATCTTTGCTCTTAGTACCTTCCATTGGCTGGTTAGGACCACGGATAACCAAAGCGGGACCTTCATCATTTTCCTCCTCTTCGTGTTTATCTCTCAACATTTGAATGGAAAGAAACATATCCTGTGGAGTAATTTCAGCAGGATCTCTTCTTTTAGCGAATCTTTCAGCCTCAATTTTATTACTGACCTTCGACACAGGATTACTTGGCTTTCGTACGTTGTCGAATTCTTTATCTTTTTCAGTTTCAACTATACTAGCTTTACTAGAGCTTACAGTATATTTATCAGATACTTCTTCTGGAATCGATTCTTCATCTCTATTGATTAATTTACCACTAAATAGGTTTTCTTGGAAATTCTTTACACTTTTGTTATTTAAAGTATGAATATTACTACCAGAAGGTACATTAGGATGACTCGAACTTTCTTTAGCAGTGTGCGTGTCAGATGGCATAGATACACTACCAGAATTGTTAATAGACGAGTCGTTAATAACATTTTTAATGGGCTGCAATCTGTCATTTTGAACTTCGATGCTTTGGATAGGTGATATTACTTTGTCATTGTCATCGGTTACGTTATTCATCGCATCACTATCTAAACGAGTAAAAGTATTATACCTCGCCAGATTAATGTTGTTATCTCTCTCGGTATGACTTCTATTAAATTGTAATCTGTTTTGACTAAGTGTTTGAGTTTGTGCTATCTGAGTCGCCACACTACGTCTTGTGAACTCTCTTTGTATAATTGTCTTGGTTCTTCTCATCTTGAAGTCTCTCTTTGAAGAGGCCCTAATACCATCGAAATGTCTTTCAAACCAATAAAGACGTACAAATGCTAGAGAACCATGAATAGCAATAGGCGTTGTTAAGCAACAGGTAATATATATAATGATCTGTTGATATAGCTTCAGGGAATTGACATCAACGGTATTTAAGCCACCTTGTGTTGAAGCACCAGCAGCTAAGAATAAAACATCGATGTATTTGGCATTACGACATGGGTATAAAAGAATAGATGTTATGAGAGTCATCATGATAATATAGAAATAATGCACGGCTAAGAAATTAGGGAAGACATATTTCTTTATAGGTTCTAGATGATGACCTACCTCTGCAATTGTATCACGAAATTTGTGACCAATTGTCTTCTTATATGATTCAGGTATGGAAAAGTTTGGTGTTAATGTAGAGACCCTTTGTAACCTCTTTCGGAAGTTATACATTTGTTATTTAATGACTAATAATTGTTTAATTTTCTTGATTTTATGCTTGTTAAATGTGATTTATGAATGAATAAGTTATTCCAATGAATATATAGCAAATGAATGCAATGAAAGCAATTATTAGTAGCCCAATATCAAATAGACAGGAGATAAGTGTTGTATGTTACAATATATGCAGTTAGTTTTAACTAGAATGTTTTTAAATTTGGATATTTGGTACTTTGAAACTGTTGTTTCTAAACTTTGTTCTTTATAATACAATGAAAGGTAATTATCTGTTTGGTTGCTCTATGTTTGTTTATCGATGCCATGAATCTGTAGTCTACGACTCTTTATGTAAACTGTATTTTTTTTGTTTATCTCACAAGGCGAAGTATTAAGCCATAGCGGTACTGTATAAATTTTGTTTCAAAGGCAAAAAAAAAAAATTTTTGAAAAATAATACGGAGGGTAACATTTTAATATTAAGTATATAATAGAGAATAATCTAGATATCATATGATTGAATTGTTGCATGTATTTAGAAATAGTGTGAATTTGTGCACAATTGAGTTACATAGAGATTTGTTTGTTTATATATTTATGGTAGACCACCCATGTGTAGGGCTGGTACGATTTTTGGTAAGCTATTTTCCCCTCTTTCAGCTATGATTGCCATACGCTTAGCTAATCTTTGAGTGATGTAGTCACTCATATTAACATCTGTGTCTCTATATTTGACTAACCAAGGATGATCGATTAATGCAGCGTAAGTTGGTCTTCTCTCTGGACGTTTTTGTAGACATAAAGCAACAAAATCTTGTGCTTCTTGGCTGAATCTCTCAGAAGGTAAATTTGGAGCTGGACCATCAACGATAGCACTTAATTGTGAAAAGATGTTATCGAAGGTCTCTGGTGGGTATGGATATCTTCCTAATGCCATTTCTAATATACTAAGCCCTAGGGACCAAATATCAGATTGAACAGTGTATGTAGCAATGTCTGGATTTAATGACTTAATTCTTTCTGGTGCCATGTATGATTGACAACCGATATTTGTCTTTGCCATGGATGCTACTAAGTTACCAGAAACACCAAAATCACATAGCTTAACAGTACCTTGTTTGGCACTACATAAGATATTTGTAGGCTTAACGTCTCTATGGATGATGTTATGAACATCTTTTAATTCTCTTAGACCACGAATAACGGCGTTTGTAATACAAGCAAGTTGTGGTTCATCAATACCACCAATTTCGAAGTTTTGATCATAAATTTTATCTAAGGAACCACCATCCATGTATTCCATACACATGTATACTGCACCTTCAATGAAGAAAGCTCCATAGAAATCAACAATGAAAGGAGACTGACATTTATGTAAAATTTCCAGTTCCATTAAGATTTGTTTAAATTTAGCTTCATCCAGTTCTAATTTAACTTCTTTCATTGCCATGATAACGTTTGTTGGTTTATGTAAAACTTTAGAGACGTTACCGTAGTTACCGTGTCCTAATTCTTCAATGAATTCTAATTCATCCAAAGTAATACGTGAACTTGAACCATTACTAAAATCAATACCAGTTGATGAAAGTGATAATTTACCTGCAAAATTCAATGATCCCGATTTGATATCGACATATTTGGAAAAGATAGAGAACAGACCACCAGAACCAGAACCAGAACCTGAGCCAGTACCTGAACTTGAATCAGAACCTGCATTGCTTGGGTTAGTACCTTCTGTGTCTCTACGTCTTTCACTTGAAGATGACGTTGAAGTATGTTGAATAGCATTAATTAAAGAACCTGGATTTGATCTTTTACCATTCATGTCAGTAGCAGTTGTAGAGTCTGACTCTTGGGTATGTGATGTAGATTGTTGTTTGTTTAATGATTTCAAAGTCATACCACCTGGTGGTAATTTCAAACCACGACGAGCACTCAGGCTTTGTTTTGGAGGTCTATTTTGTACTGCGGCTGGTGAACCTGAAGATATAATAACTGGAGGTCTCATCATTGGTGGCGGCCTACGTGGGGCTCTTCTACTCGGGTTTAGTTGTGATAGAATGTTTGGCTGCTGTTGTTCTTTTGTAACATTGGTATTGATGCTAATTTTATTTATTACAGGTGCCGAACTTGATTTTGTATTGTCGTTATTGTTGTCATTAGATGCAGGTGTAGTATTATAACTTCTTTTGTCCTCTGTGATTGGAATATCATTAGAAGGTTCAAGGTTGATATCGTGTAAAGCTTCATTTAATGATGTAATGCCACTTTCTTTTCCTAGATGCTCTTTTGATGAATTTCTTGAAGATAAAGGTGTGGTCTTAGTAATCTTAATTTTATTAATATCATTACTTGAAACTTTTATCATTGAAGTTGCAGATGCTTTTAGATTTGGCACACTTGGCAAAGGTGGTAATGGTTTATTAACGATTTTAACGTTTTTAGTTGGTTTAACTGTGGATATACCTGATGTGTTATTTGTTGATGTAGGTATTACTGATGATGATGAAGAATGTGACGATAGCAATGGAGCCGATGTTTCTTCTCTTAGAGTACTAGGGTTACGAATCTGAGTTATGGAAGAGTCTGAGCTGTTTCTACTAACGTTCCGTTGTGTGTGTGATGATATTTCACTTGAACTACGCACATGATTGCTGGGACGTTCTGAAGTAACACCGTTATTTGTTGAGTCTGATGTGTTACTTTCATTAGTATCAGATTTTGTTGAACCCACACTAGCCGATCTCTTCAATGCTCTTTGTTCTTGAAAGGCTTTAACTCTGGCATGCAAATTTGCATTAATATTATTGTAATGTGAAGAAGTCGAAGAAGTTCTCTTTACGTTAGTTAGATCAATCCCATTTGAAGATGATCTATCTGTATCATCCTTCGGATCATCATTATTTATTGATATCTTTGAGAATCTATTCGACATGATGTATAAAAATCCCTTTTTATCTCTTCAACCATGTATCCTAAACTAGTTGCAATCAAGAAATCAAATAAAAAATAATAATAATAATAATAATAATAATAACAGCTTAAAAAGAAAGAAAACCTTAGATTAATATTTGCTTGTTGAGTGTGCTAGAAATATCTTTATTTGAATTTCACCAGAAAAAAAAGTTTATAATTTAATTAGTTTTGATCCTAAATAGAAGCGTTAGTTTAATAATTATTATTATCAGATTCTGTGTTAATTCCAAAAAGTTTGATTAATAAATTGTCCGAATTTGTAACTATTGTTTCCCAAATCGAATTAAAATTAATTTTTTTTTCCCCTGTATAAACATTACGGTAATCTTACGTTATTATTTCCAAGAAAAGTTTTTTTTAAATTTTTTTTAAATTTTTTTTAAATTTTTTTTATTACTTGATATTGTTTTAAGAAAAGATCGAAAAATTATTTTTTTATTTGTTCGTGACTTATGATACAATTTAATTTTATTTCTATCACGTGAAACCAAGTATTTTTCTCTATTAATAGCCGTCTTCTTTTCTTTCTTTATTTTGCTTTTGTAAATCCGGTACTGCGATAATTTCGAATAAACACAGCTATAGCCGCCTACCCGTTCATTAGCCACATGCGCGCCAGAATATGAGCCGCTTAACTTCGGATTTTTTATTCATAATTACCAGCCGGTCTTTTCTATTGCATGCAGATCGCTCGGCTGGTATTATTTACTGGTTGAAATCTGAGAATATAAAACAGAGAGTGGTATACTAGCCGTCTGCAGGTTGATAGAGTGTTGACTCAAAAATTTTACTTCAAAAAGTTCAAAACACAACAGCCGAATTCCTGGGCAGGGACCTAGGGAAAGGGAACTCAATTTGTTAAATTCTTCCTGCTGGAAAATTTCTCAATGATTATGTTTTCTAAATGCCTCTCGAGCTTTTACTGATGAGACATCTTCGATTTATAATTCTTATTATACATTGTCGGTTGGTATAATTGATTATAATCAAAATATTATCCATTATTATATATTTCATATATTTCATATATATATATCTTATATTTTGTTTTTTTTGGTATTTGAAATATTTTTGATTAACTTAATTCTATCTTATTATTTTATACTTAATATTCAATAATAACAAAACAAAACAAAACAAAACCATCAATTCATTTTGATATATATATATATATATATATATATACAAAAAATACTTTTTTTTGTTTTTGAAACTGTCTTTGCATTTATTCTAAGTTCCTAAATTAATTACTAATCCCAACAAAAGATAGGTGTTTTAAACGGTTTTAACTATATTATCAAAACTAATAATGTCATCCTCAATTTTAGAAAAAGATAATTCTTCTAAAAATAATGACGATACAAATTCATTAGCTGAATCTATTCAATCTTATGTTGCTTATACCGGTGATCAAGAACTTCAAGGTACTGAATCACAACTATCTCGTCATTTATCTCATATTCTTTCAAATGACGATGGTATTAAAAAATTAGAATCTTTAGGTAGAGTCATCTCCACTATGACTAAAAAGGAAATGGACCAATTCGAAATAAATGAAATGGATTTCGATTTACGTGCTCTATTAAACTACTTAAGATCTCGTCAATTAGAACAAGGTATCGAACCAGGTGATTCAGGTGTCGCTTTCAGAAACTTAACCACTGTCGGTGTCGATGCTTCTGCCGCTTATGGTCCATCTGTTCCAGAAATGTTAAGAGACATGGCTCATTTACCACAGCATTTAATCTCAAAGTTTCGTAAGAGTTCAGATGTCCCATTAAGAAATATCATCCAAAACTGTACTGGTGTTGTCGAATCCGGTGAAATGTTATTCGTCGTCGGTAGACCAGGTGCTGGTTGTTCCACTTTCTTAAAATCTATCACAGGTGAAACTGAGAGTTTCGTCTCTGTCGCTGGTGACTTCTCATACGATGGTTTAGATAAAGAAGAAATGATGGCCAAATACAAAGGTTACGTCATTTACTGTCCTGAATTAGATTTCCATTTCCCAAAGATTACCGTTAAGGAAACTATCGATTTCGCTTTAAAATGTAAGACTCCTCGTGTTAGAATCGATAACATGACAAGAGAAGAATACGTCAACAACTTAAGAGATTTATGGTGTACTGTCTTCGGTTTAAGACATACATATGCTACTAATGTTGGTAGCGATGTCGTTAGAGGTGTCTCCGGTGGTGAAAGAAAGCGTGTCTCTTTAGTCGAAGCTCAAGCCATGGGTGCCTCCATCTATGCTTGGGATAATGCTACTAGAGGTTTAGATGCTTCTACCGCTTTGGAATTCGCTCAAGCTATCAGAACAGGTACCAACATGATGAATAACTCCGCTGTTGTTGCCATTTACCAAGCTGGTGAAAACATTTACGAATTATTCGATAAGACTACAGTTCTTTACACTGGTAAACAAATTTTCTTTGGTGCTGCTGATAAAGCCGTTGATTATTTCGAAAGAATGGGTTGGGTTAAACCAAATAGAATGACTTCTGCTGAATTCTTAACCTCTGTTACTGTCGATTTCGATAACAGAACTTTAAATATCAAACAAGGTTATGAGGATAAAGTTCCAAAATCTGGTGAAGAATTTGAAACTTACTGGTTAAATTCTCCAGAATATCAAGAAAGTTTACAAAAATTCGATGAATATAACGCTAGACATCCAGTTGAAGAAACTAGAGAAAGATTCGAAGTCGCCAAGAAACAAAGATTACAAAAGGGTCAGAGAGAATCCTCTCAATTCGTTGTTAACTACTGGTCTCAAGTTTACTACTGTATGATTCGTGGTTTCCAAAGAGTTAAAGGTGATTCCACTTATACCAAGGTTTACTTAAGTTCTTTCTTAATTAAAGGTTTAATTGTCGGTTCTATGTTCCACAAGATTGACGACAAGGGTCAATCTACAACTAAAGGTGCTTACTCTCGTGGTGGTTTATTGTTTTATGTCTTGTTATTTGCTTCTGTTACTTCTTTAGCTGAAATTGCTAACTCTTTCGCTACTAGACCAATTATTGTCAAACATAAATCTTATTCCATGTATCATATCTCCGCTGAATCTTTACAAGAAATTTTAACTGAATTCCCAACTAAATTCGTCGCTATCTTATGTTTATCATTGGTCACTTATTGGATCCCATTCTTGAAATACGAAGCCGGTGCTTATTTCCAATACTTACTTTACTTAATCACCATTCAACAATGTACTTCCTTTATCTTCAAGTTCGTCGCTACTTTAACTAAAGATGGTGCCACTGCGCACGCTTTAGGTGGTCTATGGGTCTTAATGTTATGTGTTTATGCCGGTTTTGTCTTACCAATCCGTGAAATGCATCATTGGATTAAATGGATTCATTGGTTAAACCCATTATCTTACGCTTTCGAAAGTTTAGTCGCTACTGAATTCCACGGTAGACAAATGAAATGTTCTGCTTTAGTTCCTTCTGGTCCAGGTTATGAAAATATTTCCATCGCTAACCAAATTTGTGATTCTCCAGGTGCTATCAAGGGTAACTTATTTGTTAGTGGTGACGATTACATCCGTCATCAATACCATTACTCTTACAAACATGCTTGGAGAAACTGGGGTATTAACATTGTCTGGACTTTCTTCTACATTTGTGCTAACGTCTGTATGTCTGAATTCTTAAAGCCTTTAACAGCTGGTGGTGATTTATTATTATACAAGAGAGGTTTCTTGCCTGATTTAGGTAACGAATCTGCTGAAGCTAAGACTGCTTCCAGAGAAGATATGATGCTTGCTTTGAACGGTCCAGGTGTTGATTTAGAAGCTACCATTGCTTCTAAGGATGTCTTTACTTGGAATCATTTGGATTACACTATCCCATATGATGGTGCCACTAGAAAGTTATTAAGTGATGTTTTCGGTTATGTTAAACCAGGTAAGATGACTGCCTTAATGGGTGAATCAGGTGCTGGTAAGACTACTTTACTAAACGTTTTAGCCCAAAGAATTAATATGGGTGTCATCTCTGGTGATATGCTGGTTAACGGTAAGGATTTACCTGCTTCTTTTGCTAGATCATGTGGTTATGTTGCTCAAGCTGATAACCATATGGCTGAATTATCTGTTAGAGAATCTCTAAGATTTGCTGCTGAATTAAGACAACCAAACTCTGTTCCATTACAAGAAAAACTTGAATACGTTGAAAAAATTATCAGTTTATTAGGTATGCAAAACTATGCTGAAGCTTTTGTTGGTAAGACTGGTAGAGGTTTAAATGTCGAACAAAGAAAGAAATTATCCATTGGTGTTGAATTAGTTGCTAAGCCATCCTTATTATTATTTTTGGATGAACCTACTTCTGGTTTAGATTCTCAATCTGCTTGGTCTATTGTTCAATTCATGAGAGCTTTAGCCGATTCTGGTCAATCAATTCTTTGTACTATTCATCAACCTTCTGCTACTTTATTCGAACAATTCGATAGATTATTATTATTAAAAAAGGGTGGTAAGATGGTTTACTTTGGTGATATTGGTGAAAACTCTAAGGACTTATTGAAATATTTCGAACGTCAATCCGGTGTTAAGTGTGGTATCTCTGAAAATCCAGCCGAATATATCTTAAACTGTATCGGTGCTGGTGCTACTGCTAATTCTTCTGCTGACTGGCATGATCTATGGTTAGCTTCTCCTGAGTGTGCTGCCGCTAGAGCTGAAGTCGAAGAATTACATAGAACTCTTCCAAGTCGAAGTGTTACTGATGATCCAGAATTAGCTACAAGATTTGCTGCTTCTGTTGTTACTCAATTCAAATGTGTTGTTAATAGAACAACTTTACAATTCTGGAGATCTCCTATCTATATTAGAGCTAAGTTCTTAGAATGTGCTACTTGTGCTTTATTCATTGGTTTATCTTATGTTCGTATCAACAACTCCGTTGGTGGTGCCGTAGAAGCTTTCTCTGCTATTTTCATGTTGTTATTACTTTCCTTAGCTACTATTAATCAATTGCATGTTTTTGCCTTTGACAGTAGAGAATTATACGAAATCAGAGAAGCTGCCTCCAATACTTTCCACTGGTCCGTCTTATTATTATCTCACACTGTCGTTGAATTAGGTTGGACTATTGCTTGTCAATTTGTTTGTTGGTTCTGTTACTACTGGCCAGCTGGTTTCAACGGTAACGCGCCAGAGGCTGGTTTCTTCTTCTTCTTCTACGTGCTTATCTTCCCTGCTTATTTCGTTACTTATGGTCTATGGGTCTTATACTTCTCTCCAGATGTTCCATCTGCTTCCATGATTAACTCTAATATTTTCGCTGCCATGTTATTATTCTGTGGTATTCTACAACCATCTGAAAAGATGCCAAAGTTCTGGTCCAGATTTATGTATAGACTATCTCCATTTACTTATGTTGTCCAAGCTTTAGTAGGTCCAGAAGTTCACAAGAAAAAGGTCAAATGTAACAGAGATGAACTAATGATTATGGATCCTCCAAGTGGTCAAACATGTGGTCAATACTTAAATACTTACATGAATAACCATACTGGTTTCATTTTAAACGCTGAAGCTACTTCTGACTGTGAATACTGTCCATTCACTGTCCAAGATGATGTCGTCGCTCAATACCATGTTAAATGGCATCAAAGATGGAGAGACTTTGGTTTCATGTGGGCCTACATTATGTTCAACATTGTTGCTATGTTATTATGCTACTACGTCATGAGAGTTAAGATCTGGAGTTTCAAATCAGTCTTAAATTTCAAGAAATGGTTCCATGGTCCAAGAAAAGAAAGACATGACGGTGGTGACAAAAATGTCTTCACCACAACTGCTGCTGATGAATCTGCTGTTCAAAAGAAACAAGAATAGATTAGATTATTTAGCTTTTTACGTAAACAACTTATTTTAGAGATTCTTTTTAACGAAACATTATTATCATTATTATTAAATTATTCTTCCTCCTTTCATATTCTCAGAATAAAACAAAATTTAGATATTCATTCCTATATATTAAATACAAACTCTGTTATATTATCCGATTTAATGTTTTTAGACCAACGCCATACAATATTATATAATACTTAATATATTATTTTTTTAAAAAATCTTGTTACAATCACTAAGCATCTTTGCCATTACTTCCATTCTACTTTAAAAATTCGGAATCTTATATACAGTCGATAATTAAACTTTAAATGCTCAAATGGTTGATCAAATTCATGATTGGGTTTAAAATCACATATAGATTCATATAACATATATGTTGTCCAATGTAAGTCATTATAGAACCATATTCATACTGAACATCTGTATCATATCTCTTTTATTTTTAGATGACTACACAGTTCTAACGTAATTAAGTTCAAATAAACTCGAACCCCGTCAGACGTAATAAACGGTTGCATTAAGTTACCACCGGAATAATTATGTGACTTCGTACTAACAGATAGATCATTAATTGAAATCATTTGCCTTATTTAATATACTTTGATTGAGTAATCAATGATATAATTACACAACCTCCTAGATACCCTAGTAATTGGAAAAATGCCCTTCTTGATAATCTAATCTGGTCATGCCTACTATGCGATTGCACAAATATATCTCTAATCTGCTTAAAAATAAATACCATGTCCATCTTTATTATTTGTTTAGGCTAATCTACTTATTTGCTCTATGTATACCATCTTTATATAATATTCTACCTTTTTCAAAAATATTAAGGTTTTCGCTTTGCGTATATAATGCAAAAAAGTGTTGATAAAATTATATATAACAACTATATATTTTGATAATACAGTAATGAGTTTTGATCGTAACCACCAGGGCCGCCATTTGTATTATCATCACTTCCATCATCATCATTATTATTATTTTTGTCATCGTCAACTGTATTTTCGATTTCTATCTCTTGTATTTCTTGCAGCATCTTTGTCCTTTCTGCAATGAGTCTTTTGTCGTTTACATGAGTAGCGTTACTGTAATTATCGTCATCATCATCATCATCATCTTCCTCTTCCTCCTCCTCTTCCTCCTCCTCTTCTAAATTATAATCTTCATCTTCTTCTTCGTGGTATTCTTCGTCAAAATTGAAATTTAGTAAAAACTGATCATTTTCATGTTGCTGTTGTTGTTGTTGCTGCTGCTCTTTTTGAACTATCTCCAATGCTGCCATAACATTATCTTCTAAATTTAACATTGCATCATTCATAATGTTGTTATCATTTTTATTGTTATTACCATTATTATTTATATTGATAGGATTGCTGTTGTTCATATTTTGATCGTTCATATTTACTAGAACTTTAGTGGCCGCATCGATATATCTCGATTGTTTGACACCATTTTCATCTGAAATAAATTTATTGAACGTATTCAAGTTTGTATCTTGTTTATTATTAACCTTTATTCTCTTATTTGAATTGTTAATACCAGTTGTATCCTTTACAACCGATTGGTATGGATTATTAACTATGCCAAAAGATTGAACGATATCAGGAGGTGTTGGCTGCTCCACCTCACTTTCAATAATACTTCTAGATCTCTTTCTATCAATAATATTGTTATTCATTATTCTTGGATTTGCCACAACAACAGTCCGTGGAGCCTGTATATTCCCAGAACCGTTGTTACCAATGTTATCTTTGTTGTAATTTATTATACCATGCGGTAGATCGTTTGCGTTAATAATATGAGAAGGTAACATATGAGCCTGTGCAACTGGAACTTCATTTGCTGCAACAATAACACCATTTTCATCTGGGTATCTCATCTTACATTTCTTACACTGTGCTATAACCTCTGAAACCGTATTTTTAATACCTTTCCAATGATAATTTTCAGCAACTTTCGAAGTTACCTTATTAATACCTTGATGTTCAACAATATGGATATCCAGGACTATCTGCCTTTGCTTATCAGGATCGTATACAATTTCTCTCCCCTTTGTCATCAATTTACTATTTAGTAAACTGTGAGTTTTCGAACTAACACGTAGTCTTGCCTTTTCATTTCTATCACAATGAGATGGATATTTACCTGTTTCCAAATAGTACTTTAGTCTCTCATATTTTGCAATTTCATGAGTCTTCTCCGGATCTCGTAGTAAATCTATACTCTTTTTAATATGCGTGAATTCTTTACCATAAATAAATGAGTCTACTGGAACATCGTAACCTTTCAGAATACCTGCTTCAGGTAGCTTACCTATTCTTCTAAAATTTAGCCCTTCAAGGATTCTTCTAATACCAACATTAGTACCATAAATTAAAGGAAAACAACATGAAGTGAAACCCAACTTTTTTGACCATTCTATAAATGTTTCAGCTAAAGTTTTACCAATGCCTTTACCTCTAATACCTGCATTCACCAAAAATGTACCAGTGACTAGATGGGATGATCTACCAGGGTATGCAGGTTGTAATTGAAATATACCTAAACATTGTTTCTCCCAATGTATATTTAAATTCAAATTCCTTATGTCTTTTCTACTTTTGTACTGTTCAGTGCTTCTCGTATTATTGATACGATCATTAGTGCTATCTTTGTTATCTTTCGACCTACTAGCAGAATCATCAGAGTAATTTTGATCAATACTATAGTCCAACTCAGGTATCTCTCCAAGAACCATAATACATATATGACCATCTCTATGAAACCAAACATCTTGAAACTCTTCCATGGATAATGTTTCGTAATATGGGAAACTATCACCTTTCTCAATCTCCATATTAAATTCATCTAGTAAGAATGACATAAGGGCAGTTGGTAGTAATTGTGGAATAGATGGGATGGGATACATTGTTGCAATGGTTTCCCCATCCTTCAGCAATACGGTCTGTGGTTGTAATGGTGTCAATAATTGTTGGTCCTGTTGAACGGCTATAGTGCTTGAAATACCCACATTTGACTGATTACTCTGTGGATAGTGATCTACACTCGTTTCAGAACGTTGACTAAACATCTATGGTTCTATATTAATTTTAGATACTATACTGGTTATCTACTTCAATTCTTTTCTCTATATATTGTATTCTTCTTAAATAAGATGACTTTATATTTATTTATATTTAAAAATTTGGCGTATTGGCGTTTTTATAAACAATAAGATTTTGAGATGACTATATGCAAAAACAAAACAAAATGGTAAAATACCAGATGAGTTTCCCATATAGAATAGCCATCGGTCAACTATGCTCCTCCTCAAATTTAACTAAGAACTTAAATGTTGTTACAGAACTGATATCAAAGGCCATAGATCAAAATGTCAAGCTAATTTTCTTCCCTGAAGCCACTGATTTTATTTCTAGAGATGCGACACACTCAAAATATCTTGCAGAAGAGACAAATGATTTTGTTTCCAGCTTACAGGAGAATATATTATCATTAGTAGAACATAAATCCAAGAGAATTGATGTCTCAATTGGAGTTCACTTGCCATCAGAAAACAGTTCAAATGATAAAAGGACGAAGAATGTTTTACTTTATATAAACCATGAGGGTAAAATCATTGATGAATATCAGAAATTACACTTATTTGACGTTGATATTACGAATGGGCCTATAATGAAGGAATCAAACTCCGTTCAAGCTGGTGATAGATTGCCTAATCTCATAAATACGCCTGTTGGTAAACTAGGTAGTGCTATATGTTACGATATTAGATTTCCAGAACTCTCATTATATTTAAGATCACACGGTGCACAAATTCTGTGTTTCTCAAGTGCTTTTACTATGAAAACTGGTAAAGATCATTGGGAATTACTGGGTAGGGCGCGTGCGATCGATACTCAATGCTATGTGGTGATGCCAGGCCAAGTAGGTGTTCACGATATTTATGATGATCCTTCGTCCAATAATTATAATGAAGTAAGTAGTGTAAAAAAAGAATCATGGGGCCACTCAATGGTAATTAATCCCTGGGGCGATATAATCTCAAAATCTAAAGAAGATACTGACGAACCTCAACTTGTCCTTGCTGATTTAGATCCTACTTTACTAAATAGAGTAAGAGATAATATGCCTTTATGGGAGCACAGAAGAACGGATATCTCTTTCCAATAACTAATAAATAATATATATATTCTTTTGCCAATAATATTATACAAACATATACCAATATGAAGGATGTGGCTTACTTATGTAGAGACTCTAATATTTCATTAACCTTTAATTCATCCTTTGATTTATTCGTTATCTTAAATGCAAATGTTAAGTAAGAAGTGTGCGACTTAACTTCTGTTTCAGCCTTTGTTACTTGCTTCCATTTATAGTTGGAATCACCTTCCTTAACTCTTGAACCCTTACCAAATGGATTAAAATTTGCTTTTTCAGTGAATGGCTCCCGTTTCTTTGGTTCAGTTACTTCAATTTCACCAGCATCTTCTTGAATTTGTCTCTTCTTCTTTTCCATACCTTCTATTTTACGTCTCTTAACATCTTTACATCTCTGTATAGCTTCGTCTAAAGTTCTAACCATTTGTCTTCTACTTTCAAATTGTCTACTTTGAATTTCAACCATTTCGATACTAGACCAGCCATTTAGTTCTAAAGCTTCAATAGTCTTATCAACTTGTTCAATACATGGGGAGAAACAACAAATACCAACCTTTTCATCTTTAGCAATAACTGAATCAATATGTTGAATGGCTTCCCATGGAGCAGGAAGATCTAAGAATATAACATTTGCATTTAAAGTAAGTTCATCAGATTGGTTAATCAAATCAGTGGAAGTAGTGTCACCTTTCTTGATAGTAAAACCATTCTTACAAACATCTCTATGAGTTATTATAACGTTTTCGTCTATTAAACCATGATCTTTAAATTCTTCAAAGGCTTGTTGATAACGAACTTCGTGGAATTCAAAAGTGTATAGCTGCTTAACAGATCTTGCAAATGCATGTGAGAATGAACCTGAACCAGTACCTGCTTCGATAACTCGCGAGTGAGGTCCACAGTTTAATCTTTGCATAATGTATGATGAATCCGCAGTGTAAACGATTTGTGTTCTATGAGGTAATGATAAAGTCCATAATTCCGGTGTAGGTTGTAAGACATGAATAAAGGCAAACTTCTTCTTAATACCTTTAGTTCTAATGGCAATTTGAGAACCGTATGGTTTATTGATCATATCCTTATGTGGGAATGAACCATATCTAGTATTGAATGTCTCTTCGGCATTGATTGTAATAGGTTTTAGGTTATCTCTTGAAATCCAAACAAGTACTAGATCACCTTCTTGGATTAGGTCCTTATATTCACTGAAACAGGACATACTTGTTACTCTTATCTGTTCAATTAGTTGACTTTGTTTGGTCGATGAGATGCCTTTTTAAAATGTAAAACTTTTTTTTTCATAAATATCGTAAAAAAGTGAAAAATTGTCAATTGGCAGGAAAGCAATAATAATAATGGGGACACATAATTAAAAACATGTCATATGTAGACTCATGTATACTGCTTGTAACATCTAATACTTATTTAATAAAATTATTAAGGGCTGATAATACAATAATGTGCTTAAAAAGAAATATATAGAACAAATAAAGAGTACGTACAGGGTAGTACATATGTATATAGGTAATCAGTACATGTCAGACTTGTGGAAATCGTGAGTTAAACCGTAACGGGCGTATGTCTTGACTTTGCTCGTTTCGGTCTTGAATTTATTTTCATCGTTAATCTTTTTAATAGTTTCAGCATCTTTGAATGATATACGTTCCATAGCTTCTAAAGGTGGATCTTCCTTATCAATATCAACTTCACCTAACATAACGACGTTTTCACCACGGATCATGAATATACCACGGTCTTCTTCGGCATATTTGTTTTCAGCTGTTAGATATATTCTCTCTACACAGTGTTGTAATATTAAGTTTGCATATTGGTCGAAAGTTCTTAAAACACCGAATAATAGTTTACCGTCACGCAATAGAACGAAAATCTTACGGTCAACTGAACTCACTATAGCAGCAGTAGTAGTGAAGTTATATTGATCTAGATAAAGGTCTGCTTCACCTTCTGTAATTTTCTTTGACTGTTTTGGTTTGTTCTCTTGTTGTGGTTGTTGCTGTTGTGGTTGAGGAGAGACCTCGGAAAGCTGTTCGGCAATTGGCGCTGGAGAATCAGTAACGGACATGTTGTTATCGATAATGCTCTGTAGTGCTTCTCTTTACTATCTTATTCTTCTACTAAAACAAACCTTCCTCTACTCTTTAAACCTCTTATGTTCAATTATATAAGATATTTTCTTGTTTTAAAAAAACTATTGGCGATAATCCGTGCACCGCGTAGTTAAATAGGAAATAATACAAAGCTTATACTAAGATATATGATATGTGATAGATAGAGGTTAGTTGATGCCCATTCTTTCGATTACGTAGTTTTGGGCGACGACACCGAATGATAGACTGATACCATCTTCAATCCAGTCCTGGACCCATTCGCTTGGGTCAACTTCTTCTTCTTCTTCGCTGGCATTATCTTCGGTATCCTTGACCTTAGAGTTCTTTTGAGCACCGCTACCTTCGATCCAGTTAACCCACTTCGTTGGAAAACCCTGAGATCTTGTTATAGTAGTGATATCGTTGGTAATATCCTTTAAGACAATGGTAAAACTGAAGTTACCGGCATGGGAGGAATCAGTAGTAACAATATCGTCTTCTTCTTTAGCTTCTGGAATAGAAATTGGTAAGATAGATATAAAGATATCACTGATACTGCTGTCATTGTTGGATTCAGAATCTGCTTCCTTATTTTCTTTTTGTTGCTTGACGATTTCTTCGTGTGCTTTGTTGAATAACTTAATAGCGTTGTCTAAGTTAGCAAAGGCCAATTTCTCACCGTCGGAGACCTTACCTTGGAATAGATTTAGGTGTCTTGAACCCTTAGTTTGAGGCGTTGTGACACTAATATTGTTGTTATCGTCGGATTCAACCACGACTTGGATTGGTTCGTCGTTGTTTGGCTTTCCCCACTCATCAGTGAAAATTCTAATACCACCCTGTACTTGGCTACTTAAGACTTGATCGAATTTCGTTTCGACGTGGAATGGTAAGTAAGAATAATTGACTAAGTCGTGGACCAAATGGATCCTGAGAACTTCTTCAGTTTCACCAACAACAATCTTCTGTAGATTCTTTGCTAGTTCGCTGATTGTGCTACCATTGATATTTAAGGCTGGTAGCGGATTTGGTAGAGATTGTTGTTCTTGTGCAATTCTAGTTTTAATTATGTTAGCCTGTTCTGTGGTTTTGTTCCATATGTTAGTGACTGTGGATGAACCCGAGGAGGACCACCAGTTAGACAAAGAGGTGATTGGGTCATTTAATTGTTCTTCCGCTTCCATTGGTTGTTCTTCCTTTGGCTCCTCTTCCTTTGGTTCGTCGATCTTTACATCAACCATCTTATGTTCTACTTGTTTAGGTTCCTCCTTGGTAGGTTCCTTCTTAATAGATTCCTCTTTCTTGGATTTCCCCTTGTCCATAATGTTACTCTTCTCTAGTTCATCCAGGAACTCAAAGATATCGTCGTCCTTCTTGGCGTCGCCCTTAGCTGGGGTATCCTTCTTGGTGTCTTCTGGCAACGAGTCCAGAAACTCTAACACATCATCAGCTTCAGTGCTCTTACGGTCCAGTGTTTCAACCATCCTACAATACTACAATACTGTTGTGATGTGCTTAACTCTCCACCTGACACGTACCCGTATATCTTATATAAAACTCTATTCATTTAATTATTTCCAAATATCTCTTAGAGTTACCCGCAGAACAAAAATAAAATTTTTCAAGAAATATTATATAATAATATATGATAAATGGATGGGCATCGCAATATATTGGTACTATTATCTGTTGAAAGTAGGACAACAAACCATCAAGATGCCATCCAAGAACTCTATTAATAGACCTAAGTTAACTACCAATGTCAGATATAAGGTCAACAGTCTCGCCAGGAAGAGAGACCAACGTGAGCGTAAGGGTCTTTTCAACCCAGCTAGATCCAGTGAAGAATCCAAGTCCGGTGAGATTAGATCAGTTGCATTAGATTTATACTTCAACAAGGAAGCCACTGTTGGCTCTGGTATGACTAACAAGACTTTATCTAAGAAGAGATCTAAGAAGATCGAAAGAAACATTAAGTATGCTGAACAAAGAAAACTGCTGACTGATGTTCAAGCTAAGGTTGAAGGTGACATGGAAGTCGATACCGGTAGTAACAAAGCTGTTTCTAGAAAGTTAGAGTTAAACCAACAAAGAGTACAGAAGAACAGTAACTCTCTAGTCAGAGAAGCCCTATGGAACGTCATCTCCGATGCTACTGCTCAAGGTTTAGTTCTTGAAAATAGTCAAGGTACTACTTTAGGTGGTCAATCCTTCTAATAGAAATTTTATATATAGGAAATCAAAAATAAAATATTGTATATTATATTTATATATTAAACGAAGTTTATTTGTCTAAGACACCTCTCTTGTCTAATTGAACAGAGACCTTTTCTTTTAAGAATGAAATAACATCGACTGGATCAGCAGCGGTGAAAACCGAAGTACCAGCAACGATAACATTGGCACCAGCTTCGGCAGCTTGTGGGATAGTTTCCTTACCAAGACCACCATCAACTTGAATATCTAATTGTGGGAATAATTCTCTTAACTTAGCGACCTTTGGCATCATTTCAGGCATGAATTTTTGACCACCAAAACCTGGTTCTACAGTCATTACTAAAGCCATATCTAAGTACTTACCTAGTTCAAATAAGACATCAACCGGAGTACCTGGCTTGATAGCACATGCAGCTCTGATACCGTAGGACTTAATTAACTTAACTAATTCCATTGGGTTCTCAGTACTTTCATAATGGAAAGTGAATTGATCAGCACCAGCGTTAACAAAATCTTCAACGTATTTCTCTGGGTTTTCAATCATCATATGGCAATCGAAGAAAGCCTTTGGCTTGTCACTAGTGGTGTCATTAACACGAGGAACAGCACGACGTAAAGACGCTACGATTGGTTGACCTAATGTAATATTTGGAACAAAATGACCATCCATAACATCAATATGTAACCAGTCAGCACCGGCATTAATAACTCTGTGACAATCACAGCCTAGGTTAGCGAAATCAGACGCAAGAATAGAAGGAGCAACAATAGGTTTAACCATACTTCCTTGTTTACTTGCTTCCTACTTGCAACAAGAGACTAACCATTACTTACTATATAACATAATCTTTTTCTATAGGAAATTTCTCGAAAATAGAGATTCCCGAAATTTTGCTGCATAATTTAATTAAAGAAGATATAACAGGTTAGTTGTAATTTATAAACTAAGATAAAGGATAAAGAACATAAGAATAGCATCCATGTCTGACTGCACAATACAAGACTATAGATCTCCAACACTGCAACATCTGTATCGTTACTCGTTGGTGAACGATCTCCTTAACCGTGCTCTATCGTTACCATTAATTACTACAATTTATCAGTCGGGATTAAAACTTATCCCATGGTTACAAGTTATTATACCTGAGTTGGTATGGAACATTGTCCTGCGTTATATTGTCGCCGTATTCGACACGAAGTTTAACCAGACCATCCTAGTTAATGGTATTGATAAATTCCTTTCCTCGTATGAGAAACATTCACATAAGTTAGGATTATGGCTAATTAAATTCAGTTTTACATTTTGGATTCAATTAATACTCAACTTATTACCTCTACAGAAAGGACCTAAACAGGGACAATACAATCCAACTCCAGCAAGTGAAAAATTGGATTCTATTGTTAAACCTAGCACGGCTTCCACGGCTGAAACTTTGAAGGTAGTATCTGTAGATTACAAAGCATCTCCAATCAAGAATGACGAAGAAAGTTCAGAACTTCCTCAAAGTGCTAATACCACTACAACTACTAACACTAGAACTACATCTCCAGAGGCTTCCATCACAGAGGCCAGCAGTAACGAAAGTCTAGAATCATCTACATCTTCGTCTTCTCCATCAAAGTCCAAGAAACTTAAGAAGAGAAAGAATAAGAAACGTTCATCCAAAAAGTAAGCAATCATTTAAGAAACTATCCTTGCTAATCATCAGTATATCGCTATCGCTATTTGCTATTGATCCAGTATATTTATATAAATATATTTCATATATATCTACATATTTAATATTATACCATCTCTATTAGAGTATGCTGCGGATATTTCTGAACCTTCAGGGTTTAATGATATATCATTTACGCTATCGCACATATCATGTACATTATAATTACCACATATAGGTATTATCTTTGGTAAGCACAGTTTGTTATCGTTATATCTGTTCATATACTCTTCGATATTGAATACGAAGATTTGACCATCCATGCAACCAACAACAAACTTCTTCTTATCTTTACTTAACTTACCTACAAAGATCGGTATACCGTTAATAATAGTCAAACCAATCATTTTATTTTCTTCTAAAGACCATATCCTTACAGAACCATCCAGGGAACATGATATTATTTTTGTATCGTCTATCCAATATAAGGACGTTATGCTTTGAGAATGACCATAGAAACAATAACTGGAATTACTATTACCACCACGCCATACACGTATTGTGAAGTCGTCAGCCGCACTCGCCAGTAATTTGTTATCATAATTGAAATTAATACAACTGATTGTGGACTGATGCCCCAATAGTTTACCGATTGGCATAGTCTCGTCAGTTTCATGTACAATCAAAGCACCGTTGACACCTGGTACAACAAATTTATTGATATCAACCCACTCAATGTCAACACCAAGTGAATCGTTTCTAGCGCCTACTTCAGTTGAAGGTAATTGGAAATGTTGCAACACAGTACCGGTTAAAGCATTCCATAAAATAACAACATTGTCAATATCTAACGATATGAAAAATGAAGAGTTTTTGTTCCATTTCATCATGATAATAGGACATCTATGAAAGTTAAAGACGTTCTTCAATTGACCTTCCTTATTCCAAAGACGGATTTCACCATTTTCAACACCACTAACAATCGCATCACCATTTAATGACCATTCTAAGCATGTTATTTCATTAGTTGTCTTGCCTGTAGTAGAACTCAATGCAAATGGATGTCTTAATTCATGAATCTTTTCAACTTGTAATGGCTCGGTATCATTAGTAAATTCAATAATTTGTGCAACAGAATTGTCGTTACCAATACATAATACATTATTGTCAACAGGATTCCATGATAACGCAACTAAGGCATGATCAAAGTTATAGTTTCCCTTTAGGACTTGAATATCTAATTCAGGCTCTTCGTTTTCAGTAGCAATTAATTCTTCGGATGATTTCTTTATAATCTCTACATTACTGACTACACTTGATTCTCTCGTCGTCTGTTCAGCTGTTTGTCCATTTAGTTGTTGTTTACCCATGGTAGTTTCGGCTAGAGACTGTTCAATAACCTCATCGGTAACATCATCTTCATGTTCGAGCGTGAACCTACCGGTGGCTTTAATCTCTGGAAATTGCTCTCTATCAACTTTCAAAGCATCGACAAGGTTAAATTTATCATTAAAATATTGCTCTCGTTCAAAGTTGTCAGATTTAATTAATTCGGAAGCATTGGAATTAGCCAATACATCACTTTCTGTATAAAGGATACCCTTCTGCACTAGATTCACCAATTGGCCAATAGGAATATGCTCTTTATATTTTTCATCAAACTCTAGTACTCTTGTCTCTTCTTGTAATGCTAGAGCAGACAATTCCTTGCCCATCTCCTGCAGATATCTCCATACCAGGTAATTCAGTTCCTCACTGGTAATGCTCATTATTGTATACTCGTTTGTATAATACCTTTTGAAGCTTGTTTACCTATTTCTTCACTTGCTATGGTGACTTGTATTTGTTTATTATATGAATTTTTAACATAGAAACTTTTTCCGTAACAAAAAAAGATTGGAAGAAATAATATTAATACTTGATCTTGAATCAATAGGGATTTATATAAAGTTTGGTAACAACAGGCATATACATCACCTTGGGAAGTATCAACAACGGTAGGTTTGAAAATACTTTAACTACAATTATTTGATAGTTATAAGTTTCTAAGTAGCGCAATTGCTCGAAGTATAACAACAGAAAAGTTTCCTTTTTTAAACGAATTGGAGCGACACAAATATGGTTGATATTTCATTAAGAAAAGCCAGAAACAACTGGAAAAATGCTACAAGTGGGTCTCCTACCAAGATTAAGGCATCTCCATCTCCATCCCCTGCCCCAGCATCTTTAAGTACATCAAAGGCTGGAAAGCAATCATCAAAGGGTAAACAAACAAAGACCAAGAAGAAAACAACAAATACCAACCCATACGGACAATTGGATATGTCATCTCCATATACACAACTACCTACTATCAATGCTCGTGAAAAAAATAAAGCTGCATCCTCTATGCAAAGAAGATTATCTGTCCACACACAAAATTATATTCCACCAGTACTTGACTATTCTATGCCTTTACCTGCTAATCCTATGTCTTATGTTGATGGTGATAATGAAAGTAAAAACAATGAGCGTAGCATGTATAAATATCAAAACAATTCAACGGTAAGTTATGACATAGCCACTCCAACATCCGCAATAGCAGGAGGTCAAAAGGAAATATCCCCACTAAAAGATATACTACAGCAATCCATAATTAGAGATATTTTAAGTGATCCAAATTTTAATACAAAGAAATTTGTCCATGATAGATTAAGTGATGCTTCTGCTATTGATATCGATACATTTACTACCATACTAAGTAGTCTCGCTGAACGTGTTCAAGATGAAGTCAAAAATAATCTAAACAAGTCATACAATGAAATTTTGCAGGTCAATGATGATTTGTTCGTTGCTTCCAATGAACTAAAGACATTAAGAGAAAATTTCAAGAATCTAATGGATGTTATGTCTGATTTTGATGAAATAGCAAGAAAGAGACTCATTTTGGAAAGAGATAATAGCAGTTCCCCAAGGAAGAGCGGATTGCTACCAGCTGTTAGCAGTAAACAAAGAAGAGATAGGAGCAGCGTTCTTGTATTAGATAAGATTTGGAAAGAAGAGTTACTGAAACTTGTAGAAAATGTTGAAGGTACTAAAAATGTTATTTTTGAAAATGGTAAGAGAAAGAATGATAGACGTCTAATCTTAGAAAGTTCAGATTGGGTAGAACTAAACGTCGCCACTTTGAGATTTTTGCAAATGATTAAGGTTTACTTATTAAACGATGTACTTATTATTGCATCAAGAAATAAGAATAATGATTTAACTCTAAACCAATGTCTAGATCTAAAGTCATTGAATGTTACTAAAGAACGTAATACCGGTAGATTACTATTCAAGATAGATTCAAACAGTATTAGTAATACCAATATAAACAATAATAATGTTACGAACGGTTTACTTTATGAAACCAGAGATGAAAATGAATGTTTGAGAGTATTGGATGCCATTAGAAAAGCCAAGGATGACCTTTGTGATATCTTCCAATCTGAAGTCGAAAATGAAAAGAAATTAAAAGAATCATTCAGATATTTACAATCATCACAGCAAACACCAGGAAGAGATCCGAGCAGTAACAAGAGTCCTGTAAAAAGTAACAGACGTAGTATGGGCATATCTATGACTCCAAATAGAAACAGCAATAATTTTTTAATGTCTAATGGAGGTAATAGTAATAATTATGCAGGCAGTGTAAGCAACAGTACTGGTATATCTACTTTAGTTAACTCAGTAACTGATCAACATTTGTTACAGAGTCTAACATTGTCATTGCATTCAACATCTATGAATAATGATAATAACTCACCTTCTAGACAACTAAAGGTACTAGATGACAATATTGAAGAAGTTAATGTCTTAATCGCAAGACACAAATATTATGATGCTGTTATCAGTTTAGTAGATCTAGAAGAAAGGTTAAACCTATTTTATGAAAAGATTGCTGCTGCTAATAATTCCAATGAAAATAACAACCCCGATGATTATACTATTTTATTAAATTTACTACTAATAAAAATCAACCAAAGAAAAGAATCTATCAGTAGTAAGTTATCACAAAACATTCTTTTCAATACCGAAATTTCACAATTAATAAGTAACGTTCAAATATTATCCAAATTAGGATTATCGGAGCAAAGTTTAGACTTATTCTTACAGAATAGAACAAACTTAATACAAGAATTAACATTACAAATTGGATCGTTTGACAATCCAGTCAATTATTTAACCCAATTGGCCGTCATTAGATTTCAAACAATTAAACAAACTGTATTGAACTTTGAGAACCTATTTCCTAGATTTGTAAACAAAAACTCAATTGACAATAAATTCTCATCCATTTTGGTAAATTGGTGTAATGATGAAGTTGACAAACATTTCAAATTGATAGACAAACAATTGATTAACGACGAAATGTTGTCACCAGCATCAATTAGATCAACTAGAAAACAAATCGATGATTTGAAATCTGTCGGTCTGGACTTTGTTTATAAACTGGATGAATTCATTAAAAAGAACAGTCATATGATCCGTTAATGACATATATTTATGTAGACATTTATAAAATTTCCTTCTACAGGATCTTATCTTCAGATGTTAACAAGAATTAATGTACGAATATTCAAAATAATATATTCTATATGCCCAAACTATCCAAATATCATACAGATATCTTTTAATACCGACATGTTCTCTTCGTTATTCCCTTTTACTAAGGGAAGTACTCTTCATCTCTTATTTTTTTCAAACTCGGTATTTTGGAAGTACTTCTCTGGAATTTTCCAGAAAAATTTGGACAATGCGATGCTCTGAAAATATCAATGATTATATAAGAATGAATATTACAAGTTATTGGTTAGGTGGATTGTCGGTAAGGTTATTTTACAAAGAGCTTAATACACTAAAATAAAATTATATTCAATGGACAAATTACTACATTGGTCTATTGCTAACTCCCAAGGCGATAAAGAGGCTGCTGCCGCAGTTGGTCAACCTGACCCAAAATTACTACAGCAACTATTCGGTAGTGGTCCAGATGATCCAACTTTAATGAAGGAAAACATGAAACTAATTATGCACCCAGAAGCTGATTTAGAAAACAAATTGATTGCCATGGATAACTTTGAAATGCTAATTGAAAACTTAGATAATGCCAACAATATTGAAAACTTAAAACTTTGGAAACCTATCTTGGAATTATTATCTTTTGAAGAAGCTGAATTACGTTCTAATGCATTATCTATTATCGGTACTGCAGTTCAAAACAATATTCCATCCCAAGACAATTTCTTAACTTATGAGAATGGTCTTGGTAAGATTATTAACTTAGCTAAAGATGATAAAGAAACTCCTGATGTTAGAACCAAAGCTTTCTATGCGTTATCTAATTTAGTAAGAAACCACCCACTTATGGGTGAGAAATTTATTGAATTACAAGGCTTAGATATAATAGCACCAGTCTTAAATGACGAAAAGGCTAAACCAAAATTAAAGATGAGAGCCATTGCCTTATTAACTGCATTCTTAACTTCTGTTAAAATTGATAACGATTTAATTTCTACTTTTAGAAAAGATAACGTTATTCAAGCTACCATTAGTAATCTAACCAAAGACAATGACCTAAATATAATAGACAGAGTTTTGTCATTTTTATCTCAACTAATATCTGGCGGTATTAAATTTACACCTGAAGAAATGACAAAATTAAACGAAGGGTACCAAGAAATCGAATCCTTAAAGGATAGGCTAAATGAAGACGACTATTTAGCAGTTAAGTATGTATTATAATAATAAAATATTTTGATTTTCGTCATTTTTAAACAATTCATTTGATTAACATTTTTTTCAGCACCTTCTGCAAAATGCAATTCATCAAACGTATGAGAACATAAAGAAAATTCTCTTTATTATGAGAGGAATATATTATATATTAAGTTATAAATTATATAGATATCTTTAAATATCATAAATTATATTACTATTTACTATTGGATGATTTCATTAGGGTTATTACTTGTGAAAAGCTTATACATTCTCCGCTCCATAGTTTCAGTTAACAAACTACGACCATCAAATCCTGATTGTAATTCACCTTTTTCAAAATCCTTCAATAGACCTTGAAATTTAGGGTATACTCTTACCACACTACCTGCTTTTAAGTCAGGAACTCTTCCAATTTCGTGTATAACCTTTCTTAAAACATCACTTTGGTCCTTACCAGATTTGACATTAATGTGTGCGTATCTCATAAATCTAAGAGCAGGGTCCATTCTTTTTTTACCTATTAATGAAACCAAATTTGACAATGAATGTATAAATTCTACATTTGAGTTTACAGTATAAACCTGAACTTTCCATTCTCTATCTATAAATCGAATCCTTTGTTCCAGATCGAAAGCATGGAAATTAAGTTCTTTTATTTGTTCCATTTTTTTACTTCTAGATCTAGGCTTTGTAGGTGAAGATGTTGGACCGATTAACTGCTCATTAACTCTAGCTCTATATTTTTGATCTTCTAAATTCTCAATTGCTCTCTTAAATTTATTAATGTCAGTTAGCACCAATATAATTTGTTTTTCTTGTTTAGAATATGATCGGATTTTCTTATACAATGCTTTCTTATCCTTGAAATATTTCTCGAAGAAATCCTGAGTATCATAATATAACATCGAAATGTTTTCTTCAATGATTCTTGGCTCCATAGGATAATAAAAATCATGAGTGAAATCATATACACTGTCACATTTTCTTAGAAATCTAATCAAAGGAGCAGATTCAGTATAGCCCGCCTGCAATACAGCAGGACTAATTATTTCTTGTACGTCAATATTTGTTTTCTTGAATTCTTCTAATACTTTATGTGGAATTTCTACAATAATATGCTCTCTTGCCTTCTGAGTATCACGGTAAATTTGATTTACTTGTTTAAATGCTTGTCGATTTTGCTTTAACCAATGTCGTATTAAGTCTTTCGACTCATCTGTAGAAAATGCTTGACCATTGATGATATATTTCTTCAAGATTTCATCACTGGTAATGAAATTATCATCCCTTTCATCTTCAGGTGTGCCCATAGTCTTTGATCGTTGAACTGTTGAAATCATATGAGTATGCGAGTTAATATTTACGTTGGGTTGACTAGCAACCATAATCTTACGAGAAAGTAATGAATCGTATGCGCTTACTTCAATTTCATCATCTAAGAATTTTGAAATATCTAAGTCCACTGTTTCGATAGATTTTTCATTTAATTTACTTACCTTACAAAACGCATTCTTTTTATCTTTACCAGATATTAATGTTTTAAATTCTATATTATTCCTTTTGAGTTCATCTATTTCTTTAATAGCTTTTATTTCGTGTTGGCTGAATTTTAAGCTTGTTGGTGAAGATAGTGGAAACTGTTTAAATATGTCTTCTGATGGCATCTGCTGAGATATCGAATTATTGCTTTCTATGTTCTCATCTACTGGCAATTCAATTATATTTACATCAGAGAGCTTAGTATTACTTTCAATCTTATCTGTGTTATTTGAAGCAACTTCTTGTGAGGATATTGCTATATCTGGTATATGATTTGTAACTTTTCGTATCTTTTGTGATTCACTTATTCTCTTGTGTAAATCCAAAATATCGCTAGAATCTATATCACTTGAATCAGAAGTGCTGAAAGTTAATGAGATATCATCTATTATACTCTTAGTTCTCTTAAGACCCAGTGTCCTTTTTGGACTGGTTATTTTACGTTTTTGATGTATAACTTTGTTTATAATAATATTGTTAGGATAAGCGATATTTTCATTTCCTGATTCATTATCCATAAAAGGAATTGAAATCTCCTCCGACTTGTTAGCCAGACCATGGTCACTCACTACCACACACTGTGAACTCTTTAACTTGCTAGAATTGTTAGGAGATGATGGATATTCACTAATGATATTTTGAGATGCGCATGCTTCATTCACTGTATCATTTGGAAGTTCAATAATATCATCATCTGTAACATCGATAGTCTCAACTAGATTACTAACCTTGATATCGTCTATGGTACTATCATCAAGTATTTCAATAATACTATCCATTTAGTATACAGTCTCGAGGCTTATTATCGTTGTTGAGATTATAATCTGCGGGACCAATATAATGCAATATTTAGACACATTCTTGATTTGTTTTCTTTTGAGTAGGAACTGCGATTATGATATATTAAGTTTTAACCAAAAAGTTAAAGGTCTAATGAAAAGAACAACGTTTCAAATCCCCGAGTAAATTACAGGTATAGTTTATAGGAATCTTGGAGTAACATTAACTTATATTTCAGAATACTTTAACTTCCTTGATAGATTAGTCAAATGTTCAACTAAAACTATAATAATTGATCTCTTGGCCCAGTTGGTTAAGGCACGGTGCTAATAACGCCGGGATCAGCGGTTCGATCCCGCTAGAGATCATTTAATTTTTCATATTTCTAACTTCAATATACTAAATTACTATAAAGGAATGGTATGGTGATGAACTATAGTCAATTGGAATATGTTCTATTCTTTTTTATTTATTACAATATTTACTTAAATAGTGTTAACGGTAGTCATCTATATACAAATAATTCCGATTGTAACAAAAAATTAAATATTAAAGTACGATAATGCATACAAGGATGGTAATTAAATCATATATCTATCTATATCAGTTCTTTGACTTCTTTTTAAAGAAACCGAACTTCTTCTTCTTTTTCTTACCATCATCACCTCTATGGTCATTATCGTACGAGTCTTCCACATTTGAGACAATTGATGATTGTACAGAGGTTTGTCGAGAATCTGCAGTTGTTTGTGTTAGACTAATATTTGGTACAGATGGTGCTGACTGTGGTAACGAAACAGCGGTATAACCTTGCGACTGTTTCATTGCACTTATATTATTAGTACTTAATGATTGTGTGTTATGGATGACAGTGTTAGATGACATATTTGGATCCATCATAGAAATTGAAGTTGAACTTCCATGTCTCTGTTGGAAAGATGCCATACTAGCGTTATTGGCGATAGCCATCTGTTTCATGTTACGTTGACTGTTAGGATATGAGTTTGAACCTTGAGGAGTTCTTGTCCTCATTGGTGCAGCAAGCAGATTATTACTAGACAAAGAATTTAGCCGACTTTGACTCATATTTTGTTGAGACCCATTGAGATTAGTAGAACTTGAAGGTCTGTTGTAGTTGTTAAATGTAGTCTGAGAAGCTGCAGCACCAGTTGTCGATGAACCACCCAACATTTGCATATTACTATTTCTATTCTTTCTGCTAGTTGGTTTGAAATTATGTGATTGATATTGTTGATTTTGATTTTGATAATTTGAATAGCCATTATTCACATAACCCATATTAGATGCAGCTGGATCAACAAATTCAACAGCAGGTACTTGAGATGCAGCTCCGTGCATCATTCTATTAGAACGTTGGTAACCATTTTGTTGTGGAGGCATTTGTTGCATCGGAACGTTAGTATAAGATGTCTTTCTACTGCTACTATTGTATTGTTGTTGTGCCTGAGGTTGTTGTTGACCTTGAGAGGAAGAGAATCTTTGCATATGTTGCATTTGTTGTTGCATAGTCCTCTTTTGTATTTCTAATTCACGTTCTTGCAATTCTAATTCTTTTCTGCGAATTTCTAATTCACGTTCTTTCAAGGAATTGTCACTGCCATTCTCAGACTTTGTATTTTCGCTATGGTTACTGTTGTAACTATCTGTCTTCAAATGATTAGTATCTTGAATTTCTGGAGTGTTTCCAACACTCTTTTTACTTTTCGAAGGTGATTCGTTGTAACTAACACCATATATAGCCATATCTTGTAAATCACTTAAATTTGGAGTACCAGTTGATTTAGAATGTTGTTCTTTAATGTTGTTAAACGGGTTGCTCCCTGATTTTTCCAGTTGTTGTTTAGTATAGTTTTCAGTACTTTGCTTACGTTCATTGGTATCATTAATAGATACCTTTTGTAGTTCAATTTGCAAACCACTTATTTCATTTTGATGTTTTTGAATTAATAAAGCATTATCTTTGTCAAACGAGTCCAATTTGTTCTTCAATAAAGAGATCTGGTTCTTAAACGTAGTCTCTTTTTCCTTAAAGTTTCTCAAGTCAATGTTGTCCTTTTCAACAGTACTATTTAACATTTTAATTTCGTTTAAGTATCTTTGTTTTTCAGTACCGAAAGAACCAGCTTGTTGTTGTAAATTCTTTAAGTCATCAGATCTAACAAACCATTTAGATTCATTATCATTTAATTTCTGTATTTGGGACATAATTGAGTATAGGAATTCTAAGTATGGTGTCTTTAAATTGAAATCATCAGCCAATAAAATAGTTTGCAATAAAGTAATATCGAAATTTAATGGTGCAGTCTTCTTTATGAAATGATACAATAATGGTGGAATTGCATCATCCACAGAATATAAGTCAGACCAATAGTTCAATAAATCTGTTTCATTGTTTAATGGTAATTTAACCTTCATTGACTTCGCAATGTTTACGACTTCTGTCACCAAGCCAGATATTAGAGGTTTTGCCAGTATTTGATCCTTTAGATGAGGTGGAGTTGTTTCTTCCAATAAAATCAACAATGGGTCAAAACATATCATTGGGATAGCAAAAACCCATTGCTTAGATAAAAACTCCAAAGGTGATTGTTCACATAGGTCTATTTTATCCTTTGGGAATAATTTCTCAAAAAGTCTGTCAAATGTTTTTAATAAACTTGCCATAGAGGAAGTATATTGGTTAGCCTTAACTGTAGAATCACCCAAATAAATGGTATTGGTTGCTCTATGGTTACGACTTGTCTTGAATTGTTTGAATTTGTCCTTAGAGATCTCTCTAATGTCGAAATCAGAGACAATACTGAATATATTTAATTGTGAAATATTCATTGACATCTTAACAAATGATTCTAATTGAACAAAACCTGTGCTTTCGACAAATATCTTGGTACTAGAATTGGTCAACTCCACTAGTTGGGATGAAACAGTGGATAATTCTTGCAATGAAGATGCACTTAAGATAATGACGTCAAATAACAAGTCTTGTCCAGCTTGCTTTGATAAATCTCCAATTGAAGTATAGTGGTTGTTTAAGGATAATCTTTCGACACCATAATTAAAAGTTTCAATCTCAAACTTACTTGATTTAGAATCACTAACATGGTATAAATCAACACTATGAGCTAGCTGAAATCTTGACGTGTAGAGTGAAATGTTAGGATGGTTACCACATGTTAAAACCTTTAGGGAAGACATATGCCAATCTATTTATAGGCTTATTTAAATTTCTAACTGGCTTATATAAAAGGTCTGTAAAATAAGAAATAAGCTTGGAAAATATGCAAAATATTCAAAATTAAACTCCACTTAGCAAAAGAAACTCTTCTGATCAATTAAATTCACACTATACACTATTAAATATCGACAAAAGAACTATATACAACAACTATATATCAAACGAATTGTTCGAAATAGAACAATTCCATTTTCCTGTCCTGTTCAACTTTTTTTCAATTTTCGAGTGATGAAATTATATCACCCGGCTGCTGAGCCTCTTTAGTATATAAAGATATAGATAGTTTTACTTATGGAGTATTATATAGTCTGTATTTTGTCGAGTTGATGTTTAAGTAACATGCGTATGTAGTTAGTATATAATGGCTAGTATATTAGTGTTGTACAGGTGGATCTGGTTGTAGTTATTTTGGTAGTCTATTGAGAGCGTTGGTAATATTCTTGGAACCATGTATGATGCAAAGTTTGCTTTGCACTTAGTCTCATGTCTGGATTCAATTGAAGTAATCCGTCTAGTAAGTTGATGATGACATCGTCTATAGTTTCGGAACAGTTTGGTTGTAATACTGCCTTTAGATCCTTTGGTTGACGTTGAGGGAAGTTTGGACTGTATTTAGGTAAAGTGGTAACACCTGGCCATGAGCCTTCGTTTGGAGTACCCATCATTTCAAAGATCAGTTTTAGTTGTTCTTCGTCGTTTGTACCTGGGAATAATGGCTTGCCAGTGATCATTTCCGCGAGAACACAACCGCAGGACCAGATATCAATGGATGTTGTGTATGTTCTCGAGCCCATTAAAACATCTGGAGCACGGTACCATAGGGTGACAACCTCACTTGAGAATGTATTAACTGGGATACCGAAAGCTCTTGCTAAACCGAAATCACCTAATTTTAACTGTCCCTTTTTGTTAATTAATAAATTTTGAGGTTTTAAATCACGATGTAAGATTTTGTTTTCATGACAGAACGCTAGACCTTCTAGCAATTGCCACTGGAAGTATTTAACCAAGTGTAATTCAAGACCCTTTGGACTGCTTCCATCGGTTCTTGAATCCATATATTTCTTCAAATCGTTATCCATATATTCAAAAACTAATGTTAATTTATTTTCAGTGTGGATGACATCATATAATCTAACAATATTATCATGTTTTAATTCTTTCATTAGCGATATTTCACGAATTGCAGTAGATGGAGTACCTTCTTCTGAATCTAATTTGACTTCCTTTAAGGCTACGTAGATACCAGTAGTCTTGTTTAGACCCTTGTATACAGTAGCATATGTACCATTACCTAGTTTCTCTAGTTGTTTGAACTGCGAAGAGGACATTATACGCTCTATTTGTTATATATATATATATATATATGTATAAGTTAATCTTCTTTTAGTTGTTACATAATATATCCCTGTAATAGTTCAATTAATTTTAACGGACTCGCCTTTAAATTATAAAAAAATTTTCAATTATGGATGTCTTCAAGAGACAGACGATATGTCTATAGTTGTCATTTGCAGTTAAGATAGCATTTGTGAATCAATTGAAGGCAGATTTGATATATTAACATAATGGGTAAAGCTGCAGGTTCTACGCATAAAGAAGGTTTCAAGTATATCGTCGACCAAAAGAGTATATTAGGCGAGTCATGGGTCAGTATGTACATCACTGACTCAAGCGAGCCATTACCTTTCTCCAGAGAGAACTTCGAAACTGCAATGTTATATTTAATCCGTGAACCAAATATCAACTCTACTGCTATCTTAAGAGCAGATATATTGAGTGAAGAACACAATGATTGGGTCGATGGAGAAATTAAATTATTGGAATCAAAGACTGAAGAATTTGAAATTTCCGATAAAGATGCTAAGATGATGAGCATAGATGATCTAACCCCGAGAACTGTAAGCATATCACCTGAATTGAACCTTTTTAGTAAGGACATAATGGTCAGAAGAATTCTGCCTAGAAACCCATATAAAGATGCCATCATCAATCAAACATGTTTAGTATTGAATTCAAAAGACAAACTTGATGACACTTCCATGATTGTATACATTCCACACTTGGAGCAAGGCGATATCTGTCCATTCTATATACCTCATGTGAAGCAAGTTGCAATCTTATTCCATAAGAAAATATTATCTGTGCATTACATTCCGTTTGAAGACACTGAAACTGAATTAAACACCAATATATTACAAGATGAATCTGAAAGAGTAGTAAGAACTGCATACAGATTACTACAAACTGCATTTAAACATTCCCGTGGTGTCATGACTGGTTATGAAAAGAAGGTGAATCACGATCAAGTTGTAGATAAAGTTAAATTTCAAGATAGATATATTAGTTTGAAGAAAAAATACTCTAAATTCCTGGTAGAGAATTGGGCTGAATCCACTGATCCAAAAAAACACGTATTTGAGGATATATCAATTGCAGCCTTCTTAATTGAATTATGGATCAAAATATATGGTGAAAACTATAAGGATGTCATGCAATTTAGAGATTTAGGTTGTGGTAACGGTGTCTTAGTTTACCTTTTAGTCAGTGAAGGTATTAAGGGTTATGGTATTGATGCTCGTACACGTAAATCATGGAGCATTTATCCACAAGAAACCAAGAGTTGTTTGAAAGAACAAGTCATTATTCCATCTATCTTACTACGTCCACACCCAGAAGTCAAGAAACGTATGCCTCATCTGGAACATAATGGTGCATTATTCCCAATGAAGGTAGCTCACGAATATATTGCTCCTGCTACTATCGTCTACTCCAGTGAAGATTTACTGAAATCTCCACAAGTTAATATTGCTGAATATCCAAAGGATACATTTATCATAGGTAATCATTCAGATGAATTAACATGTTGGATTCCATTATTAGGTTATCCATTCATGGTCATTCCATGCTGTTCACATAATCTAGCGGGTGCCAGGACTCGCTTCAATGTTAGAAAATGTAACGCTAATAATATTAACGGTAGTAGTTCATATGCTGGTTTAGTCGATCATGTAGAATACCTTGCAACTAAGGTTGGCTGGAACGTCCAAAAAGAAATGTTAAGAATTCCAAGTACAAGAAACGCTGCTATTATAGGTATTGAAAACAAAGATTTAAAGATGTTCCCAACACAAACAGTTTACGAAACTTTAATGGAAGAAGGTGGTGCCGATAATTGGATACAGAACACCATGGCTCTGACCAAGGGCCATACTAGATCTCATTAACATTATATAAAGTCAATCGATATATACAAAGCTTTATACATGAAACATAACTTTATTGCCAAATATCGCCTTTAATTTTCAATATGAAAAAAATATAATATATACATATATTTAATTGTAAGAACCACACATTAGCAGAAGAAGAGTGAGAATAAATAGAAGATTGAAATGAAATAGAGTATGCTTATTAATCTTTCTACATATACAATATTACGCCAATCTGTGTTTTTACCGCGATTAACCAGAAGTTATGCTGGTTTAACTAGTAAAACTATAAATAAGATTTTTAATAGTGAAAATTGGACAGCTCAAACTCCAAGCTTATCCCACCTACCGAAACAAGAATATGATCTCAAATATTACCAAAAAGAATTTGGATTAACCCTTAATAATCCTGAGTCTATATATATTAAAGATTTGAAATTCAAGAAACTACTAGATATATCATTGAAATCGATATTCCATTCTCAAGTTATGTCCAAAACAACTAATAATTCATTGGACCAATATTACTTTGGGTCCTGGTTACAATTAAGAGACTATTTATACAGCGAATTAGACAATCCATTATTGAGCTCAAAATTAGAATCTTATAAACCAACTATTGCACAATATATTCAGCCAACCAACCCTAAAATGCTAATACCACAATTATACAAATGTGATACTATTGGAGATGATATATGGACTAAATTACTAAGATCCGGTTTAAAGAAGGATTCAAAAATTACTACATCAGATAAGTACATGTATATTCTACAGAAAACATTAAAGTACATCCACGAACAAGAAACGTTACCATACGAACTAAAAACTCATGATACTGATAATACCGAAACAGTAGATATACAAAACCCTACCGAATGGTTTCCTGAAGCAAGAAAGATGAAACGGCACATTATAATGCACTTAGGACCTACTAATTCCGGTAAAACATATAGAGCATTAAAAAGATTGAAGGAAGTTGATAGAGGTTATTATGCAGGCCCATTACGTTTATTAGCAAGAGAAGTTTATGATAAGTTCAAGAGCGAGAAGATATCTTGCAATCTTTTAACGGGTGAAGAAGTTATCTGGGAATTAGACTCGTTAGGAAATAAAGTTGGTTTAATTTCAGGTACTGTTGAGATGATACCATTACATACCATGTTCGATGTTGTTGTACTGGATGAAATCCAGATGATGGCAGATGAAGACAGAGGTTGGGCTTGGACTAATGCCCTTTTAGGTGTTCAAGCTAAGGAGATTCATATTTGTGGAGAAAGGAGTGCCTTGCCAGTAGTCCAACAGCTAGCCGAGTTAACAGGTGACAAAGTCTCTATTAACGAATATGACAGACTGGGTAAGCTATTGGTTGAAGAGCATTCCATAGGGAAGAATTTTAAGTCATTAAGAAAAGGTGATTGCGTGATCGCTTTCTCTAAAAAGAAGATATTGGATATGAAGCTACGTATTGAGAAAGATACTAAATTCAAGGTTGCTGTAATTTACGGTTCATTACCACCAGAGACGAGAGTCCAACAAGCTGCATTATTCAATAGTGGTGAATACGATATCTTAGTTGCATCTGATGCAATTGGTATGGGTTTAAACCTATCAATTGATAGAATTATTTTCAGTACAGATACCAAATTTAATGGTAAAGACCTTGCACCACTTACAGATTCACAGATAAAACAGATCGGTGGTCGTGCAGGTAGATTCAAAGCTGCAAAACATGATGATGAACGCCCTACGGGTTATATAACTGCAGTTTCACCAAGTATTTTAGCAAATATCAGAAACGGTATTAAAGCTCCAGTGAAATATCTTGAATCCGTAGTGATATGGCCAACAGATGAAATTTGTGCCCAGTTAATGGTTAGATATCCACCAGGAACATCTATAAGTGTATTAATTAAAGCATTTCAGCAACAACTGATTCAAAGTAACAGCAAATTGTACTCTTTACCTGACTTGGATTCAAAATTAACTACATTGGAATTATTTGAATATGTTGATAGTTTGCCATTCTTCGAGAAACTAAAATTAAGTACCGCTCCTGTGAAGGATCTACCTTTGGTTAAGGCTGCATTTAGAAAATTCTGTGAAACCATTGCAAATAGAAGCACTAGAAATCTTCTATCATACGGTTTCCCATTTGAATTATTGGATTATCAATGTATTTCTGACGAAAAGTACGGTCTTGCCCAATACGAGGCATTGTACAACATTATTATGCTATATTTCTGGTTAGCTAATCGTTACCCAGAATATTTCATAGACACTGAATCAGCCAGAGACCTCAAGTACTTCTGTGAGATGATCATATTCGAGAAACTAGATAAACTAAAGAAGAATCCATACCTAAGAGACACTGGTGGCATTAGATCTCTATACGCTAGGCGTAGTTGGCCCGCTAAAAAGTACACTACCTAGCCAATGCATGTACCCTATTATAAATACGTACAATACTTGTAAATAGCATACTATTATTCTACATAGTTCTTTAAACAATCATTCTTTCATTGCGACGATACTATCTCGTATATTAATTTTCGGCTTTGTCGCATTTGGAAAAAAATATTATACCACCTGTAAGAAACAACATATAAAGAGATGATAACAAAGAAGGATACATAAATATAGAGCTTAAAGTTATCGATTATAATTCAATTTGATTTGCATTCATATAAGTTACCGCTTAATCAAATCAAAAACATAAATAAAAGCATGTCTGATAACGTTTACATTGTTGCTGCAACCAGAACCCCAATTGGGGCTTTTCAAGGTTCTTTATCTTCTAAAACCGCAACTGAGTTGGGTTCCATTGCTGTTAAGGCTGCCATGGAAAGAGTTCCTCAATTGGATCCTTCAAAGGATTTTGATGAGATTATTTACGGTAATGTATTATCTGCAAACTTAGGTCAAGCTCCAGCTAGACAAGTTGCTTTAGGTGCCGGTATTAGCAACCACATTGTTGCTTGTACTGTCAACAAAGTGTGTGCTTCTGCTATGAAGGCTGTTATCTTAGGTGCACAATCCATTAAGTGTGGTAATGCAGATGTTGTTATCGCTGGTGGTTGTGAATCTATGACTAACACTCCATACTACGTTCCAAGTGCCCGTGGTGGTGCTAAATTTGGTGATGCCGGCATGGTTGATGGTATTCAAAGAGATGGTATCAATGATGTTTATGATGGTATGGCTATGGGTGTCCATGCTGAGAAGTGTGCTAAGGATTGGGAAGTTACTCGTGATGAACAAGATGACTTTGCTATTGAATCATACCAGAAGGCTCAAAGAGCCACTAATGAGGGTAAGTTCGAAAAGGAAGTTGTTCCAGTAACTATCAAGGGTTTCCGTGGTAAGGCTGACAATATCGTCACAAAGGATGATGAACCACCAAGATTAAACATTGATAAGCTAAGATCTGCTAGAACTGTATTTCAAAAGGAAAATGGTACTGTTACCGCTCCAAACGCATCTCCATTAAATGATGGTGCTGCCGCTATTATCTTAGTCTCCGAAAAGAAACTAAAGGAATTAAACTTAACTCCATTGGCTATCATCAGAGGTTGGGGTGAAGCTGCTCATGAACCATGTAATTTTACTTGGGCTCCATCTTTAGCCGTTCCAAAGGCTTTAAAGCATGCCGGCATTGCTGATATCAACAACATTGACTTCTTTGAATTTAACGAAGCCTTTTCCGTCGTTGGTGTTGCCAACACAAAGATCTTAAAGATTGATCCAAATAAGGTTAATGTTTACGGTGGTGCTGTTGCGATTGGTCATCCATTAGGTTGTTCTGGTGCTAGAATCATTGTCACCTTATTATCAATCTTGAACCAAGAATCCGGTAAATTAGGTGTTGCTGCTATCTGTAACGGTGGTGGTGGTGCTTCATCAATTGTCATTGAAAGAATCTAACTAGATTCTTTATAGCTCTTTTGCTCTTATTTTTATATATCCTTTATATACGTATTATTAGTTGAATAAATATACATTTTTTTGCTAAGTAAAGCTTAATTTTATAATATATTAATAAATATAATATTCTATAATATTTCATAATATTTGTTTTATATACTACAATAGTTAAAATTAAAAGGGTTCATTAGGTAAATAGTAATACAAAAGTTTCATTAATTGTCTTGTAAGTCATAAGATATCATGTTCCATATTAGTCATCAAACACTGATATAATTATGTCTATCAGCGTGGTTCATTGAGGAATATTTGTATTGGTTACAGTAGTCGTTAATATGTGTTTCTTCATCAGATGTGAAGGAATCAGTGTAGTGTTCTTCTTCGTAGGGATAATCAAACAATGCTTGGGAACTGTAACTGATAAAATCATTTTCATTTTCATTAAATTTTTCGTTATCGATAGCTTCAACCATTGGACCAAACTCTATTATATCAACGTTTTTTAATGGACCTTCTGTTGTAAAAGAATCGATTTTTGATATTTCTAACATTAATGCATATAGATCGATTCTATGACGAGGGTTTAAGTGTAATACTTTCAATAATAATTGAAAGAATTCATTTGAAATAGGTAGAATGGTTTTTAAAACTTCGTAATCTTGAACAAAATGATGGAACGTCTTATCGGCGTCTCTGTGTGCTTTTAACCACGGGTTTCTCATGCATGTTAAGTTAATCAATATAATACCTAGAGACCATACATCACCTTTTAGAGTTGGGAATATTTGACCCTCGATCACCTCGGTAGATAATCTTTCTGGGGCCATATAATATTCACTACCAATACAGACGTTTGGTATTAAAGATGTTTCGGTAGTTGATAAACCAAAATCACAGATATATACATTATCCTTATCATCTAGTAATAAATTTTCTGGTTTAATATCACAGTGATATACAGTCTTTTGGTGACAAAATTGAATTGCTGAACATAATTGTAAGAATACTTTCTTTATAAGAATACCGTTATTATTGAAATGACTGTCATCTACAATTGCGGTAAATAAATCTTTTGGAAAATAATCCATTACAATAAATGCAATGTATTGAGAATCCAATACTTGATGGATAGTAACAATATTTTCATGATCATGTACTCTTAATTGCAATGCTACTTCCTTGTAATAAGGTACTTGATCCATCTGATCTGAAGTGAGATTTTCAATGACCTCTAAGTTCAAAGACGGCAGCGATAATTTATAGTGATATGTTGTAAATAATTGAGATAAATATTTCTGTAGCATGTTTCGATATCTCTTGTCATCTTGATGAACGATATTGTTCTTCATTTTTAATACTGTCTTGACAGCATATTCTTTTTGGGTTATCATATCTCTCACGTGGAAGACCAACCCATAAGCACCCGAACCTATGGTTGATAATATTTTAAAGTTATTGATTTCACAATTTTCTAGCATATTTCTTTATATTAATTTAATTGAGTCAGACTAACTAGCATCTATTTGTATTATTTGATTTACAGTTACTTTTCTCAAGAAATAATACAAAATACAAAAGAAACAAAATCATAATACATGGACTATTGACATGTATATATATACATTTATGTGTCTCTCCTACTATAGTGATTTAACATACCAGTTAATATCCGCGATCCTCCCCCATATTACTGCCTCTAATAGCATATACTTCTACTGTATTACTTAATCATACTAATAGAATAAGTCCCGCAATTTGCCTGTCAAGTTGTTTTTTTATTTCCCTCAGATCCAAGCGGAGAGGTTTAGAGCCGAGTTTTATAATTTCAGAAATATCAAATATTAAATCATCGATTATCAAAGCTTTGCAGATCTGGATATCGGTTTGGAAGTGAAAACTATTGAAGAAGAACGGCTTGAGATAGTATACTAGGGGCAGATGTCAGTGTCGTCGATTTTATCGCGGGATATCACACGGCTTGGTGATGTTTTGAGCAGTTTAAGTCCCGCTACGTTAGGTCAAAGGGAACAACTGATGTACAAAGCGTACCAAGGGGAACCATGGTTTGATAATCAACAAACTGGGGAAGTTAAGGTTATGAAAGTTGATAGAGATTTACTATTCCAGATTTTAATGATAGAAAATATCTCTAAATCTAAACAGGGACAATTGGATGATCTTAAGACTAAAATCGATCCCAAGAATCAAAGGGTAGATCGTGTGAGGCAATCTGGTAACGGTCCTAAGAGATTCGATGTGGTTACACAAGTGAATATGGATGATGATGATGATAATGGTGATGACAGTATGGCTGGTAGACAAAATACTCATGATAGTACGGTCTTTAAGATGACTCTACAGAATAAAGCCGGGGAGATGTTTTTTGCTGTTAATACTACCCCACTGACGTGGAGTACTTGCCCCTTGGGTTCGAAAATTATTATTAAACCTGGTGCTATATTTAATAGAGGATCATTTTTGTTTCAGAGTTCACAGGCTGTATTTCTAGGTGGTATTATAATATCGTGGAACGAGGATAAGGATTACAAGATGTGTGAATATTTTGAAGATAAATTATCCAGAGATACACCAACCACTAATAGTACTCGTAAAAGAAAAGCTGATGCTATTGAATAAACAAAACTTGCATATTAAATATTCCTTATTGCTTTTTATATAAACTAATATACCTGCATTCATTAAATTATATCTCTATTGATCTAATAATATATCCCACAATTCATCGGTTTCGATGAAATCATGGTGAACAATTGAAACAATACAGTAGTCAGAATGAATTTGTCTCAAGAAACTGTTTGTTGGCGTGTTTCTTGGGAATAATTTAGCCCATTCAGACCAAATGCTAAATGCTTCATCTCTCCATGCTTCAAATGACTCTTCTTCAATTATGGTTGTCTGTATAACTTGACTATTTGGGAAGACACCCCACGTTACGACATTAGAACTACCGCGCTCTAGATTAGTATCGAAAGATCCCTGGGCGTCACCAACATAATAACTAACTTTGCGACGACCGTAATGATCTAACTTAGGCTTTAATACAGATTCCCACTGTTGTTTATGTAAAAACATTTCAACAAAACCTTTTTGGTAAACTAAACCATTGGTTGGACCCCAACCGAAGATCTTGTCGGTACTACGAGCAGCGTTTGCTGCAGGTTGTGATGCTAAAGTTAAGAAACCTCTATGATTTAATTGAATTAATTCTTCTTGGATTAAACCGGTTTCTGGTGATAACCCTAAGTCACACCACGGTAGTGCTTCTATTGACCCTTCTAAATACTTGATGAAAATCTTCTTTAGATCCTTGACACTTGTGGGTTGACCCCAAAGTTCGTAGGCTTTTTTGTTGCTGACTTTAATTGTAGGACCATAACCATCAATTTCACCATATGCTGGAGATCTGGAATCACCAAATCTACCGTTTGGAAATTCATCCCATGTGGCATCACGACCTAAAACACCAGAACCTCTAGAAATAGAAAGTAAGAATTTCTTGGAAGGAACGCCATTTCTATAACTATACTCGTTAAATCCACTCCTATTACCTTCTTGATTTACTATTGTTCTACTTGGCTTTCCATCAGCTGAAAGTACACTGGAACGTCTTCTTTTCCTAACTTCACCATTGTTATTATTCTTCAAAGATAATCCATCCATTGTTATTTCACCATTGTTATCTAAATGTCTGCTTTCTTCAACACCATCTTCATCTTCCTCAATATCACTTTCATTTTCACTTTCTTCTACAATGTGTCCTAATGTTGGTGATTCTGAAACAATCTCTGCTATGGACTTTTCTAAATTCAAAGTGTAGAAATGGAAACATTTAACTCTGCCGTCTGTTCTTCTATATATTTGTTCTATAAGATCTATTATGATTTGCACACCAATTGATTTAACCATAGTATCATCAGCTTGGATTTCTGGTGGAAATTTATCCTGAATACTTTGTGGGATAGACGCATGTGATAATTTGGCCGCTCTATTGAATAGTAGATGTGAATTGATTGGCATTAAGCCTGGGAATATTGGTACCTCACTGGAAATGTTTTCTCTGAACATCTTTTCAAAGGATAAAAACTTTTCAATATCGTAAAACAGTTGTGTGATGACAAATTCAGCACCAGCTTCAATTTTTTCTTTTAGAAAGCCTAAATCTGTAATTGGATCTTGGTCTACAGTATTATCACCTTCAGAACCATAATGACCTTCTGGGTAGGCTGCTACACCCACACAGAACTCATTACCATATTTGTTCTTAATGTATCTAACTAAATCAACTGCGTACTTGAACTCATCAATAGATCCTTCAGTTCCGTCGCTATTTTCTAATTCAATAGGTGGATCACCTCTTAATGCAAGGATATTTTTAATACCAACCATTCTACAACGTTCTAATGCTTCATCGATGGTACTTGGTTCGGTATTTGTACAGGTTAAATGCATACAAACTGGAATATCAAAAGATTGGGAAATAATACCTGCTAATTCTAAAGTCTTTTCTGATGTAGTACCCCCTGCACCCCATGTAACAGTGATAAATGTAGGCTCAAGGACACTCATACGTTCTACACGTTCCAACAAATTTGTTTTACCTGCGGAAGTCTTTGGAGGGAAAAATTCCAAAGAGATCGACGGTTCATCTTTGCTCTTGTAAATATCTACTAATGACATATCGTTGCACGTCTATTATTAGTCTTGTTTGGTTTGATAAACTGGTATTTACCTTGTTATGTACCTCTATTTTGAACCTTCGAAGTGTCAGACCATTGCAATGTGTGAGAAATTATTGATAAATTTTTTTCTATTATTTAGTTCTCGGTGAAAAGTATGGGATTGCCGTTCCTGTAATATTGAAAATGAGATGAGACATTGTAAAAAGCTTACTAGACAATAGTAATTGCATTGAATTACAAATAAACTGGCTATTCCAAGGAATTGTACATTTATATTAAATATATATATCTTACAATAGTTTTTCTCAATGTCAAACTTATTTGTACAGGAAGAGAATTCAGATGATGAACTGCTACAACTAGAAATATCAAGGGAAGAAGATAAACTTATAAAAGCTCAGGAAGAAATAAATAACATATCTAAGAGTAATCATAATGATGATGATTTGATTATAACCATAAATAATGATATAAATCAAAACAATGCAAACGTTGATCCTGAGGACAAAAATGATGACAAAGAAAGTGATGACGAAGTATCTTTGTATCCTTTAATTCCAGTAGATCCAGATACGGAATCTGATCTTAAACCAGATATTCAAGATATAAGACCTGTGGATGTTGAATTAAGTGTTACATTACCATTTCAACAACAGATTATAGAAAGTTGTCTTGTCGCAGACGATCCGTTAGTTATTATGGCTAAAGGTTTAGGGATGAGTAACATAGTGGCAAATCTTTTACATGTTTTGGCTACTCCTACTAAAATAAATGGAGAATTGAAACGGTCATTGGTTGTAGTATTGAATGCTAACGCAAATGATAATAGACAAATTGGAGAAGAATTACAGGAATTATCGTGGTTAGACGAAAGTGAAGAATTACTAGACTTAAATGATAGTCGTCCATTTAGTGTTGTTACTTCAGATACTTTAAGTGTAGAAAAGAGAAGAAAATTATATTTAAGTGGTGGTATAGTTAGTGTAACTTCGAGAATATTGATTGTAGATTTGCTTTCTGGTATTTTACATCCGAATAAAGTCACAGGGATGGTTGTACTAAACGTTGAATCTTTGAAGAATTACTCAAATGAATCATTTATATTGGAAATTTATAGATCACAAAACAGATGGGGTTTTATTAAAGGGTTTTCCGATGCAGCAGAGCCGTTTGTCATGGAATTCTCACCTTTACTTCGAAGAATGAGAGAACTGAGATTTAAGAATGTATTATTATGGCCTAGATTTCGTGTAGAAATCTCATCTGTTTTAAATAATGTTTCAGATGTCAATAGAGTGATAGAAGTAAAGATTTCACAAACAAACTCTATGTCACAAATTCAATTTGGTCTAATGGAATGTTTAAACAAATGTATAGCTGAACTGAATAGAAAGAACCCAGAACTATCATTAGAATGGTGGACTTCAGAAAATGCTCTTGATGATAATTTCTTAAAATCAATTGATTCGGTTATGATGCCAAATTGGCATAGAATTTCATATGAGTCTAAACAACTAATAAAAGATATTAGATTTTTGAAGCATTTATTAAAATTATTAGTCACAGCTGATGCTGTAGATTTTTATGAGGAAGTTCAAACTAGTCTGGATGCCAACAGGCCATCTATCTCGAGAAAATATTCTGAATCTCCTTGGTTGATGGCTGAGGAATCCCAATTAGTAATATCATACGCAAGAAAGAGAATATATTATAAAGATGAATATTTCTTGGAGGAAATGCCTAAGTGGGAGCAACTAATTAATATTCTTGATGATATATCTCATGAAAAGTTACAGAAAGCTGATACAGGTCCGACCTTAATCCTATGTACGAGTAATAATACAGCTGCACAATTGTCCAGATTAATGAGCATCAGTAATAAAAAACAAGGGCTCAGACTTTTAATGTTAAGAAAGCTTCAGTATTACAAAGATAGAAGGGAAGAGCAAAAAATATTCATTAGTGATATTAAAAGTAAGGAGGATAGTGCACCAACAAATGAATTGAATGTTAGCAGTACATTTTCAAAAGAACAAATAACCACCAAAAGAAGAAGGACTAGAGGCGCTGCTGTTATCGCTGAGGTGCAGCGCATGAAGACATCTGGTGCTGGTGAAGATATTGAAGGCGCTATCGATGGGTATGATTTAAAGGATCAATTAAGTATGATTGATATTAACGGCCCTGATGACAAAAATGATGAAAATTATGAGGATATCATTACAAATTACGATGAAATTCCAGACACATACGAAATTAAGGATGAGGAATCTGATCTTGATTTTAAAACTGAAGAGTTAAAAGAACTACAAATTAAACTTACCAAAGAGGCTTGGAAGAAGAGAGCTGAAGAATTTACTTTTGTAGAGCCATGTGATCAAGTGATTGTGGAGAAATTCAGTAACATCGATGATGGTACATTACTACAAGAAATCAAACCTTCTTATATAATTATGTTCGAGCCAGATTTATCTTTTATAAGAAAAGTTGAAATATATCGTGCTATTCAGAAAAATAGTTTAAAGATATATTTCATGTACTATGGTGAAAGTATTGAAGAACAGGAGCATTTAACATCAATTAAGAAGGAGAAGGATGCGTTTACGAAATTGATTAAAGAAAATGCACAATTGGCCAATCATTTTGAAACAACAGAAGATATCTCTCATTTTAAGAATTTAGCAGAGAGAAAGATTAAGTTAAATAAATTGAATAAAAGAAGTACAAGAGATGCTGGTGGTCAAAATAATTTCCAGCACTTTACCCAGGACGTTGTAATAGTTGATACTCGTGAATTCAATGCTTCTCTGCCAGGGCTTTTATTCAGATACGGTGTTCGAGTAGTTCCAATCATGTTATCTGTAGGTGATTACATTATTTCGCCAGATATATGTCTAGAAAGAAAGTCCATTTCTGATTTAATAACCTCATTCCAGAACAATAGATTAGTATCACAATGTAAAAAGATGTTACAGTATTATAAGTATCCAACTCTTTTGATTGAATTTGAAGAATATCAATCGTTTTCGTTGGAACCTTTTAGCGAAAGGAGAACTTATAGAAAAGCTAATCTATCTACCACACATCCAATATCTAATAAATTATCTCAGGATGAAATTCAATCCAAACTGGCTAAATTGGTTATGAGATTTCCAACTTTGAAAATTATTTGGTCGTCATCTCCCTTACAAACAGTGAATATTATATTAGAATTGAAACTGGGAAGAGAACAACCGGACCCAACACTGGTGGCATCATATGGTACTCATCTAAGGAAAAATGCTACGCCAAAAAACACGAATACTCTGAAGGAAGATAAGAATTTAGAACAGTTTGTAAAGCTGTTGGAAATCCCTGGATTATCAAAAATTGATTACTTTAATCTAAGAAAGAAAATCAAACGATACGATAAATTGACTAAAATGTCTCTAGATCAAATTATAGAAATTTCTGGTGATAATGACTTGTCAAGAAAAATATTTGACTTCATCCAAGATGAAAAAGAAAATGAGGAATATATGTTGATGGAAGAAGATATATGATTTATAACTCAATATTATTACACTTTATTTAATTTTAAGTACTTGCAAATTGTCATGTATTTACAAACTATATATCTCAATCTCTGAAAATTATAACTTTTTATAGATTTCATTTGTAACTTGATAAAATGCTTCCATCTCTTTAACAAAATCAGCATCAACAATTGGATTACTTAGTACAGTGAAAAATTCCATTTCTCCAGGTAACATGTTTGGAATTTTAATCAATCTTTGGCACGATTCTTTGTCAACACAACTTTTCTTTAATAATAAAGTTAACAAATTGACTGTCTTGCAACTGATCATCTTGTAGATTGCAGATGAATTTTTGCTTTGCATTGTTAGATTTTGATAGAAACCATACAATCTCCTTAAGCCAAGTCCAATATTTTCAAACGTAGTTAGCCATAAAAGTGGTAGATTTTTCAAGATCTTATATTGGCCATTGTTTTCGTGGTTAATATTTTCATTACATGCACCTTCCACGTTAATTAGTTGTACTATCTGTTGTAATGAAATTATAGATTGCGCAACAATTGGAGATACCTCTTCTATTAAAGCTGGGTTGATAGTTACTTGTTGAAAAGGAATCACAGATATCAGATATGAAACTAAATCATTTAGTAATTTCAAATTGTCACCATCGTTATAAATATCCGTAAGTTTCTTGACAATTGTTAATGATTTTGATTTTCTATCCTCACTGAATTCATTAAATAAGATCGATTTAATAAATTGACGATTCGGATGACCTACAGATAAAACTTTTGCTAGTATATCTACACCAAAAGATTGATACTTTCCCCAATTGATAGTATATTCAGAGTAAGTAATATCTTGTGATTTATGTGATTTCTTCGATGAGGGTTTAGGCTCTCCAAAACTTAGAATCAATAAAAGTAGTAACATTGTATCCACTTCAGAATCAATCTTCAAATTATGTGATATATTAGAAAGCATGATGATGATATCCTTCTTGAAATTTAAAAGTTTTCTCTCAAAAATTGTTTTTTTGTTATCAGTAAAAATTAACCATAAAAGATCAGATAAAAATCTTTTTAGAACATGACTATTACACATTACAGTAGCATTTGAGTCGGAAAACGAAATATTTCTCAGAATCATAGATATTGTAGATAATTGATCAATGATCATTAATCTCGGATCTTCAGCATCTCTCTTGTGAACCTTAGAAAAAGGATTATCTATCTCTTCTTTGATACGCTTCAAAGATGCTAGATAAGATGGGATGTACAGAGTAATATCGTCAAGGTGTGTGTAACTAGAAAAGCATAACTTATCAGGTAAAAATTTCCATTTCTTGGTTTTGCTATGGTGTGATTTGTTATTTCTAGAATTATATGAATCCTCATCTATAATGAAACCTTTAGTGTCAAATGGAGATGTGGTCGGAGTTAACATTGGATTGGATTGTTCTATATCCACACCAGTTAATGAATCCACAACAACGGTTTGATCTTCTGAGATCTCCTCTTTTTCGTTTCTGACGTATTCGTTGAATATTTCGTCCATCAAGTTTTCAGTTTTAGAGTAATTCTTTGAGTTATCGCTAATAAATGAATCGACATCATATTCGTTACAGTAACCGTTGGTAAAACTAGTTTGATATAATCGAAGCTTTTTAGAATCGTCCCAATGATCACATATTTGTTTCAAGGTTTGAATACCATATACACAGATTGCATTTAAGAGACCTGGGTACTGGTTCAGTGGAATCTCGGATGAATTATCTGCACTCGTTACCAATAAAGAATTTAAAGCAGAATTAACTTCTGTTAAATTATTAGATTGAATGGACATTGATAGAGCATGTAAATTAACAGTACCTAATTCAGGAGCAAATAGATAAATTGGCTTATTTGTATCAATTTTTTCACCGACGTTCGAGATATAATTAATATCGTAACCATTAACATGTTCCATTTTTTGTTGAATTGGCTTACAATTCCTAATAGCTTTTCTTTTATAGACCTTTGGTAACTTCGCTATTTCCTTCTGGTATTGTTCTCTTAGTTTTGCCTCTAGCATTGATTTTTGTTGCCTACGCCTCTCTTCCAAAAGATTAAGTTGCTGTTTTTCTAGTTCTTCGTTTTGTTTGCGTTCTAATTCCAATTCTTTCTTCGTCTTCTTTTTTTGTCTTGGTTTTCTTGCCTTCTTGGCTGCTTTCTTGTTTGCTAATGCTAGAGCAGCAGCATTTGTAATCTGAGCATTCATAGACATTGGACTTCCAGCATTTGCAGCTGTGTTCATATTATTATTAAACATTGCATTTTGCGGTTGTTGATGTTGCTGTTGCTGTTGCTGTTGCTGTTGCTGTTGCTGCTGCTGTTGCAATTGTAGGTGTCTTTGTTGTTGTTGTTGTCTCTGTTGGTTCAAAAGAAATTGTTGTTGCTGTTGCTGTTGCTGTTGCTGTTGCTGTTGCTGTTGCTGTTGCTGTTGCTGTTGCTGTTGCTGTTGCTGTTGCTGTTGCTGTTGCTGTTGCTGTTGCTGTTGCTGTTGCTGTTGCTGTTGCTGTTGCTGTTGCTGTTGCTGTTGCT